>CM021766.1:120923485-120955280 GCA_011076525.1 Nettapus auritus
GAGACCTACAAGATCACCGAGTCCAACCTCTGACCTAACACTAACAAGTCCTCCACTAAATCATATCACTAAGCTCTACATCGAAACGTCTTTTAAAGACTTCCAGGGATGGTGACTCAACCACTTCCCTGGGCAGCCCATTCCAGTGACTAACAACCCTTTCGGTAAAGAAGTTCTTCCTAAGATCCAACCTAAACCTACCCTGGTGAAACTTTAGCCCATTCCCCCTCGTCCTGTCACCAGGCACGTGGGAGAATAGACCAACTGCCACCTTGCTACAGCCTCCTTTCAGGTACCTGTAGAGTGAAATAATGTCACCCCTGAGCCTTCTCTTCTCCAGGCTAAACAGTCCCAGCTCCCTCAGCCGCTCCTCATAAGACTTGTGCTCCAGACCCTTCACCAGCTTTGTAGCCCTTCTCTGGACTCACTCAAGCACCTCCATGTCCTTCTTGTAGTGAGGGACCCAAAACTGAACACAGTACTCGAGGTGTGGCCTCACCAGAGCCGAGTACAGGGGGACAATCACTTCCCTGGACCTGCTGGCCATGCTGTTTCTTATGCAAGCCAGGATGCTGTTGGCCTTCTTGGCCACCTGAGCACACTGCTGGCTCATAGTCAGCCGACTGTCAACCAATACTCTCAGGTCCTTCTCTGCCAGGCAGCTTTCTAACCACACATCTCCCAGCCTGTAGCTCTGTTTGGGGTTGTTGTGCCCCAGGTGCAGAACCCGGCACTTGGCCTTGTTGAACTTCATACCGTTGGCCTCGGCCCATCTGTCCAGCCTATCCAGATCTTCTTGCAGAGCCTTCGTGCCCTCGAGCAAGTCGACACACGCACCTAACTTGGTGTCGTCTGCAAACTTACTGAGAGTGCACTCAATCCCCTCATCCAGATCATCGATGAAGATGTTAAAGAGGACTGGCCCCCAGTACCGAGCCCTGGGGGACTCCACTAGTGACCGGCCTCCAACTGGATTTGACTCCATTCACTAAGACTCTCTGGGCCCGGCCATCCAGCCAGCTCTTAACCCAACAAAGTGTGCGCCAGTTCAAGCCATGAGCAACCGTTTCCTGAGGAGAATGCTGTGGGGAACAGTGTCAAATGCCTTACTGAAGTCAAGGTAGACCACATCCACAGCCTTTCCCTCATCCACTAAGCGTGTCACCCTGTCATAGAAGGAGATCAGGTTTGTCAAGCAGGACCTACCCTTCATAAACCCATGCTGACTAGGCCTGATCACCTGCTTGCCCTGCAACTGCCGCATGATGACGCCCAAGAAAATCTGCTCCATGAGCTGCCCTGGCACTGATGTTAAACTAACAGGCCTGTAGTTCCCCGGGTCTACCCTCCGGCCCTTCTTGTAGATGGGCGTCATGTTTGCTATCCTCCAGTCAAGTGGGACCTCCCCCAATAGCCAGGACTGCCAATAAATGATGGAAAGCAGCTTGGCCAGCTCTTCTGCCAGTTCTCTCAGTACCCTCGGGTGGATCCCATTGACTTGTGCACATCCAAATGCTGTAGCAGGTCGCCAACCATTTCCTCATATAATAAATATAGTAATAATGAAAGGCAAAGAAGCTCTTCACTCAGTATATGCTTCTGCTGCTGGGAGCATGGTAGTCATTGCAGAATACCATATTCTAATAGCTTTTGTGCTAATTCTTCTGTCTCACAGACTTTCTTGGGTTTTTCCTGTATTACAAAAATGCTTTCTTTCCCTTTTATACATGTTTCTCGGCTGATGGTCCCCCTATTATGGCCAACTTCACTGAGGCCACACAAAGTCTGAAAACAAGCTTTGGCACCACATCAACAGTAGAATTTTCTCAGCAGAGCAGACAATGTTTATAACATGGATTTTAGACTCTATAAAATACACATAAATCCTCTAAAATATAAAAATAATTATTTGCTCAGTCTGCCCTTCATGTCTGAGAATTTGAAGGCATCTGCCAAATACTCAGGAGAAAGATGAATTTCCAGTCTAAATTGGTTTTGAAATACAACAGTACAAAATAATTTGGAAAAGTGCCCGGAGACCCCCTCAGACTGTTTGACCTGCTATATCCCCAAACATGGAGCTTGAACACTTTGTTCTGGATTTCCATAGCTAAGTTTCCGTGTAGAATACCATATTGTTTAGTTTTGCGGCTGTGAAACTCTGAGGACTAAAATTGTGAAAACAGGCTTTATTACATGAAAGTAACTCCAGTCTTTAAAGATGGAGAGTAATCCCTCCACACAAACATTATTTAGTGGTATTCTGAAAACACAATCACTTATTCTGTAAACACTGTATGAGATAATCCTTAGAGGAAACAAACAAAAAAATATATTGAGCAGGAAGAGGAGTATTAAAAATCACACTGACTGGACTGAAAAGAAAGGGTTCATTGGAAGCTGGGAATTTCAAAGGAAAACCTAGATTTGCCTCAGAGTGAGTTTTGAAGCTTCAGCAACATTCTAACACTTGCAAGTACTGTGTAAAAAGTTATTTTTTCATTCTTCTCTACACTGTTATGAATCGCTCTGAGCTCATCTTCTATTGGATAAGGAGAGTGGAAACCAGGGAAATAATAGAAGGACATAGAGCAGGAGAGGAAGGACAATTCCTGCCACATGGCTGGCTAAGAAGTTACTGAAGAAAGAGCTCATAGAGTCTTTTTCTGTTACTCTGAATTTTGATTTAGATTTTCTAATTGCACGGGCAGTCAACAGTGCATCTGCACATTAGCATTTGTGCTGTAATTTGCTCTACAAGTGAGGTATTCATTCCTTAATATTTATAAGAATATTATATTAAGAAAATAGCATGCACCTTCAAAAATTGTTACTACGTGAAGAGATCTTTAGCTTTTTGTTTTTCTGTTCTTTGCAAAAGGTTCCACAACTTGAAATGGCCTCCCTGGCTACTGGATTTATTACAGTAGAGTTCTGCACTTCTCTTACCCTTTAATTTGACCTTTCTAGATGTATTCTAATAATGCTATGTCCTATAAAGTTAATTAAGAATTGAACATTTCCACCTGTTAGTGCAGTAAAGTGCAATTGTTCTTTTGCTAGAGCATATTAATAATGTCACTAATTGAGATAATAATTGTCATGATATGGGATCCCTCATTTTGCTCTGAAGGAGTTTTACCTATGGGAGAAATATGCAATGACCTGACACGGGAGATGTAAACCCTAGTAATGAGATAACTTGTCATTAATCACCCCACACATCTGGGGAGACCTGTAGCAGAAAAAATTAGCTGAAGACAGGAGATGTTCTGTCAGGCAGTAGCACCCATACCCTGTTACTAGGGACTTTGATACAACCATCCGGTCAGTCTGGCCAATATTACCTGTGTGACACATCCTTATTTCATCACCTTTCTTCTGGAGGAGTACAGCGTTGCAGTGGCTCAGACCCCTGTACTGTGTGGATTTTCCTCTGTGGAGCCAGTGGATGGTGTGGAGGAGCCTCAGGCTGGTCTCCAGAAATCCATAGAAATGCTGTTAAGAGGCTTTGGGTGTAATTGTTTTTTCAGACTTGCTCTTCAGGAAAATATGACCTGCAGCCAGATAGCTTGCATGTCGTATCAGCTTCTTATTTGCTATATCTCAGTACCTCAGAAACACCACTTGAAGTGTGCGTATTGGTCATGAGATTTGATTGTCTCTTGACTTGCCCTGGAAAAACTCTGTGTGAAGCACTGTCAGCAGCATTCTGTAGACAAGAAGCAGAGATGGGTTACAGACTCAGTTTGCACCTGGGGTTTTTGTCTGTCCTGTTCATATTAGCAAGGTATTTGAGGTATTGGCTGTATGTGACATGGGATCAGGATTTTGGCTTCTCTTCCTCTGGAAGGCTGGAGTTAAATTCCAGTCTCTAGTATCTTTTGCTGGTTTTTGTTTGTTTGTTTGCTTTGCTTTGTTTTGTCTTGTTTTTTTTTAATCTTAAATTTTTACTTTGACTTTCTGGGCTCAAGTGTGTACTGCTGACTCATGTATAATTTTGCATCCACAAACATTCCCAAATCCTTCTCAATGCATTCATCCCATGCTCTGTACTGATGTTTGAGATTGCCCTGACCCAGGTGCAGCACCTTGCACCTCACCTTGTTGAACTTCATGAGGTTTGTGTGGAACCTCTGGATGGCATCTCTTCCTTCTGTTGTATCAGCTTCACTGCTCAGCAGGGTGTCATCCACAAACTTGAAGAGGGTTCACTCAATCCTACTGTCTATGTTATTAATAAAGATATTAAACTGTACTGGTCCATGTATGGATGCCTGAGGAATTGAGGTGGCTTGTAATATAAGTTAGAGATGATTATCAGTGAGATCTTTGTCTATAGGTAATCTTGCACAAGGTGTTAAAATAAATATTTGCTAACCATTCATAGGTGTAACTTTCCCTGCAAGATTTTAATTTAGGATACATTTCTTCAGTAAGGCAGGGAAAATCAACAGTTTAGTTTCCTATATAAGAAGTGCATTACTTTTGGCCACAGTTACCTTGCATGTTAAGACATGCTGTGCTTGATGTTCATAACTGCCGCTGCCTACTATTCAGATACCTTCATCAATCTCTTCATGATTGTTCCTAAGGACATTTTTTTATTATTTTCAGAGGATCCAGGCTGTTCAAAACCCATCGGTGTATTATAAGCTTGATTAAAACTCCAGAATATCTGACAGACTTAGTTGTGGGGATTCCAGATTAACCATCTGGAATCATTTGTTCTTAAACAGTATTAAAATAATGTTTCAATAAACTTAAGTTTGAATGCTACCATGTTTATAATCCAATAAATGCTATCTCAATATTAGCTTTTATTCACTGAAGAAATGAATTCTCTCAGCTGCCTCAGCCACAGTACCTAGTCAGATTTTTTTTAAAAGGTTTTGAAAATTTCTCTAAACAGGCTTATATATCTATGCTATCAAATAGTATGCCATATTTTTATTAATTTGCTTAAAATATGCTATAAAATAATGGTTCAAAGAAGTTATTGTAGGACCTAATATGACATTCAGACACATTAAGATTTTATTTGAATTATCTTTCACAGTTAGGAATTCTGTTACAATAGAAGGTAGTTTTTATATACCATAGTTATTCTATTTTATTTTTTTCAGGGTAACTCATCTGAGGAAGTTTCAGATGAAGTAAACATTTGTAGAAAATATTTGGGGGATATATAATACTACAAGTGCCTGTGAAAGAAACTAAAAATGGCAGTCAAAATATCTTATTTGCCAAGGTTCTGTACAGACAGCTAAACACAGACAATTCTTCCAGCTTGATTATTCAGATAATCTGCAATACAGATAAGACATAGGTACAAATCAGATAGCATAGGCATATATTGGAAAGAGAAAATAGCAAAATGTAGTGAGGAAATTGTATTTACTACTATTCACTTACATAATTACAGCTTCAGTTCTGATATAAAAAGTTGAAACAGGATAGGTTTCTGTTAGTGTAACCTCTTGATCTGTCTTAGCAATCTCAGATGGATACTGCTTTCAGAAATCTGTGTTGAAAAGTCATAGCTATATAATGTTGTTTTCACTAGGTATACGGCTACCGCTTTTTTCAGTATAATAATCAGTCATGGTTATACCATACATTTTAGTAAACTAAATCTTAACAAAGCTATACAGATAATATTTTAAATAGTTTTCACAGTAGCAAATTCTTGTTCAGTAATATTTAGGAGAACTGTACAGCTGAAAAGAGATGTTCTAACAAGAAACCAGCTAGCCTACATTTTAATTTTTATTTCCCTACTTAATGTAGCTCTCGTTGCTATTGTTATTCATTCGTTCCGTGATTCTATATTTAGATGAGATGTTAGGAGGAAATTCTCCACTCAGAGGGTGGTGAGGCACTGGCACAGGTTGTGGATAAGAGAAGTTGTGGATGTCCCAGCTCTGGAGGTGTTCAAGAGCAGGTAGCATGGGGCTTTAAGCAATCTGGTCTGGTGGGAGGAGTTCCTGCCCATAGCAAGGATGGTCTTTAACACCCCTTCCAACCTAAGCCATTCTATGATGATTCTTTGCTCTCCAAAATGCAGTTGGACTATGTCTTAACATATTCTAAGGTAAGATTTTACCATTGCAGGTACCCAACTCAGAGAATAAGGTCTAATTTTCTAAGAAGCAGTAACTCCTGCAGCACTGTGGTTATACTCTGGAAAGCACAGCTTTTTAATCTTGTATATGCTTACAAACGGGCAACAGGGTATGCATTGACAGGAGGGTAGAAGTAGTCCAATCTTCTCATTAACTGGTCTTCTGTTGTATAGCTCCTCTTTTCTTATTTCATAACCGGTAAGCACTGAGAATCAATCTGTTTTGAAAACAAACTTATTGGCTACACACATAGCCAGGTGTTTCTGCTTTCATTTCAGATTTTTTCACCTCATTCTTTGGCAATGACATCCCTAATTCTGTTCTCCTGCTATTTTTGCAGCTGATCTTGAGAAAGATGAAAAGAAAAGGATGGAAAAATGGTTTCTTACCACTCCTTTGAGGGTCTAGACCAAAGAGAAACATACTACCTGAGCTCTGTTGTCATTTTTTTAAAACTTAAGGAAAAACAAACAAACAAGAAACAACAACTATCTTATTCCTCATCAGTATCTTCTTGTAATCAACTCAGACTTGATGCTTAACATAAGTTAAGATTGTCCACAATCTCGATAGATGTCTCCATGTTCTGGATAGGTGTAGCTGGACATCTGGCTTGCAATATATCAAAGGTGCGTCCTGGAAAGAATTACAATTTTATTCTCATGTACAGCCCAAGGTCCAACAGTAATTTATGTTGTGTTTGATGTTGAAGATATTTATTATTTCATGGTGATCATCAGTTCAACCCATCAAGAAGGTAATATCTGGTATAAAATAATCTCTCTTCATCATCAGAGAATAATATTCTCTCTGCCTTGTTTCTCTTCAGTTTTAGATAGATTTCCTATGTGTCATATTTCTTTAATAATAATTGAATTTTGCCCACATAGTAGCCAGCAGAAAATCTGAGGGGATCAGATTCTGTTTTGCATTTCATCTGCTCTTGTTATAGATGTCACACAAAGTTATGTCCTGTCTAGGTTCGTAACAACTTTCATGATGTTTTTCATATATTGGTCTGAAAAAAAAGACAGTTTGACTGTCTTACAATTTTCCATTTACAATGGGGACTCAACAAGGAGTATGAATGATTATTGACATGCTCAAAATAATCTGTCACACTGCCTTAAAATGCTAATGAGGATACCCTTGAGTCTTTTGATATTAGTAGCTGTTTCATATTGTAATTGAATTTGAAAAGCTCTGTTAAGATTTTTATCCTTGGACAGTAACTTATTATTTCTAGAATAAAATAGTTTGTAAAGTATTTTAGATAGCAGCAGCATGAAGAAGTCTTTTGCACTTAATCTGTATGTGAACAATGTGAGCCAACCATACACTGTAAATACTCCCAGATCCAGAAGTTTTAAAGGAGTTAGTACCACGAGCTTTCCTCAGAGGCTATGTTTTCTAGATGTTTGATCATCTTTATAATTCTTATCTCTAATTGGTTCACATCTTTCCTGAAGAGAAATCTCCAGAATTCACACAATCTGTGATCTGATACATTATTGGTGCTGTATACTAGAGCACTGCTGATTCACGCGGAAATTCGGTTTTGCATCCTACTATGCCATCTGATACATTTACAACAGTATAAGATTATCAAGTCAGAGTTAGGTTGTGATTTGTTACTGCTATATAGCCTGTTGTTTAGTTGATTCTGTCTCTGAGCACTTCATTAGTCCTAGTTAAGTATAGTAATTTGCATTTGGTCTCATTGCATTGCATCATATTTTTTCTAAACACTTTGTCAGTTTGTCAAGATTCTTTTAATAATAATCTTGTCTTTGGTTTGCAACTCCATGACAGCTTGGTTCTGTCTGGAAGTGTAAAAGGCATAATATCTATACAGATAACCAGGTGACTAATGAAAATGCTGGATAGTACTGGACCCAAATGAATTCAACAGACCCCTGTTGGTTACTGACTCTTAATTTGATAAAGAATCATGGGTAGATATTTATGAGTGCAATTTTCAAGACAGTTGTTCAATCTATATAGCAATACTCTGGTCTAAACAATATTTTCATAGTTTGCTTATAAGAATGCCAACCGTTGTCAAAATGCTTACTAAAAACAAGATTTGTCACACTTGTTGCTTCTTCCCTAACCACAAAGTCCATTAGCTCTCCTGAAAAAGAACAGGCTTGATTTAACATGGCTCAGTTTCTGATAAATTCATGTTGGCTATTACCTCTCACCTTACCTTCTTAGTAGTATGTTTATTTACCCATTAATAATTTGATTTCTTGTTTCAATAAGTTTATGGTAAATGAAGTTAGGAACATAATTCTGTGGGCCATCTTTCCCTTTCCTTTTCCTGTCTTAGTGTAAAGAAAGATAGGGATAATCTTTGGCTTTCTGATGTTCTTCAGCCTCTCCTGTTTTAATCAAATTCTAACAAGTCATGTACATATTTGAGATACCAGCTCTGGATGCCTGGAGAAGTAGGCTTACATTTCTTTGCCTGACTTCCTCTCCTTCAGGCTGTGTAATTCAGAGTCTGGCGTCCTGTCAGGACAAGACCAGAATAAGCACCTGTGTCCTGGAAATTAGTCTGGGTTTGTTTTCCATAAAGAAGCTCTACATGCTGTAGCCAAAAGGTCAGTCTAGATGATCCAAGGTCAAGGACTGCAAAGACATGCTCCAGAAATACCTAATCTCTGGTCAAGATGCATTCTCAGAGCTACAGTTTCTGCTTTGGCTCTTCTTGTAGTTGCAGTTGCAAAGTGTAGACTATGTCTACATTTGCATTTCTGAATAACAGTATCCTCAAGGTATGATTTGAGGCCAAATCTGTCTCTCATTTGCTAAAACATCCTGATGTTTGGTTCTAGGGCAGTTCACTTGCTACCACTCATAGACACAGAACATGAGGGTGTGATCATCAGCCACGAAGGGATGCTTATGCTGGTTTTGTATGGATCTTCAGAGACAATATCATTGCTAGAATGGCTCCAGTGTTTCTTCTTTCAAACCTCTTAGGAGGTTTGTAAACCTCCTAATTACAGATTGAACATAGGCTCCTTTGAAAAGAAGTACTGATTTTTGGCTTTGAGCCCCACAGTCAGAGCCAGATGAAGGTAAAGAAGGCACTCGGATACACTGTTGAATAAAAGCTACTGGTAAAAAACAGGAGGCAACAGGCCACAAATCTACAAGTCACATATGGGGACCATGTACGCAAAAAAAAAAAATAAACTGTGCCACGGACAGGTGGTAAAAGAGATCATGCTGGGTCAGATATGACTGGAGAAGCTGCTTCTGAAATTCATTAAGCACTGATAGAAAGCAAAGCTTCATTGCAATTCTTGATAGCTTTTCTGCCCAGTGGGAATCCAGCACAAAAACCTTTTAGCACTCAGTTTTACTGTGAATACCTGAGCAAACTGATAACATTGCTGCTTTTATGGTAGTCTTGTTTCTTACATATCACAGCAGGCTACTTCACAAAGCATTATAGGGTTGTGTGTGTGTGTGTGTGTATGTGAACCTCCATCTGCACATTCAGGTAGCAGCTTGAAGGAATTAACCAATATTATCCATAGTAAAAAGTACTTCAGGGGGAAAGATAGACATAAAAGAAAATAAACTATCATAAAAGGGTTTTTCAAAACGACCTGCACTGCAATCATTACACAACTTTACAGCTGGGTGAAGATGCTACTGTTACCTGCCAAACATAAATCCAAACACATTTCTGATAATAGTACTGTTTCTTCCAAAGAGCAAAAATAGGTCAGCTATGGCTCAAAATAATTTGTTCTTTGGTTTGAGTATGTCAGATTGATACACAAGTGAAAGCATACATGTGGTAGATCATCTGTTAAATATCGTATTAGATGGAAATCAATTAGGAAAAACAGAATGATGATCAGAATGGTGTTCCTCAGCTTCACCTGTCTATCTGTGATATACTTCTGTGCATTACTAGCATTTCAATGAATGCGCGAAAAATGACGAAACCATATCAAAGTCTCTGGTGGACATAGAAGTAATGCTATACATTTTTCATTTTCGAGAGTAAAAATCCAACATATGTTTTGTCTTTTTTCCTTCATAAAGATGCAGGTACACCTTCTTCACAACAAATAGACTTATCATCTGTTGACTTCTAAGGAAGATAAGATTTTCAAGTACATATTTATAATTCCAAAAATAATAACAAAACTAGAATTTACTTGTAATTTTCCTTGTCTATATTTAACAAATTGTTAATAGAAAAAGAAAACAATAATGATGTGTGCAAAAATAATTTGTAATTGAGAGCCACAAAGAGAAATACTATATGATGCTTTTTCAGCTCCCTCTGCAGACTAGATTATAAGTTTTCAGACAATCTGTACTTATCCATGCTAACTTATGTGGACTTCTGCACTCTTGTGAATTTTATCCACCTCCTGGTTATTATTCAAGCCTATTTTTATATGTGCTTTAATTAGTGCTGGGTCTAAGCTGGTGCACATCTTTCACATTGTGGAGCTTGCTTCTAAGGTACATCTCTGTGTCTACTACTCCTGAATATCCTCCCTGAGTGTTCCACTAGGGGGCTAATAGGGGCAGCCTGGGAAGGCTAGAGATTAAATCTTACTTGGGAGTTCATTAGATCATAGAACGTCTCCTAAAGTGAGTTAATACAACAGCTTAGCTTTTTTATTTTTTTTATTTTTATTTTTTCTGTGAGTTGTTTTTTGTTTTTCTATTTTTCCCTGAGGCATGCTCTGGCATAACTCTTGTTAGTGAAAGCTTTGCATTTTTCGTACAATTTTCAGACTATGTTTACAGATTAATATGAGCTAAAATAATAATGTGTTCAGTCTTAGCGATTATGACCTAGGTAATTAAGAAGTATTTCTAAAGGAGATTAGAGAGTAGTAAGGATCAGGATGTAGTAATTCTACTCTTACACTCATTGTGACCTCACTGAAATCTTAAACATTTGGCATTTTTTATTTCTGTGCCACAGCTTGTCTGTCTTTAAGTGGGTACTACCTCAATGTGATGTAATAGTTTCATCCACTTGTTGTTTACATGGTGCTTGAAGGGAAAGAAATAATTCAGTATAAAAATAAATAGTTCTTACAGATTGCACTGCATTAGAATTAAAATATATTCTTTGTGCCTGTTGCCACAAACAAGTGGAAATAATATTCCCATCTAATAAGAAGATATATATGTATATATAGGTATTCTATCAACAAAGGACATAGAATCATGGGACAGTTTGGGTTGGAAGGGACTGTAAAGATCACCTAGTTCCACCCCCTGCCACAGGCAGGGACACATCCCACCAGACCAGGTTGCCCAAGGCCCCATCCAGTGTGGCAAGGAACACCTCCAGGGATGGGGCATCCACAGCTTCTCTGGGCAACCTGTGCCAGTGCCTCACCACCCTCAGAGTAAAGAACTTCCTCCTTATGTCTAATGTAAATCTACCTATTTTAAGCCACTACTCCTTGTCCTGACAAAAGGGACATATACCCTCACCAGCTTTCCTGTAGGCCCCCTGTAGGTACTGGAAGGCTGCAATGAGGTCTCCCCAGAGCCTTCTATTCTGAAAGCTGAATAACCCCAACCTTTCTTCATAGAATAGATGCTCCAGCTCTTTGATCATCCTCATGACCCTCCTCTGGACTTGCTCTAACAGGTGCATGTTCTTCTTGTGCTGGGAGCACCAGAGCTGAAGACAGCACTCCAGGTAGGCTCTCACGAGGGCAGAGTAGAGGGGGAGAATCACCTCCCTTGACCTGCTGGCCATGCTTCTTTTGATGAAACCCAGATTATGGTTGGCTTTCTGGGATGCAAGTGCGCATTGCTGGCTTATGTTGAGGTTCTCAACAGCCAACGCCCCTAGGTCCTTCTCCTCAGGTATGCTCTTAATCCATCCTCCACCCAGACTGTATTCATGTCTAGGATTGTCTCAGCCCAGACGCAAAACCTTGAACTTGGCCTTGTTGAACTTCATGAGGTTATGACATCTTTCATAATTGCACTGTAAGCAGCAGAAAGAGTATTGGCAGTAAAAGTATTGGCTAAGATTCGTAACACCCTGCTCTTCTGAAGGGAGTTTGTTTTGGTATCTCCAAAATGCATAATTTCATTATCAGCTTCCAAAGTGGTACGTACAGCTTAATTAAGATGAAAGCTCATGGATACCTTGAAGAAACCCTTTGGGTTTCAAAACACCATCAAACCTGAATTCAAGGTTACTTTGTCAAAATATATGAAATATTGTGTCATCTGTAAGTAACTCTGAAATTATTCTTATCACTGACAAGCTAAGGTAAAAGTAAAAACAAAACAAAACAAAACAAAAAAAAAAAACACCTATTTATTTAGGAAAATATACAAATAAATAAGACAAAGCCAGGTTTACAGAAATAAAAGAAACCCATCTTTCTATCTGCTTGTAAAATTAGATGTGAAGTGTTTTCTCACTCTGTTATTTAGCTGACAAACTGATTAGGTATTAATGGAAGTATGAGAACTCTGACCATGTTCCTAGCAGAACTTCTATTTACTGAATGAAAAACAGATCTAGAGAAAAAGTTTTGCTGTTTAGCCAATGATTTTCTGGTCATTTTGTAAGAGTCTGTTCAGATGTAGATCTCTGTTATCTCCCTTTTCCTTCTTAGTAACTACATCGCCTCTCCTTTGCATTACATTGTGCCTTAACAATCAAGGTTTGAGGTTGATTCTATATTATATTATTGAATTTCACTGTATTCAATTAAATAATTAACATTTGATTAATTTATTACAAGATAAAACACTGTATACCAGCCAGTCATGTTTAAATACTGTGTTCAATGTTTTTACATATCGAGACTTCCATTTCATTCAAAATCTATCATATGATGGACAACCAAGTCAATAGGATTATTGCTTGGGGCTTGTTTCTTTCTCTTGTGTTTCTCAAGGACAAAGATTCCCAGATCCCTTCTGTGGGTGTAACTCATCTGGAGCAGCTGTTCCCTAACCTCATCTGTGAGGGATGCTCTGACAATGTTATCTCTGGGCTACCAGAGTATCTAGATGAAATTCTATAAACTAAATTATACAGAGGTCTGGATTAAGGAGTCTAATCTAAATCCTCCAGCTATCCATTCTAAGAACATATAATATTTTTTCTAACAGTCCTGTAATGAAAACAAAGTAAGGAGAATAAGCTGCATGTTAGATAAACACTTGAGAGGGAAACAATACACAATGCTCTCACTTGCTTTTCTCAACCCTAACCAAGCTGGGACACACATTGGCAACATAGCACTGTTCCCTCTTAACTGGTCTTTTTGGCAAATGAGCAATAGGGGTAGTTTTATATTTAAGATGCTGGAGAAATAAATTTCCAGATCAAGTGCAGATCATAATGCTTCTGATCTTGGCTTAGAAGAATTAGATTTTCAAATACAATTTTTCTTTTAAAGAAAGGAGACCAGGATTTGTGAAGAGCAAATACTGTGCAGGACTTCAAAAAGCAGAGTAGCTAGCAGGCATAGTCTTTTCCAGCATGCTGTTCTCCCCTCGTAGTGCTAGGTAGATGGCATTTGAGAGGAGTTATCTCCTGCAGTATTAGCCAACATAAACCTTTATCTACATTTGAAGAACACAGGTTTATTTTAGGATGTCTGCTCATTTGTTTCTTCCCTATCAAGTGAAAGGACCCATCAACTTCTCTCACCAACTTTTAGAGTCCATTTCAAGGCCTTTTAACCCATTTCAAGGCCTGTCTGAGCTCTGGGAGAGCTCTTCACTACAACTCTAAATAGCACAGTTGGACCAGACTGGCTCTGTGTCATGCAGTTGAAATTGATAGACAATGCCCCTGATACCTGGATTTTATTCAAATCAAATCCAATAGATTTTAGGAATATTAAGTAAATAATGTACTTCAGAACTTACTGCTACCACATACTATGTTTTCTGGAGATTTTTATTGCTGTTGCTCTGCTTTTATTATTTTAGACTGCTTAGTACTCTAAGGTTGGGACTTATACAGTAAATTGTTGTGCATTTCAACATTTAATTCTAGACAAGGAAAATAGAACTTGGAAACTGTTTCTGTAATTTTAAAAAAATGCATTGTTTTGAAATTGTGTATAATTATAATATAGTGTAAAACTATTGTTATAGTGTATAATCAAGCATTTAATTAATAGTATATAATCAAGCATTTATATTGAATAATTATATTTATAATTATAAAACTGGATAACTATATACAATATTACACATTATATAGTCACGCAGTTATAGTGCATGCTTATTATTAAACTACAGCTATATACTGTTGTTACCCTTGATCCTAATTCCTCTTCTGCAAATTGCGTTTTTGCATATCTGTTTTCATTGCTGTGGAATATGTGGAGCCATAAATTCTTCATGCTTGATAATCTGTCATATTGCTATCTTACTAACTCACATATACACACACATCCTAGGATAATATCCTGCTTTTCTTATGCATAGAATCATAGAATCACAGAATGGTTTGTGTTGGAAGGGATCGTAAAGATCACTTAATTTCAACCCCCCTTCCCTTGGCAGGGACACCTCCCACTAGACCCGGTTGCCCAAAGCCCCATTCAGCCTGGCCTTGAACACTTCCAGGGATGGAGCATCTACAGCTTCTCTAGGCAGCCTGTGCTAGTGCCTCACCACCCTCTGAAGAATTTCTTCCTAATATCTAATCTAAACCTCCCCTCTTTTAGTTTAACTCTATTCCCACTTGTATCACTACACTCCCTGACAAAGAGTCCCTCCCCAGCTTTTCTGCAGGCCCCTTGTAGCTACTGGAAGGCATCTGTAAGTTCTCTCCAGAGCTTTCTCTTCTCCAGGCTGAACAACCCCAACTCTCTTTGCCTGTTTTTGTAGGAGAGGTGCTCCGGCCCTCTGAATTCTCACATTCTGGTTTAATGCTTTACTAATGCGTTACTTAATTAGTCAATAGTGAAATATCTCAGAAAAAATGGGACTTTTATTTACAAGGTTACACTTCTCAAGTACCACACAGATAGAAAAGAAATAATGATTTTTAGCTGTCAACAGCATCAAAGGAAATCAAGATAAATCCATATTCAATGAGATGATGACCTAGATGTACTGGGAGTGTACAAGGAAGAACTTGAAGTAGGGTTGTCATATCTTTTTGATTGGATGAATCTTCCAAAACTAGTTTACCTATAATAACCTACACATTCTCTGAGAGCCAGGCTACCAGTTTATTTGGATGGTCCTGTCTTCTTGTAATGAGATCTCTATAAAACTCTGGGTAGTAGCTTAACAGTGATAAGTGTCCTATTGTACATCAGATCTTGAAGATCAACCTGATAGCCTAGAGCACTGTTTCATGTAATCTTAAATAACCAGTACACTCTGATATATCTCTTTTGAACTAGAGGAACTGCAGTGTGTGAAGCAGATAGGAAAGCAATCACATACTGAGACAGTAGATTTTAAGGCCACAGTCGCTGATGATGATAAAGCAAGGTAGAATGATTTAAATCAAAATTATTTAAATAATCAATTTTAATAAAAAATATTTCAGTCTGCAGGTCATAACCTTGATTTAAATACACACTTTTGATTTTACTTCGCATTTCTCCTTGCTTTCCTAAGGAAAGGTTAATACACATTAACTGTTAACTATTAAAATACATTAATTTGCAAGTAAATATACATTTTACACCCAGTTTGTTTCTTCTTTTTAATAGGATATATTATAACAATATTCATTTATTAAAGCAATTAAGGCACAGCATATATTTGCTCAGATGATTAGGTTTTTTAATTTCTTACATGTTTTCACAGCTTCTTACAGTTTAATGATGGACAATTATGTAATATAATTTCATTTTATTAAACATATAAAATAAAAAATATTATTTATATTTCATGTGGATGTCCATATCTCAAGCTTAGAGATTTTAGTTAGACTAAAGCATTTAGTCTCTAACTCTAGAGACTATAATGCCTGCACAGGGAAAAAAATAATAGTCTAGTATTTCACCTCTACCTAAGACTATCAGGAAAAAAGAAATTACATAGAAAAAGTCTTCATAATAACATCATATTAATGTACCTATGTTCCACTAACAAGAAATCCCTTTGTGCACTCCACATCAAAGTCCTTGTAAATTTAAAAAAGGTGATAATTATTTCCCACACCCTGAGTCCAGTAATCACTGTGACGTGGGGAATGTGAGCTGTGTTTATCAGCTAGTCATTGGAGAAATACTACTTTTTGTACCAAAATCGTGGTGGTTTTACAGAAGCACTCAGTGTCTCATATCCAGTCATGGCCAATGTTTGACTCTTCTGAGGGTTATTTGATTTTTCTGAAAGATGGACTAGATGCTGTCAGGGGTCTCAATTCCTGTTTAGATTCTAACATTCCACTTTGGAATCTAAATTTCTGTCTGGATCAAGCCCTAGGTTCTCATTTATACACCTCTCATTGCTAGTGATATTTGATGCTTTGGACATCCTGTTCCAACCACTTCATTTGGCCCCTTGAATGATTACTGAAATACAAGATAAGCAAATTAAATATCTTTCAGGTCATTTGCATCATGGTTTCTTTAGTTATCAGGGAACACACATTTATGTCTATCACTTGGTGCCAGGCCAATAGCCAACATTTCCAATATCAAGAAACCAGGCAGTTCGCATCAATCAGCTTACTGCAAATTGGCAATTAATGTGATGGCTGGATGGGTTCACATGAGCATAACGTTATTAATTAAACAGCAGCTGGGTTAATCAAGATAGCAAAAGTAATTTGTTGGAATAAATATTTTATTAGTGTGTCCATCAATAAAGCAAAAGAAGAGGTTTTAATTAATTCATTTATAAAAATATTCACACTGTGGTGGCTGTAGCTCTGTTTAAGGACCTGGAAAGAGGTCTAAACTGCAGAAGGTTATATTCCCACTTCATCACTTCCTACTAATTGTATTGTAGATATCAGTTACCCAGCTCTAATTACAAGTATGTTAGTTACAAGCCAAACATTGCTGTCCACCACTGAGCACCTATACCTAACAACTGATGTCAAAGGGCTCGTTTCCCTCTTTGTCATTGTATTCTTTCAGAAATATGCATTCTACCTTTTAATTACAGAAAGTTATTCTTGAAATATGGTGGATTTTGATACTTCCCAATGTGATTAAAGATCTGATTTTTCCTTTTCCTCAAAAAAAAAAAAAAAATAATAATAATAATAATAAAAAAACATAACTGAGCATGGCTAAATATATATTTATATATATTTTTTACTTCTCTAGATATTAATTGATAATCAGGTTGAGGAAAGTCTATGTTTTAAACCAGTATATGCCATAAACATAACATGTAATATTGATTTCTGTCTGATTGAGGAATATTCATCTACTAATGCTGAGAAATATAAAGAAATACTAAGAAGCAGAAAGAGGTTGCTGATGCTTCAAGAATAAGGCCATAAATAAGACAAAGACGTTACAACAGTGTGTTTCAAACTCTAAAGACAGTAGGAAAAGATTTACTTTAAGAAGATCTACTGACAGAGCAAGATGTAAGCTGTTATGACTGTTGAAACAATCAGGTTTGCCAAGCCTCATACTTTTTTGAAGGGAAGACCTCCCAGAGTATTTTTCCCTGATGCTTTCTTCCTTGTGTCAAGTAGGTTATTACCTATAAGAGTGGAAATCTCTTCCTGTGCTGGGAGGATGAGAGGTGGAACTAGCATTCTCACCAAGTTCGAGTACAAAAAAAATATGAAATACAGAATTGGATAATGGTAAATAATTCTAAATCGTTGAGCTTCCTTCACAAACAGTCAACTCACAAAGACTGTGGGCTGAACTGGCGCACACTTTGTTGGGTTAAGAGCTGGCTGGATGGCCGGGCCCAGAGAATCTTAGTGAATGGAGTCAAATCCAGTTGGAGGCCGGTCACTAGTGGAGTCCCCCAGGGCTCGGTACTGGGGCCAGTCCTCTTTAACATCTTCATCGATGATCTGGATGAGGGGATTGAGTGCACTCTCAGTAAGTTTGCAGACGACACCAAGTTAGGTGCGTGTGTCGACTTGCTCGAGGGCACGAAGGCTCTGCAAGAAGATCTGGATAGGCTGGACAGATGGGCCGAGGCCAACGGTATGAAGTTCAACAAGGCCAAGTGCCGGGTTCTGCACCTGGGGCACAACAACCCCAAACAGAGCTACAGGCTGGGAGATGTGTGGTTAGAAAGCTGCCTGGCAGAGAAGGACCTGAGAGTATTGGTTGACAGTCGGCTGACTATGAGCCAGCAGTGTGCTCAGGTGGCCAAGAAGGCCAACAGCATCCTGGCTTGCATAAGAAACAGCATGGCCAGCAGGTCCAGGGAAGTGATTGTCCCCCTGTACTCGGCTCTGGTGAGGCCACACCTCGAGTACTGTGTTCAGTTTTGGGTCCCTCACTACAAGAAGGACATGGAGGTGCTTGAGTGAGTCCAGAGAAGGGCTACAAAGCTGGTGAAGGGTCTGGAGCACAAGTCTTATGAGGAGCGGCTGAGGGAGCTGGGACTGTTTAGCCTGGAGAAGAGAAGGCTCAGGGGTGACATTATTTCACTCTACAGGTACCTGAAAGGAGGCTGTAGCAAGGTGGCAGTTGGTCTATTCTCCCACGTGCCTGGTGACAGGACGAGGGGGAATGGGCTAAAGTTTCACCAGGGTAGGTTTAGGTTGGATCTTAGGAAGAACTTCTTTACCGAAAGGGTTGTTAGTCACTGGAATGGGCTGCCCAGGGAAGTGGTTGAGTCACCATCCCTGGAAGTCTTTAAAAGACGTTTCGATGTAGAGCTTAGTGATATGATTTAGTGGAGGACTTGTTAGTGTTAGGTCAGAGGTTGGACTCGGTGATCTTGTAGGTCTCTTCCAACCTAGACTATTCTGTGATTCTGTGATTATAAGAGGGGAGGCTCAGGGGAGACCTTATTGCTCTCTACAACTACCTGAAAGGAAGTTGTGGGGAGCTGGGGGTTAGCCTCTTCTCACAGGTAACTAGTGATAGGACTAGAGGGACAGGCCTCAAGTTGTGCCAGGGGAGGTTCAGGTTGTAAATTAGGAGACATTTCTTCTCAGAAAGAGCAGTCAAGCATTGGAATGGGTTGCCCAGGGAGGTGGTGGTTTTACCATCCCAGGCGGTGTTTAAGGAAAGGCTGGATGTAGTGCTTATGGACATAGTTTAGTGGGTGACATTGGTGGTAGGGAGATAGTTGGACCAGATAATCTTGAAAGTCTTTTCCAAACTTAATGATTCTGTGATTCTATGATTATTGCTGGTGTAAGGAAATAATACCTGAAAATTTACAGGAGACTAGTTGATGTGCTATTTCTTATGGTTTAGTGGAAGATTTGTTAGTGTTAGGTCAGAGGTTGTAGTGGAAGATTTGTTAGTGTTAGGTCAGAGGTTGGACTCGGTGATCTTGTAGGTCTCTTCCAACCTAGACTATTCTGTGATTCTGTGATTCCTATTTCCAATGCTCTGTCTGTACCACTATTCCTTCCTTACAACAGGAAGAGGTAATGTTTTCAGAGTGCTCTGAAGCTCAGCAAACTTGGGATTTACTGCTGAAGGCAGAGGGTGAGGACACGCAATCATCAGCTTTAGCTAGCCTACACCATAGAGTAGCCAAACAGCAAAGGGTGATGTCCACTTTGTTACTCTGCACAAACAAAAACCTGGTATTTTCTGTAGTCAGACTGCAAATATTGTTATGGGGATGGTATGGAAGAACTGCAGAGGTTGGAGTCTATATCTTGAATGACACCAGCACACATTATATAGCACAAAAATATGTGCTTCCTGCAAGATATTCCACAAAGCAAGAGGTCACCCCCAGTCCACGGCACATGCCAAGCTGCACTGCCAACTTGCTGGGTACCATTGCTGGAATGCCTGTGACCACTTGCAATTCCCTTCATATCCAGTCTTTTATGTAGGCTGAACTCTATTTAATCATGGCCTATAGTCTTCAAATGTCGTATGATATAGCTAGTAACCTGATCCAGAGGTATAAAAGAGGGAGAATTACTAGGACAGGTCCATTTAGAATTTTCTGATCTGTTTTATTGATTTTTCTTTTTTCTTTTCTCTTTTTTTTTTTTTTTTTTTTTGATACCACATTTTCCACGAATTTTTATTATCCTGAAAAGCTGTTCTACAATTCATTCTTAGCATGTTCATTATTTATTCAGTAGCTTTGCTCTTCAAAATATTTCAGTCACATACTTAGGGAGAAGAAACAAACCCAAGTCAAATCTCACACTGTCAGTGGTGAGTTGGAAGTACTGTAAATAATCAGGTGACATTTCCTCTTGAAAAGCCACCCATTTTTAGTTTTTTGTATCATACTTAATGCAACCGCAGTTTAATCTGTGTGTAATATATGGGTGGCACAAGCAATATACCTCAAATATAATGTGGGTTTTTTTTGATCCCTTGAAAGCCTTTATATAATTGCGCTTCAGTTAACATAAATGAAAGACACTTCGACCCAATGTCCACCTGATAAAGGCTGTGGCAATTTCTCCCAGTAGATATGACTCTCCAAAAAGACAAGGAAGCTGCCAATGCTGCAGCTTGTTCAAAGCCAGAGGAAAGCTGGATTAAATTTACTGGCTCATTTTCCCAAAACACTGGTGAGGTGAATGCCCAAGAGAGGAAGCTGGCAAGACTGGGCTGCAACGCTGTGACAGCTCTCATTCACACAAAACTCGGCCTGGGTGTACTGAAGCTTAATTCTCTATGGGGAAGATTAATCCCTTGGAGGAGGATTAAGCTACAGTGAACTGAGGCTATTTTATTTCTGAATGGAAAAGGCCACACAGGGATTTAATGTGCTTTATCTTACGTGCATTGATTTCACAGCTTTAGTTAATTCATCTTAACTTCCCTGAATTTCCTTGTGTGGACAAGCTTTTTGTCTGCAGAGAGGATCTTGGAGCTGCTTGTAAAGCTCATGGTGTAGCTCAAGAAGAAAGCAGGTTGGAATGATTTCTGTGCCAGTGAAGGAGCTTATACCTGTCTAGATACTATTAAATTACCTCCTTCTCAGATGGCTGATCCATGACACCCTTAAAGGAACTATTTTAATTAGATTTTTTTTTTTTTTTTGAATGGATCAGACAAAAAGAAGTGTTTTGTTTTTGTTTTTGTTTAAAAAAAAAAAAAACAAAAAAAAAAACTAATCTCTAGGTTATTTTAGAAATCTCTCATGAACAGCCTCTTCAAGGCTGTCAGATAGCACAAATTGTGTACAGCTGCACAAACAATATTTTCTCAAGCATGGACATGTCTGGGCAGTGCAGTCTATTAGGTTTTCTTTCCCAGTGGAATTTTCTTCATCTTTGGTGATGGTCATAAGAAAACATTTTGTCTGTATGAAAAGCCAATGAGCAGAGTTTCTATTCCCTGGTCCTAAGATTTTAATCCCTTCCTCTCAGTTGCACAAGTGACACAGATCTGGGCTGAGGAGAAAGTTTTTGTGGGAGCTGCTGTTAAAATAATGGCATGATTTTGCTGGTGTTGTCCTCTGAGGAAATGAGTCTGCTCTTTTCTTGCATAGTGAATGTGTTTTGCAGATAGGCCCTTCTGATAAGGCATTTCCTAATGCTGATGAATCATAACCCAACTTTCCTGTTAAGCAAAATAATTATTTTTCACATATCAAATTAAATTTTGGCCAAGTAGTCCTTCACTCGATCACTTCATGTAAGACAAATGACATCTCTTGTGGATTCTGTAATACCTTTACTATAAGTTAATTCTATAGCACTCAGTAAATATTTTATCTTTTTATATGTTAATTAGGTGCTATGGGGCCCTTCAACATTGAATGTTGACAGACCCACATCAGCAAAGAAGTATTCAACAAATAAAGGAATGTACTTAGTAGCTTAACATCAAGATCCAAGCACTTTTTAACATGATGTTCAGACCTAATGTTTTGTAGTAGCATTCATCAGTGATGATCTCAGTGGGGCTAGAAAAGAGAAAAAGATTTTAAAATATAATGCAACATGAGCAACAGAAAATCACTTTAATTTAGCTGTTTGTGACCACTTGCTCTGAAATTTACATATAAATTCAGGAAATGGAAGCAAATATTTTCTAAATATAGCTGTGATACCTATATTTTTACAGCATTGTAATAAAAGCTTAATAAGTGTTCAGAGTGTTCTAATGATTGCTTTTCCTCTTCTTTCATGCAGCTGATTGGATTTGTGTATGCCTGTTACGTGATCAGTATTTTCATGGAGGAAGAGGACAGCTGTAAGTACTGATACACACCTATCCATCTCTGGAGCTACAGTACCTGGGGTGAGACTTAGTCTTGCATTAACTACCAAGATGAAGAAGAAAGTTTGTAAAAATGGCAGAATCTGACAGTCATGTACACAACCAATTTTGCTCAAACCCTTACTTACACTGCAGTACTTAGGTACTACAAGTGTCAGGATTGTACTTACCAAACTTGTTTGTAGGGATCTGTGACTCACTTGCATGAACCAGTCATACTGATGAAAAGGATGTGATCCATGCTGTATATACACATGAGTTTCTATGTATGTACATTTAAATTTGAACCAAAGCTCCTGAAGACATTTAGTCTGGTTTTCCAAATAACAGTTTTATCGGTAGTAAAGTTAATGCAGATGACGGGTCAAGCCATTTACAGTGTACTGTATTACTCTCATCAATAGTTAGATAGACCTATTCAGCACTTAAAAGTAACTAGATCATGCATCAGAAATGCTGACCCCATGTTCTTAACATGCCTTTATCAAGAAAACACTTGTATACATACCTATACATTGTTCAAAGAATTTAAAAACGTGAATATCATTTAAAAAGCATTTATCAGAACCTATTAAATGGTCATTGGAAAATATTAATATGTTGAATGCTTTGGTAGGAAGCTGTGTGAAAAGTGAAAAGTGACTGTGAGAACTGCCTAACAAACTCACTATACGCACATGACTATCATAGGTATTGTTAAAAACAGTAGTGAAACTGCAATGATATTGAATGAGTAAACAGAGCAAGCAGAAGAACAAGACTATTTAAAATAAAAGGATGTGCTTGTGTCAGTTACCTCCTCTCATATATAAGGAATTAAGCAGTATATCTGCCTTCAGGAAAAAAAAAAAAAAAAAAAAGGAACAAGTGCCAAGAAAAACATCACATTATAGCTATAGGATAAATAATATACAACCAAATATTTATTCCTAAAATTTTACTCATAAATCTTAACATAGTTGTTTTGTTTCTGCATAGAATAGCACCAGTGGGTGAGATAAATAGAGTACAAAAAAAAAATCATGTCTTAAGAAAGTATTTGGTAATGTCTTGAAAATCTTATTGAAAACATAATTCAGGTAATTCATAGCTGTGATGGAAAAACAGGCTTTTTGACTAAAAACACTGTGAATATATTTTTCCACTGTGTGTACAAACAGTACTGTGTTCAGTTCTCCATCCTAATGTGACAGTTATTAGTGTCAAATCTGTTTTCATACTTTCATTTAGCTTTCTAACAGGAAGTAAATATATCAAAGAAATTCTCAGATAATACTTAGTGGGAAGAAGTCATAAAAATGTTGTACACATTGTTCACTTTGGCTAAAGGAACCTGGAGCAGTAAATGAGAAATATGAACACTTGGAGAAGCATAAAATGTAGGTCTTCCGGCCTAAACAACACTCCATTAGAAAGCTACAAACTGCTGATTAGTCAGGAACTGGTGATACAGGATAGTTCCAAAGGTAAGGGTAACAGTAAGACATATGAGATGTGGACCAAAGAGTACAGAGAAACCGAGAGACAACTGTTCTTTTCATACAGCTCTGGTGAGTCATGACAGAATCTAGGGATTTGTATGGATGTCGGGAAACTTTGTGTATGAGACAACTGCTAACAAAATTCCTGGAATGGAGAGAATATATTAAATGATCAAGAAGGTTGGCAGACTGATAAGAAAGACACAGGCTACAGTACTTTTAGAAAAGCAATGCTGTCTGTACATTCACGCACGCATACAGACACAGATATCTGTACCTGGGAAGATAGGCTCTTTACTTTTCCCATAGGTGTTTTATACATTTTGTGGGTTTGTTTAGTCCTTCAAAGTGTGCTTCACATATCAGTGTTTTAGGCATATGTAAAAGAAATACAAAACTCAGACCAAAGAATATAGCATATTATTATTGGAAAATACCATCACCTGACAGAGTATAAGCAGTTCACATTTGGGGCCCTACAAGTGGGTTATTATCAAGGTAATGGCCTTATTCAGTTACAAAATGCATTTACCCCAGACCCTCTATTCTCTGACTGCTACCCACCATCTTCTAAGAGTTTCATACTTATGATATCAATGGAAATTTAAATCAATGAGAATGGACGATTGACTTATTTATTAAACAATAAAGCATATCAAATGCAAAGGAGCTAACAGTATCTAAAATCTATCCAGTGTCCATTCTCCATAAAGGAACCATCTATCTACATTTAATTTCTTCCAGAACAACCAATGGTAACTTGGTAGTTTTGGTACGTACAAGTGAAAATCATCTTACTCATCTTGGAAAGTATGCTGTAACTTATCTTTACATCTTTCATTAGGATTGTATCAGTTTCCCATTTTCACTTGTACCATTATAATCTTCCAGATTCTTGTGTGAGTATATTATTATTATTATTATTATTATTATTATTATTATTATTATTTAGCAGGGAATTGTCTGGGACAGAGAAAAAAAAGCTGCATGCTGGAAGTGGAGCAAAACAACAGAACTGGTACATCTAGGAGGTTTAGCAACCAGTGGAGTGAAATAATTTGTAGTTTGTTGCTTTTTAATATATTTTTTTTCTAAGATCCACATCCAATCAGAAGCAACTAAATAGCCCTTTTGTATCTCACTTTGGGCTAATTTGTGTCTTAATGCCCATTTGTGTTTTAGAATCCTTCATTTTTATAGATAACATTAAAGACAAATGTTAATTCATTTATAGCAATTCCACAGCTATGTTTTAAATGAGGAAACATCCATGCAAGGCACAGTGGGAAAAATTATTTTGTTTGGTAACTAGAGAACAGAAAAATGAATAGGGCTTATTCTGGAAAAATTCATATTGTTAACTTGCAGCAAAATTTATTTAAAAGAGAAATACAGTGGTGCTTCAAAATAGTCAAGTTTAAATTATGTAGTGATTACATTAGAATAAAAGTTCAAGAAAGTGCAATGAAAGAGAATTTTATGCATTTTGATATGATGCAACAGGTTCTTTTCTTAGGTAAATGGAGCTATAATATTTTTGCAGTAATTTGCATAGAAGAAATCCTCAGCCATCTGAGAGTCACAGCTTCCCTAATTAAATACATTCTGTAATAATCAGTGCATCAAGTTAACCCCAGTTCTTGGAAACCTGTCAGGCTGACTTAAAAATTAATAATAGCTGCCTGTTTAGCCTTTGTGCAGTGCTTAAATGGATTTTGAGGTTGACATTTTGGCTGATGGACACTTCTCTGAACAGTAATAATGCTTGAAGAAACATTTATTTCCAGCTATTGCTCACCTTTACCTACATTCCAGACTGTAGTTAACTTTTACTTAGAAAGAAGATGATAGCAGGTCAAAAGGAATAAAAAAGAAGACATGTAAAAGGCACGCTGCTGTAGTGGGGTTAATACCTTTCATCATTCATCCTAATGAAAAAGTCTATTTATATCTCTTCCTTTCATTTTTTCATTTCTATCTTTGTAGGTCTATCAATCTATATAAGCCCTTTTGAAGGAACAGAATAAGTGAAATCCGTAATCATAAAAGCCTGTCACTATCCTGTTTGTGAATCATTTTCTCCAAAAAATGAACTCAGAAGCTTGTTACCACTCTGTCAGAGTTACAGAATGGTTTTAATAAAGTGGAGTCTGGAGACTAGGCAAAATACATTGTTTAAAATGTTATTAAATTTATAAATATTTTCTGGACTTTCTTTGAGAAATAATAGCATTATTGCTGCTAAATACTATTTCATAAATATGACTGATACAACTCAAAAGTGATGGTTCTGTACTGTATGTGAATATGTAAAGTGGAAGCTGAGTTGCATATAAATGGCATAAGGAAAAAGACATGAAAATAGAGAGGAAGATTTATGACAAGCCTACAATCGTCCTTTCACCATTCATTATAAAAACAAGATTGAAATATCAAAAGGTCAATCCAAGGAAGTTCAAGCCTCTTTTGTACATAAATGAAATAAGGGAAAGGGCTTCCATTCATCATAAAGGAAAGTTTTATTCAACAAATGAAACCACAAGAAGAAAGTTAACGAACAAAAATTATTTTTTGTCTCTCCCCTGAACCAGTTGTATTTAGAGCTCAGCTGTATTTCAGAACAGAAGACAATAGCCTGCTTTTTAAAAAGGAAGTTTCCCCCATTCTGTGTTATCTATTGGAATCTCCATATGCTATAATTAGACAAATATTAAGTAAACCAAATTATTAACAACACTGAAAAACTACCACAACACTTTATCTGACATATGGCATTACATTTATACACACCATTGAGCATCTGTTGTCAGTAAACTAATGTGAGAGAAATATTTTTTTATTTGCTTTTAATTTGTGTAGTTACACAGGAGGTCCAGCAGTGATAACTTTCTTATAAATATGCTATGTTTTGCAAAAGGAATGAAGAACTAGCATAATAGCTAATAGTAGTAACATATCCATATGTCTGTGTGATTACCTTTATATATAAATATACATGTTTACTTAACTGAGCGGTATTTGGGAATCCACTAGTAATAGTTTTACATCAATTGCAATTTCCCATATGGTTGAGTCCATTTAACTCCTAACAAATTTGGATGATAAATGATTTTTATAATAAAACAGTAATCATAAAAGATGACCAAGAAAGAGGATACTGTGCTAAACTTCTGTTGGGCAGTACCAGATTCAAACATCCCCAGATGACGACTATCTTATATTATCTCACTGAAAATGAGTACTTGTGAAACTTTCCAAACAACAGCCAAAGATTATCACTGAGCTCTAGAACTCACCACTTTCATCTTTAGGCTGTAATGACTTTAGATATTGAAACAAAATTCACTGTTACTGACCAGCAGGTTAATCTACTTGACACAGACTTTTTAAATTACAGTAAGTTTTGCTTCCTGGCACTCAAACAGCACTATAGGTTCCAGGTTGAGAATATTCTCCTGGCTTTGGCATTTCTGCAAAATGACAATGACTATCAGTATTTTTGGAAAGCTTGAAAAGAAATTTGCATCCGTCTGTTCATCTGGAAGAATGACCCAAAACCCCAGAATTTGATGTACCTGTTCTGGTAAGACAGCAACTGCTGCCATTGCCTTGAAGATGTCCACTATAAAACAGAGAAGAGAAGCAGGTGAAGTACAATCAGAAATACCACCATGAGTATCCAGGAGGCTCCCTCAGCTCAGTGGTGTCCAGGCCAACCCCACCAAAAATTTAATAGAGCCAAATGTCAGCTTCCAGTTTCCATAGAGTACAGAGGCCTGTCCAGTTAGAAGTTTACTGACTAGATGCAGACTCACCTATTTTCTATCGTACCTACGCCTGACTCCACTTTCTCCCATACAGTAAATATACAGGATAAGACTATTATTGCAACAACATTCCATGGTCTTACAGTCCTGTTAGTTTCCTCCTACCTATCATTAGTCTTAATGTGTGAATTAACTGAAAATGCATGTTCAGTCTTTATTGAACTGATTCAGTGAATTCTGAAGTTTTAATGAAGGAACAAATACATATGGGACATTATACTATTTAAATTAACACTACATTCTTTTTCTTTTTTTGACATTAATTTATTATACAATTGCCTAAACAAGCATTTGTTCTTGTTCCTATGGAAATAAGCACATAGATATAATTCAGAAAAACAAAGGTAAAACCTCTGAAGTAGCATAAAATAAAAACTGTTAATATAAATACTGAGGACCAGAAGAAATCTTGATCCTATTTAAGTCAGTGGGAAAAAAAAAAAAAAAAAAAAAAAAAAAAAAAAAAAATGATTTCCCCTTCTTAATTATGCTTTAAAACTGTAGATGAATAATCCATTTCAGGAAAACAACTAAGAACAAAACACTCATTCCATCCCCTGCTTTTACATTCCTCTAGCAAAATGTACAATAGTCTTTGTTTCCAGATGTAATCTCCATGGACTGTTACAGAACACCTTGTTCTAGCAGAGAGATGGTCTTTAAATAATAGATAGTGCACAATATATAAAAGGGGAAGTCTTGGTTCTGGGATATTTCTAGCAGCAGCAAAAGTTATCTGCCTGAGAGTATGAGAGAGTAGTATGAGAGAGAAGTATGAGAGAGTAGCAACATCTAAAAGACATGGAAACAAATTCAGTTTTTCATTGATAAAGCATAGCCTGCTACAATATGCAACTCACATAACTTGAAGAAATTCTCTCTGAGTTTCTGTACCACTTGAACAAAATATTTTAGTACATCTTCGGTAAAGAACTCATTTTTTACTGTAGGGTTGCCTCTAATTTCCTCTCCCATCACCAAGTTTAATTATGCATTAAACTCTGACTATCCTTCCTGGCAGAGGTATGAAGATGATAGTCTAGATGCTATTTTCATGCTAGCCAGCAGCTTATTTATTTTTCATTAAAGGATAAGAGTAAATCACTCATTATAAAAGTCCTCCAGTGCCTATCCACAATTCTTCCCATAAACATGAGATGGAGATTTTTTCCTGAAATTCAGTACTAAACTATCACCTCAATCACTTTATCACAAAGAATTTTTGTTGAATATTCCATAGAATATTAATAGAAGAGAGCAGTTACATATATATATATATATAAATGTTTAAATGGGCCTTCTTTTAAACATTTAGAAATATTTTTATGGAAAGCAAAATATTTTTTATTTATTTTTTGCAGGGTGTACTAACATATTTCTCTGAACAGAGAAATATGTCAGAACACTACCAGGGCATATATTGGCCAATTCTGACCTTTATGGATAAATAGATGCACATAAACATATATATATGTAGGTGGATGTGTGTACATGTATGGATGTGTGTGTGTATTGATATATATACATCACTCATATCTTTTGTTCCAGACATAGGTAAATACAAACTCCCCTTAGCCTTTAGTTGGTTTCTAGACTGATAACTAGGAAGGACAGCACTGAAAGGCTAGTTCATTGCTACCTTATAAATTCCTGTTTTGCAAATGTAATTAATTTCAAATATTTCTGTTGTTGATTCGGAATACTATATACCATACCCCAGGTATATATATACATAGATTAATATATACATAAAAGACAACTTGCTTTAAATAGGTATATAATTATAATAATACATTTTTCCTTAAGCTGGGAATCACACCTTCCTTTAAGATTTCTTGGTTTACTACTGTAATAAATAATATTCTTACAAAAATGGAAATACAATTCCAATTTAGAGGCAATATATTATATACTGACAGCTTGTTGACATTTCTTAGGTCTATTCCTTGGTCCCCAAATATTCACAGTGTGCCCTTTTTTTTAAACTAGCAGATCTGATTCAAGCTTCTACTTAGCTAATTTAATATTGATTTCATTTTAGTCTTCACCTTCCACCTCCTTGGCCTTTCTGTTTAAATTAGATCTGCTTTTAAATGGATGCCATCTCAAGCCCCTGTTGCCAGCACCTTAGCCTTTTCACTTAAATTGCATCTATTGTTAAATCAATCTTACTCCAGCATCCAGCATCCCTCTCCTGAGCTTTCCACTTGACATCACATGCAGGCCTAAGTGGTGCCTGCTCCTGCCCCTAGCTTTCACCCAGCTTCTCCATTAAAATTAAATCTCTTTCCAAATCCATTTTCCAATTCCAGTTGCAACCTTCCTACTGTTTCATTTCTAAATAGCAACAACTTTGTGTCTGTTTTAATTACTCAAAAGGAAACTTTTCAGACTCCTATGCTTCCATATAAATACCATCTCTCCCAAGTCGTAAGATACGGGCAGATGGGTTCTTCCAATTTCTGGGCCTCAGTTTAAATAAGATCCATTTCATTGTTTTTGTTGCCTGAGTGGGAATTTCCCTTAGCGTAGTTACCACATCATACTTAAGAGCTCTATATTGTAACAGCTTTAATTTGTGTTTTAAGTGTGAGATGTGTAAGCATGGACCTAATGGTGGGCGTGTGTTAGTGAGGTGGCATACCAAGTCAAAGAGGATACACATTTAATGAGGCCTGACACCAGCAGGGAGCTGGCCATAAATTATCTTGGTAATACGCTGGTAAGGAATCTGGGGATTCAGTGAGCTGAACAGTTACAATTGAAACAAATATTCCCACTGCTTCCCATTATAAATATCTCAACGTGTTTGACAGACTTAGAAGGCTTATGGATGAATTGACTTTTTAGGTGGTCAGAATTTTCAATGCCTTTTCCTTTATGCCTACATCCGGTCTGAGAGAGTGACACTGAAGTTTCATCTTAGAAGAAAGAAATGTCCTCCCTTTTTCTTCCATGCAGACAATAACCTCAAAAATGAACAGATCCATACTGACCAGATGAGAGGAGAGACTGTCACTAAATTTTCCTGAAGCTGAAGCTGAGATTTATATTCAATTCCCGTCTATCAATACTAAGCTTTGAAATACAGTATTAAAAAAAAAAAAAAAAAAAAAAAAAAAAAAAAAAAAGCTGCTCATTTTGCTCATTTCTTGTTTTGAGGGAGTATATCTCTGACAGAAGTCATATACTATGGGTCCCATTGATTGCATGTAATATTTTCCCAATGTATATATGAGCATGATTGCCTTACAGAACACTTGAGGATTGAGGAGCTACAGTACAAATTCTAAAAGAGATGGCTAACCAGCACAACTCAGTGAAATACATTAAATCAAGCCATGAGTATCATGTCACAGTCAGGTAATTTTTGAAGATAATTTATTTGGTAATATTCTTTCCCCAAATATGGCAAAGTCGAACAAATAAGAATTAGTTATCCATAATTTTAGCCATCTCAGTGCTACATCTAATAAACCTAAAGACAACTAGCATGTTTAACCAAGATAGGTTGTAATTTTTTTCTTTGAAAAGGAAGGGATACCAATGTTGATTAATGATAATATCAAAGCAAGAGAAAGACCCACACAAATAAGGTATCACAAAGATTTGTTAGAAGAATCACAAACAAGATATTCAAATATTTTTTTTGCTAATCCTTTCTTTTTTTTTAATCCTATTGATTTTACTGTAATCTATTATTTAGTTCTGTGTACTGAGTGTTTAATTCCATCAGGCTTTCAACCCTTCATAAAATAATCTTTCTAAATTCCTCCTATTTGTAAGTCAGGAATTGTTGTCTATATTTTGTACATTTCAGATTTTTTTAGTTTTAGCATTTCAATAGTCCTAATTTTCAGGATATAAGAGAAGCAAGATTTATAACAAGAGATGTTTTCTTATTAAATCAGTTGATTTAGGCAATACAGTTTTCCACTTGGCTCAGGTGGTCATATAAAGTATATCACCTCTCCATAGAAAACTTACTTTTTAAGAATAGAATAGAATAGAATAGAATAGAATAGAATAGAATAGAATAG
>CM021766.1:120955290-121119463 GCA_011076525.1 Nettapus auritus
AGAATAGAATAGAATAGAATAGAATAGAATAGAATAGAATAGAATAGAATAGCTCAGTTGGAAGGGACCTTCAGCAACCATTGACCATTTCATGGCTAACCAAAAATTAAAACATGTTATTAAGGATATTGCTCAAATAACTCTTGAACAGTGACAGACAAGGGGTTTCAACCACCTCTCTAGGAAGCTTGTTCCAGTGTCTTTACCTTTGTGGTAAATAAATTTTTCCTAATGTCCATTCTGAACCTCCCCTGGTGCAGCTTTGTGCTGTCCCACATGTCCTGTACTGGTTCCCAGGAAGCAGAAGCCGGCACCTCTCTCTGCTTCCCCTCCTCAGGAAGGTACAGAGAGCAGTGAGATCACCTCTTAGCCTTTTATTCCAGACTAGATGACCCAAGGATCCTCAGCTTCTCCCTATGGGACATGCCTTCAAGCCCTTTCACCAGCTTTGTTGTCCTTGTCTGGACACATTCAAGTATCCTTGAATCCCTAAAACAATAAAAACATCCTTTTTACATTGTATAGCCCAGAACTGCACATAGTACTCAAGGTGAGACAGCAGAAATGCTAAATATCTCAAGAGAATCCTCTCTTTTGACTGGCTGGTTGTGCTGTGTTTAATACACCCCAAAATGTGGTTTGCCTTCTTGGCTGCCAAGGCACACTGCTGCCTCATGTTGAGCCTACTGTTGACTGTATTATATTTATTACAGTTAATCTGTGTTGGTTATGTGTTTTATTAGCTCTTTATCATAACAAGACTGTTCTTATGAATCCTATGTGATCTAGGACATAGCTGGACTCAATTCAAACTTCATTTTACATTCTTTTGTCTTGAAACAGTCAATATTGACTGTTTCAATACAGTTGGTTTTGTTAGCTGAAATTTAATCTCAGTACATCTGTGTTTTTCTCAATATTACAGTTTAGGTGAAGCAAAACCAAATAATACTGTGTTACTTTCACCATCTATGACTCTTATTCCTTGGCATTGATTTCTGCACATCTTCTTTCCTTCATAATCATTACAATTAATCAGGACAATGTGCTATTTTGTACAACTGTAATTCAAGACTCACAAGGCTTTCATAAAAATGTATTTTTTACTTCATCTTTCTTCAGGGATATAATTTTTTATTGATGAAGTCAGTGTTGAATTATCTTTATCATTAACAGATTGATTCACTGGTGGCTTCAAAATGAGTATTAATCCTGCTACATACTCTATTCCCCTTTTGCACATTCATATTTCTCCTAATATGAAATGATACAAACTTTCTAACAATGAGAAAACCATTTTCTTAGCCATCATATTTTCTGACACACAGGACATTTCCTTTTTTCCACTCCATCATAAGAAGTGTCCATCATCCACTGGCCATTGTAAGCTCCAGGTTTTTATTGCTCTATATTCTTAGGTCTATTTTCAAAGCTGAGAATGTTATCATATATATTGGGTGTTTCTGAAGAGCTACTTTGAGTGTGAAAAGCGCAATTAGTGAGAGTGATGGTAATGCCAGAAAAAAAAAATATATATATATGTATATATATATATATATATAAAGTGATCAGCAAGACAACTTGAAGATGAAGAAAGAGCAGGAGGAAAGCAATAACATATGAGGTACAATAGGTTTTCCCATTTGCAGAAAAGCACTTACAGAGACAAACCAGTGCTCACTGATGCACTTGGGTGTGATTAAGTAGAAGACTTACCAGGTGCTTCTGCAACAGTTCTGAAATGGAGCATAGTGGATGATTTTATTCTAGGGAAGACCGAAGGCACCATAGGACTTAATGCATTTACAGAGACTGGAGAATGTTGGTCTGACACAGATCAAGAGAAGGATTATTTTGCTGGCTTCCCCATCTTGAAAAACTAAGGGCAAAAACAAAGGGAAGATCGGAGGTCACTAGTTTCTGCTCATCCAGAGAAATAAAAGATTGAAAGGAGAAGACTTGTAATCTGGAGATCACAGAAGGAGTTTATCCAGTTCTATTTCTGATCTGTAGACTTGAATTCAAAGAAGGCACAGTAGGACCACAAGCTTACCTGCTGGTTGGTCAAAGAAGGAGAATGTGGGAGTTTCTGCTAGCATGAGGAAAGGAACATTCTAGCAGTGTTGGAAGCAATTTTTCCTCCTTCCAGAGGGGGAAGAAAAAAAAAAAAAAAAAAAAGGTAGTTTGGAGTTTAAAGATGTTGGTTTAAATGGTTTAAATGGTTTAAAAATACCATCACTATTCATGATGGTCATGTCCATGCTGCGAGCAGGATTTGCAAAGGAGGGAATTTATACAATGCCTGACAATAAGAAGCAAATGTCATGTGGTAAATCAGGATTTCTATGCAGAGCTTCAGAGGTGTTCATGGGGTCAAACACAGGATGATAAATGAGAAGGAGGGTTTTGGAAATGGAAACTGCTTCATCTGTGTAGTGGCTTTACCTAGTTGAGCAGCTGCACTACAACCGCTCTCTCACTCCCCCTCTTCTTCCCTCAAGAGCAGCAGGTCCCACCAGACCCTGCTCCACTGGGGGCTCCTCCACGGGCTGCAGCGTGGAGATCTGCTCCATGTGGGACCCATGGGCTGCAGGGGGACAGCCTGCTCCACCAGGGGCCTCTCCACAGGCCACAGGGGAACTGCTGCTGTGTGCCTGGATGCCTGGAGCACCTCCTGCCCTCCTGCTGCAGTGATGTGGGGTATGCGGGGCTGGTTCTCACTCCTCTCTCCCAGCTGCTGTTGCACAGCAGTTGTTTTTTTCTCCCTTCCTTAAAACTGCTCTCCCAGAGTCCCAACCAGCAGCAGGCCAGCAACAGGTCCCTTTTGGAGCCTGCTGGAGCTGGCTCTGATCTGACATGGGGTAGCTGATCACAGAGGCCGGTCCTGAAGCCCTCCCCTACCAAAACCTTGCCACATAAATCCAATACAATCTGAAACAATGTTACTGTGCCTGATACTATGGAGAAGAAAATACGAGATCAATATCTTGCTACAAAACCTCATACCTGAACTCTCATACTATTGGAAATAAATTTTACCAGGTTTGTCAAGTTGAAGATACCAAGTCTGTCAAGTTAAAGATGGCTGTAACTGGAGCACAGCAAAGTTAGCTACTAGACAGTAAGAAAGGGTCAGGAAAAAGTCACTTTCCTGAGTGACTCCAAAAAATTTAACAGGCAGAGATATTAAGCAGATTTTTAAGCCCTATATTGAAAATAATGCCATTAAAAATAAAATTAAAAAAAAAAAAAAAAATGCTACATGGCCTGAATGTGACAGAACTGTGGTCATCCAGAGCTTTGAAGTAGATGTATACAGATCCTTCTTGGGATCCTCCCAAGGAAAACAATAACACTAAAGTAAATAATAATAATAATAATAATAACTAGATTATAAACTAGTACACTTAAATAGCAAACTCAAAATTACTAGATCATGAAGAATAGAAATGAGAGGTTTATACCTTTTCCCCCCTTTGTGTCCATGTGGTTGGAGAACCACTCTTCTCTTCTGAGTCCTAGCCAGGTCTCTGGCTTCTTGAATTGCAGAAAACTTTGTTCACCCTCCCCAGTCCTTAGCAGTGTCTGCTCTCCATCACCTCTAGGGCCCACCTGGTTTGCTGTTCCTCTCCATAGCCTTGTCTTGAGGAGAAGACTGGCAGCATCTTGTGGTGCCTCTCTCAAATGTGTCCTGTTCTATGAATGTCACACAGGTGTGCTTTCCTGAACATCACTTATCTTATGAAGATTGAGTGGGAGTAAGCCAAGGAAGATACAAAGATGTGAAGCAAATATTATGTCACAGAAGTTGCTAGCAGCAAAGTTCAGGAACAGTCTTCCATCACTAAAAAAAGTGGGAACAAAAATCCAGAATCACTCGATGATACAAAGGGTCCCTCCTGTCCTATAACCTAAATTATTAAAATAATGTTAATATGCTTCTGTCAAGAATTTCTTCTATGTACAGAAATCAAAAAGAAATTCCAATACAGAAACTCCAAATGTCACAAATGTTTTGAAAAGCACTGCTTTATGCCAAGTATTTGATTTGTAAATACTTTGCTCTAGGAAGTTTATCTTTAATTATTCAATAGAATTGAACAGGCTAAACATTATATAAGGGGATATTAATTTTGCATACTAAAATGTCCGTGTCCTGTAGTTAAGGTTGAAAACAGCAAATGTGATATTCTTAGATATACAATAATCAGGCAGATTTAGATGTTGTCTTAAAGTAAATATTTGGATCATACTGACAAATAACTGAAGCAAACAGAAATTGGTATGTATACAAAGAACAAAAGTCCAGAAATAGAGCCATGTGGGACTCAACTGACAAGGGTAAAAATAAAATAAAATAAAACACAACTTAATGGAACAAAACACCTAACTTGTGAATTAGCAATGAACTGTAAGTGGGATAGATCAATTCCAGTTGGTCCTAGCATCTGTGCTAAACATTTTTAAAAGAGCTCTGTAGTTTCTGGCACCGAACTCAGCAGCAATATAAAGGCACACTAATACATAACATATCTTCCTGAATCAAACTACCAAAAAAGATCAAAGCATATCTTCAAAAAGCAGATTCAGAGTTTTGCCTCTTCTGAAGTCGGCTTGGACATATTTATTGTGAAGATCTTGTGTTTGGAGATGGGATTGAAGTTGTAGCAGCCTTCTATACAAGTCTTTATTCTTGACTATTCTGCCAGTTTAGAGAGCTAAGTGGGTGTGCATAGCAAAAACTCATAGGCATTGTCTCTGTCTTGGTATTATGTGAACTTAATTGGTAGGTGTGGTTTCTGGGAAGTTATCATCTTCTATGCATGGATTATTTTCCTTTACCATCTTAATTTGTATAAATGCAGTATGATAACTTCAATGGTAAGAAAGAGAGAGATTATATATAAGAAAGAAATTCTTCACTCAGAGGGTGGTGAGGCACTGGAACAGGTTACCCAGAGAAACTGTATTCAAGTGTTCAAGTCTAGGCTGTATGGGGCTTTGGGCAACCTAATCTAGTGGGAGGTGTCCCTGCCGATGGCAGGGATTTGGATCTGGATGATCTTTAAGGTCCCTTCCAACTCAAACCATTCTATTGAAAAAATAATAATAAAAATCCCAGAGCATTCTGCATCAAAGGAGATTAAATTAGAAAGGGTGCCAGAGAGGAAAAAAATAATAATTAGTGAAATCAAGTGAGCTAAGATTTTTCATTTTTCTAATTTTCTTACTGCACAAAAAAGACTGTAATCACATATAAATTCACAGAATCACAGAATCACAGAATTTCTAGGTTGGAAGAGACCTCAAGATCATCGAGTCCAACCTCTGACCTAACACTAACAGTCCCCACTAAACCATATCCCTAAGCTCTACATCTAAACGTCTTTTAAAGACCTCCAGGGATGGTGACTCCACCACTTCCCTGGGCAGCGCGTTCCAATGTCTAACAACCCTTTCGGTAAAGAAGTTCTTCCCAAGATCCAACCTAAAATTCCCCTGGCGCAACTTAAGCCCATTCCCCCTCGTCCTGTCACCAGGCACGTGGGAGAACAGACCAACCCCCACCTCGCTACAGCCTCCCTTGAGGTACCTGTAGAGAGGGATAAGGCTCATCCCTGAGCCTCCTTTTCTCCAGGCTGAACAATCCCAGCTCCCTCAGCCGCTCCTCGTAGGGCTTGTTCTCCAGGCCCCTCACCAGCTTCGTCGCTCTTCTCTGAACTCGCTCAAGCACCTCGATATCCTTCTTGTAGCGAGGGGCCCAAAACTGAACACAGTATTTGAGGTGTGGCCTCACCAGAGCCGAGTACAGGGGGACGATCACCTCCCTAGCCCTGCTGGTCACACTGCTTCTTATACAGGCCAGGATGCTGTTGGCCTTCTTGGCCACCTGAGCACACTGCTGGCTCATATTCAGCCGACTATCAACCATCACTCCCAGGTCCTTCTCTGACAGGCAGCTCTCCAACCACTCATCTCCCAGCCTGTAGCTCTGCTTGGGGTTATTGCGTCCCAGGTGGAGGATCCGGCACTTGGCCTTGTTGAACTTCATACCGTTGACCTCAGCCCATCGGTGCAGCCTATCCAGATCCTCCTGCAGAGTCTTCCTACCCTCAAGCAGATCGACACACGCACCTAACTTGGTGTCATCTGCAAACTTACTGAGGGTGCACTCGATCCCCTCATCCAGATCATTGATGAAGATATTAAAGAGGACCGGCCCCAGCACCGAGCCCTGGGGAACGCCACTAGCGACTGGCCTCCAACTGGATTTGACTCCATTTATCACGACTCTTTGGGCCCGGCCATCCAGCCAGTTTCTAACCCAACGAAGCGTGCGCCAGTCCAAGCCAAGAGCAGCCAGTTTCCTGAGGAGAATGCTGTGGGAAACGGTGTCAAAAGCCTTGCTGAAGTCAAGGTAGACCACATCCACAGCCTTTCCCTCGTCCACCCAGCGCGTCACTTTGTCATAGAAGGAGATCAGGTTCGTCAAGCAGGACCTGCCCTTCATAAACCCATGCTGACTGGGCCTGATCGCCTGCTTGCCCTGCAAGTGCTGCGTGATGACTCTCAAGATAATCTGCTCCATGAGCTTTCCTGGCACTGAGGTCAAACTGACAGGCCTGTAGTTTCCCGGGTCAGTCCTCCGGCCCTTCTTGTAGATGGGCGTCACGTTTGCTAGCCGCCAGTCAACTGGGATCTCCCCCGATAGCCAGGACTGTTGATAAATGATGGTAAGCGGTTTGGCCAGCTCCTCTGCCAGTTCTCTCAGTACCCTCGGGTGGATCCCGTCCGGCCCCATCGACTTGTGCACTTCCAAGTGCCGTACCAGGTCACCAACCATTTCTTCATGTATAGTGAGGGCCACATCCTGCTCCCCATCCCCTTCTACCAGTTCAGGGAATTGGGTATCCAGAGAACAACCGGTATTGCCGCTAAAGACTGAGGCGAAGAAGGCATTAAGCACCTCCACCTTTTCCTCATCTCTTGTAACTAAGTTTCCCCCCGCATCCAGTAAAGGATGGAGATTCTCCTTAGTCCTCCTTTTTGTATTGATGTATTTATAAAAACATTTTCTGTTATCTTTAACGGCAGTAGCCAGATTGAGCTCCAGTTGAGCTTTGGCTTTTCTAATTTTGTCCCTGCACAGCTTCGCAACATCCTTATAGTCCTCCTTAGTGGCCTGCCCACTTTTCCAAAGATTATAAACCCTCCTTTTCCTCCTAAGCTCCAGCCACAATTCTCTGTTTAGCCAGGCTGGTCTTCTGCCCCGCCAGCTCGTCTTTGGGCACGTGGGGACAGACCGTTCCTGCGCCATTAAGATTTCCCTCTTAAGAGCGCCCAGCCTTCCTGGACTCCTCTGCCCTTCAGAACCGCCTCCCAAGGGACTCTGCCAACCAGTGTCCTCATCAGCTCAAAGATTCTATATATATTCTTATATATATATATATTAGAATATATATATATATATTCTATAGGGAAAATACTTGTACCAAGTTTATTATCACCCATATTGAAAGGAATAAGAAGTTATAAATTGAAATAATTTGTAACTTTCTTTGGTCATAGGCAGAAAGAAAGCTACCATTCACTTTCTTTGAAACAACCTTATTTTAGAACTAGAAATAGCACCTTTAAATACAAGCCTTGGGGGAGGAAGAGAAGGAGGGGGAAGCTTTATTTGTTTGAAGTGGTTTTAGATATATTTTCCATATGCTTTTTTTTCCACAAATATATGGCAAGTTATTTAGACATTAGTCTTTAGACAAGTATTTTAGTCATCAAGACAAATTAAAAAAAAAAAAAAAAAAAAAAAAAGTAGGAACAGAATAATGACCTATATAGGAAGAAAATGTATCGTAAGAAATATTTCATTAGGACAGCCTAGCAGAATAATAACATAAGCTGTAGTCAACTATGCAGACATGTATGGGATGTCTGATGCCCACGCTGATTTGTTTTGCTAAACAGATGAAGCTTTGATATGTATTTAGAAATAATAAAATTAAACATTTTAAACCAAAATGGAAAACTATTCCTCAACAACTTAAGCTTCAAGTATGGATTTGCAGATAGCACATCATGAAAAACTGGTATTTGTTTAAGCCTAAAAAAAGAATCCCTATATATTTGCAGCTTAAACAGCTTTTTCTGGTCCTATGTTAGTGTTAAGTACTAATTATATGTATTTTTTTCTATAGACCTTATGGGTGATGACCATACTCTACCAGGAACTTTTACCCTGTAATGGCCATGAGTCCTTAATGACTTGAAAGTGATTGATAAATATAAGAAAATGCATGCAATCAGGTAGCCTGCTTTTAACTTCAGTAATGGCATGGCGTGGGTGTAAATAGCTGTCAAAGACATGGCATGAAAAATGTTTTGGAAAGATTTTTTCAGATTCAGAAGGGCTGGGGAAACTGGGATGAGAAGGTTTGAGCCACTTTCACCTCCTAACATCTTTGATGTTCCCCAGACTTCTTTCATCTTACTGGACAGCTGCATCCTTGGAGAATAAAAGATCTGAACATCTGATATGAGTATCTTGGTTGTCAAAACACAAATAAAATTAGAAGAGAGTTCAGTAGCAGAGACCATAGTTAAGATTTCCATACCAACTTAAGGCAGCTTGTGAGAGGATTTTTCCTTTAGTGCAGTCCTGCATAGAAGTGCGGTGATCAGAGTAGGCCTCACATTTTAAAATGTGGAGCAGTTTTAAAAATAATGATCTATCTCACTAGGTGCAGACTAAAAAGAAAATTTGGTGCCAAATCATAGTAATTAGAGTGGAACCATGAAATATTCCCCTTCCAGCTTCTGGTTATAAAAGTTTATGCAAGAGGTTGTTTCTCAGTTGCTTGCTACCACTTTTTCCTGTCTTCTTCATAGAGACAGAAAAACAATCACAGTGGCACATTATTACTGATGTTTCTTTTTCTTCCTTTCTTAATTGTTTTGCACGTTTTTCCTCCTTTAGTCCTCTCCATAAATAAGAAGCTATTCCTTGGATCCTGCAAAGCAATGTGTGGTTCTTCTGCCACATGACTAGAGGCTTAGCTACTCAGATGTAATATGAAGTGTGATAGTATTGGCTCGTAACAGATATCTGGATCAATCTGAGTAGTTCAGATGTAAGAACAGTGTATCTTTTGACAAAACTGAAAAAGTGGAGACCTAATGGGAAAACAAACAAGCAAACCAAACCCACAGGTGCATATCTGGAAAGTTTATATATGCTACAAGTGCAAACAGTGGAAAGTCCAAACTTTGGACTTCATGTATATAGCACTGACTTAACATCAGTTCCCCATTTTTGCTTCTTTGTCATAGGCTTTGACTCATTGTCTTACTACCTGTCACTTACTTTAACTGGTTACAACCACCCCAGCTACATACTTTTCTTAATGAATGTGATTGCATTAATATATTGCCATTCAAAAAATCTTAGCGCAGTGGGAAAAAAATGCAATGCAAAATAGTATTTGGAGCCCCATTGGTTAAGAAAACCTTCTGTACATAAAAGCACACAAGCGAGTAGTTTCTTGCCTGCCACTCTGTGACAGAGGACAGCTGAAGGTGCCGTCCATTCCAGCCATCATTTTGAGGGCTTGTCCTGATTTATAAAATGGAGAGGCAAACATCAAGAGAATCTAAGCTTTTTCAGCACAAGAGGCTGCAGATTTTACTAAGAATTATGCTATCTGCATATCACTGCTCTGTTCATACCCTGTACCCCCTTCCAGACACATTTAGGATGTGCCAGCTTTGAAAGGAGAAATTAGTAATATACCTATAGGCTGACAAGCTCTGGCAGCTGTTTGCACAGGGCCTGCCAGCAGGTCAGTGGGATATTGCCAGAGAAGCTGAATTCCAGATGAGAGGGTGGCAAAGGAGAAGGGATTTTTTCAGATGTCTGATTCTTCTGTGCTACCTTCAAAGAGAGAGGAAATTTTAACTGGCATATGGGTGAATGCACTGCATTAATAGTAGTGAGGCATACTTAAATGTCATCCATCTACAAAAGAATAACCCTCAAAATTACTGATGACAGTGGATACACCTTCTTCAGCTAGCAGCATGTTGCACTTTTCTCACTCAAACAGATTATGACAACTATTCCTCTGATATGGCCCATGAGTGAATGAACATCATTTTAATAGACTACCCACAGTGGGCAGCCAGCACAAATTTGCACTTGCAAGCCCAGCAGGTAGTGAACTCTAAAAGAACATTTCACACTGGCCATTAAGCATCCAGCATGACCACAAAACTGAGGTGACACAAGGAGAGAAAAATTCCCTGGGAATATGGATCTTGTTTTGCAGCCAGCTGCAGATAAAATAACCAGTTTCTGCTGTAACCTGCTATTATCTGTGGGGTGCTAAAAAATCCTCTCCCTAGGATTTTAAGTTTCTCTCTGCATGACTGTAGTTAATGACTGGACTCCATGGGGTGTTCCTTGTTTAGTGGCTGAATATCTCTACTGATGACATGTTGCTTTAAAAAAAAAAATAATAATAATGAATAGAACTATAGAACTGTATAGAAAATTATTTTATTTTTCACTGAAGTTACTTCCAGTTGTATGCAGCTTTCTGAAGTTAATTGTTGTAATCCTAAGAATGTATGGCAGGTATTATCCATAATCAGGAATAAACAAAATCAGTTATTCAATATCAGCCTTAAACTAATGTTTTCCCCTTGGGAAACCTATAGAAATGTTATTGCTCTTTACTTTTGCCCAATTAAACATACATACATCTCTGCAGATGTATGCATCCTAAAATTTCAGTCAATGTAAAGTTTTATTTAATGGCCCTTCACAGTCTTAGTCCTGGGAGTCTTCTAGACATAAGTGCTGAAAATATCAGGTAAAATCAGAGAGAATTTTTAGAATGAAAAGTAACTTAATTCAAATAACTGGTGATGAATCTTCATATTAAAGATCTATCAGCCATAAAATAGAGTTCATAATGGAAAGTGGCACATTCCATTGTCTCGTATGATAGAGCAGCTTCTTGCTTTGAGAATTATCTTCATGTGAATTTTAAGTTAAACTTCAGCTTTAGTACTATATCATACGTCTTTCGTTGCAAAATAGAAAGCCCCAGCTAAAGGGATTTGAACAGCTCATCTCAAAACTTTTCTGATGGTGTTATTAAATATGTTTTCTTTGTCAGACAAAGACACATCTGTGTTGCCAATCATTAATACATACCGACTTCATGTCTTTCTCCAAGAGACCTGACTGTAGAAGAACTAGTTCTTTTAAATTCTCTCCCTGCTTACAGTTGCAGATTATGTTGGAGATTGCTGAGAGGAATGATGTGTGGTTCTGAAGTGGTGAATTATCTCAAAAACATACTTGCTAACTCTTTCTATCATGTCCTCAGGGGAAAAAAAAATTCTCATCAGAGAGCAGGGAAAAATAAAGTGTATAAATAACCACACATACACCAAAAAAAAAAATAATAATAATAACAATAAAAAAGAATCTATTACTACAGACATGATTTCTTTCAAAAATGAAGCAGTAGTTATGTTTTGCATTATACATCTAGATATTTTATAAATCAGTTTTTACAGGAGTATATCTGCAAATGTATCTCTTGGTCCCATTAGTGCTTAGAGCAATTTTGATTTCTGGTGTTTTATTTTGTTATAGCATTCTGAAGGAGGGCTGCAACATGAAAGAAAAGCAGTATAAGGAAGAAGTGAAAATAGGTTGGGTCTGACACTTGGACTGGGCTAGCTGGTGAGCATCATGTCCTGCTCAGACAGTTTTACGAAAATACTCTTGCAGCTGAGGGGATGCTGCATGATTGAAGTACATCAAGTTCAGTTTTCATCTAAGCTACTCCTTTTCTGGACTCGAGAGGAGAGGCAATTAAAATCAGCTGCAGCATCTCCACAGATTTTATAGGACATTTCATCAGTCCTTCCGTCCCTAAGCCTCATTTCTCCTTCCCCCTCAGCCTGGATGAGCACTCTTTCTCTCTTTGCCTTGTACACACAGTGTTGAGAAAGGGGCTGTTTCATATTAGGTGCTGTGGTATTTTTACTCAGCTGATCTCTACCACAACCACCTTCTCACCCGTCATGCTCAAAGGGAAAGGGGGTGAAAATACAATGGAAAAGGCTCAAGGGTTGAGCTAAGGACAGGGAGATCGCTCAACACTTACTGTCACAGGCAACACTGACTCAGCATAGGGAGATTAATCTAATTTATTACCTATTACTAACAAGCTAGAACAGTGAAAAAAAAGGCAACCTCGCCCCCCCCCCCCCCCCCCCCGCCACCCTCTTCCACCTCCTCCCCCGGGGAGCAGCGCAGGGGAACAGGGAATGGGGGCTGTGTTCAGTCCCTGAACGCTTCCTCTCCACCACTCCTTCACGGTCCCTCTCTGCCTCTGCTCCACGTGGGGTCCCTCCCACGGGATGCCATCCTTCCCGAACTGAGCCTGCGGGGGCTGCCCACAGGCAGCAGCTCTTCAACAACTGCTCCCACATGGCTCCGTACCACGGGGTCCATCCACGGGGTCCATCCCCCAGGACCAAACTGCTCCAGCACGGGTCCCCCACGGATGGCAGCTCCCCCCAGACCCCCTGCTTCTGCGTGGGCTCCTCTCCACGGGCTGCAGCTCCGGCCCGGGGCCTGCTCCTGCGGGGGCTCTCCATGCGCCGCAGCCTCCTCCAGGCCACATCCACCTGCTCCACCGGGGGCTCCTCCACAGGCTGCAGCGTGGAGATCTGCTCCATGTGGGACCCATGGGCTGCAGGGGGACAGCCTGCTCCACCAGGGACCTCTCCACAGGCTGCAGGGGAACTGCTGCTGCATGCTTGGAGCACCTCCTGCCCTCCTGCTGCACTGACCTGGGGGGCTGCAAGGTTGTTTTCACTCCTCTCTCCCAGCTGCTGTTGCACAGCAGATTTTTCCCGTCCTTAAATCAGCTCTCGCAGAGGCCCAACCAGCCAGCACTGGTTGCTGGCACTGGCCAGAAGCAGGTCCCTTTGGAGCCGGCTGGAGCTGGCTCTGATCTGCCATGGGGCAGTTGCTGGGCTCTGCTCATAGAGGCCACCCCTACAGCCGTCCACTACCAAACCCTGGCCACATAAACCCAGTACAGGTCCTCATACAGTGATTAACATGATGAGGACATAAAACATAAACATTCAGTTTAGGACTTATATATGTGCTTGTGTATAAACAAATAAAGGCAGTTGCCTTTCATGTGACCAAAGAATCCTAATGTGCTGTGACTGCCAGCTCTACATTGCTTCTGTGAAAAGCCCTCCTAAGTCATCAGAAAAATCATCTTCATCCCGAACTTGCTTTTAGATTTCTGTGGTAGCTTGGAAGTGTGTCTTCTTGAAGCTGTTGAAAATCTTAGCAAGAGTAGCAAGATACAAGATTTAGACTAAAACGTTGTAATTTAAAAATGATTAAGACCCTAAAAGGAACCAAAAACTTATCAAGGACAGATATCCCCACATTGTTTCTGACATAAATGTTGAAAAAAATTGGAAGGATTCTGAAAATACTCACTGTCCCCACGAATTCAGAGAAGATTCTCCTGCTTTTTCATATCCAACTGTGACTTATTTGTTCTCAACTCAGTGGACTCACTTGGTTTGTCTTGTTTCCTTACATTCATGAGAGTCCATTGGTTTATGAAAGCTGGGGAGAAATTAGGTTCAAGAACTAAATAGTTTCCACCAGCTAAATTTCTAAACACTTGGAGCAGAATCTGAATTATGAAATTTATGCTGAGATTGCTCTTAAAACAAGAAGCTACATTATTCAACAGTGGTTTTTATCTATATACTCTGCAGATATGTGAATAACCATGTGTGCTTAAAGGAGTGTGCATGCTGGTCAGCCAAGTGCTGCCTTGTCTAGCCAGACACAGTGCTATGTGGACCTTAAAGATAACAGAGCACAGAGCCTTCTGGAAGACACTTCCATAGTATTTTTGCTTGTTTATTTCTGTTATGCAAACCTGTGCATGTGTTTACTATTTTTTTAATATAATTTGTCCATGCTTATTTTTCAGTTGACATATTTTCATTTCCATTTGTTCATTTCTGGCACTGTTGTATTTTCAGTTGATTTCATAGGTGGACTTGACACATACTCCTACCGACAGCCCCCCCAGGAGCATGTTGAGTTAAAGCCTGTAAAGCCTGTAGGTAAGGTTCTGGTCCTGTGGACCACATTAATCCTTCTAACTGGACTGAAAACTAACTTTCTCCTGCAATAATTTTGGCATGAGGTTACTAATAATTTAATTATACTTCAATAAGAAATTAATTAAAAAATAATCCACATAAAACATGATAATAAGGACACTTTGTCATTGATGACACATCTGCTAAAACAAGCATTAGTAGATATCACCACGTCTGCCGTGACATGCCTTGGCTTAACACAAGGAGAGGCTTGCAGTAAGGGATGGAATTGTTTCCTGCTGACTTTTTAGCAAAAAGAGAGCTAGTTTATGGTTTCTGCTTCATAAACCTTAATGGGATTAACCCATTTATGGAAAAACAGAATATTCTATCTACTGGAAGACAAATGTTTTCTGAAAAAAATACTAGTTGGCTTAAAATCTATGTGTAGAGTTTCACTGAAGCTTCATTATCTCTGTTGTCAGTTAAGATACTGGAAGAAAAAATGTTTGCTGAAAAACTGCTAGTTGGCTTAAAATCTCTATCTGTAGGGTTTCATTGAAACTTCATTATCTCTTTGTTGTCAGCTATTTGCTCCCACTACAAAAATCACAGTTTTCATAGAGTCTTCCTACGAAGTACTCTCTGCTACCTAATGAATTAATTTAGATATGTATCTGTTCATTTTATCTGAAAAAAAAAAAAAAAAAAAAAGTACAGGGAGATGTCAGCAACTCATATTTTGGCAGAAGCTAAGATAAATTTAAATATATGATATTTCATAGTATTACTGGCAAAACGTAAGATTTTCATTTGGAAATTCTTCTTAGATGTTTTTAAGTTGTTGCCTCGATGCTTTTTGTCTTTATATTTGGGCCTTTTGGGCATCTTAAATGCAGCACGAAATCCAAGTGCAGCTAACTGACAATTTGAACTAATGACTTACTGTATTTTACTTATCAGTTAAGAGAATTAAAATGAGTTTGAAGGTTTTTTCTGGTGTATGCATGGTTACATGTTCTAGGAGTTTTAATTTAAAGAGGGCAGTTGCTAACAAAATGTTTTGAGTGGGCACTTGACACCCAAACTCTGCTTGAGACATTACTATTATTTGCATGTTTTGTAAATACATTTTACTCATGTTGCAGCTTTCAGTTTGCAGGAAAAAAAAAATAATAAAAAAAAAAAAAAAAAATTCAAATTTAGTGAGTAAAAATTGTAGGATTATGAAAGCCGAGAAAGGAGAAAAGCACAATCTCAGTGTGACAGTACATGTTAGAATGGGAATATCACCTTAAAACAGCAACAACAACAACAACAAATAATAATGAGGAGTTTGACATGATAATAAGTATACTCTCTGTGTTGGAATATGTATTTTCAGTAATATTTCACTAGATGCTAGCTTTACTGATTTTTATATCGAAATGATGATACCAGAAAGGAGGTTTGACCATTCTTAGTAAGATGCTTGACAGTTAATATATAAAATTGGTATCTGGGAAGAAGAAAGCGTTGTCTACAACATTCACACCTCTTCATAAACAATTTTAATCTCTAAAGCTATGTTGAGGTTAGTTTTAAAACAGTCATTGAGCAAACTCAATGTAACTAAAGGAGGAAAAAAAAAAAAAAAAAAAAAAAATCTTTTTCAGGAAGGATTTATATACACATTCCTTTAAAATCTGTTCATTTATGTAAAAAAAAAAAAAGCACAGAATATGAGAGTTTGTTTTTTTTGTAGCAGATTTATGTTAAATAGCTTGGAGGATATGGAGGATGTTGGTGAGCTCTTTATACAGGAAAATAAATGGCATCTTCCCATTTCCTATGGAAGGGTATTCTTGTACCTATAGTTGTAGTTGGAAGGCTCTTATCTGGCTTCTTTATGTCTGCTAGAAGTATAAAACTGTAAAACAAATTACATTGTATTTTCTTCTTTATTGATGTTATGTTTTTAGGCACTGAAAGTTACAGAAAGCATATTTACTGAAGCAAGGAGGAAAAATAATATCAGTGATCAAAGTCTGAATTAAATTGCTGGAAACCATCTGAACAGTCAGAGGATTGTGCCAGAAATTTGCAGATGCTTATCTGTCTGCAGCACATCAACCTTCCTGACTTCTTTTAAGAAGTTAATTGCTATCAGTATCAGTTATATGTAGTCTGAAAATCCATAGTATCCCTAAGAAATGCGACTTCTGATATCCAGTGAAAAACTCCATTTCTATTAATTGAGAAGTGAACATGAATAATGCCTGTTAAATACATTAAAAGCCTTAATAAAGGTTATAGATCTTTTGCCATCTTCACCACTTTACTCATGGGAAAGATTAGTGTGATGCTTTTTATAGAGAAAAGCTTGGCTATATACCCCGCTTTCTCATCCCTTTCATCTCCCTTCTTTCATTCATAAATTAACTAAACATAAGACATTGAAAACTAACAAACAAACAAACAAACAAACAAACAAACAAAAAAGGTTCTGTGGCCTCATTGAAAGTATGTAGAAGACATTCTCCATTTTTATTGAGTACTCATACTCAGTATGATACCTGCTTGGTGCTACAATAACTGCTAATCATTAACAAGTCTAAGAGTCATTTTCCTTTTCGTCTCTGAGTATAGATTAAATTTGAATCTGTGCTCACAGGAAATGTTTTTAAACACAAATATGAGCAAATATAGCATGTCTGCTGTTGGTTCTGCCTAAAACTCCATTAGACCATTGGACTAGCAGAAGAAGAATCTTTGCCCTGAACCATGCAGTTCCAACTAAAATGTGGATAAGGCAGGAGGAACAACAGAGGGAGTAGAAAAAAATTGTCATGTTCTCTTTGTGACTGAAACACATGGGCTCTAAGGAAGACTGTTGTGTTTTCATTTGTTTCAAGCACAATATCTAAAGCCAGGTCACCTGGTAGTAATTAAAATTGCTTCCATGTACTGCTAGATGTAAAATAGATAAGTATGGAGATACGAAATCAAAACAAAACAGACTGTTGCATTTTAATTTCATTGTTTTGTTTTGTTTCATTATGATTATTAATGATTTGAAGAAATTTAAAATGTTGCATTTTGGTTTGCACTTGGGTTTTTTACTGCTGTTATTAATTGGTTGCAGAAGCTAAACTTTACATGTGCACCATTACTGCTGGGATGAGTAGGTCTGATTCATTGCTACTATAGTTTTGGGTAGCCCCATCTGGACAGACACTGAACCCCTAATTCCAAAGAAGACAGAGCACTTCTAGGGATGTTCCTAGCTTCTGCTTTTGAGATTGATGCAGTGTCTGAGAAACTGCCAATGAAGAGGTTACTGCTCTATGATGGGTCTTTGTGATCCTGCCCTGTTTGTATCTTCTCCTGAGACTCTAGCCACCATGAAATTGCCATCATAGATTTTCCAAAATTATCCAAGTGAACACAGTTTGCAGGCAGACATAAAAATACATAGATTCAGCAGGTGGGTTATTGTGATGAAGATTATAAATGTGTGAGTCCAGCTGAAATGTACATTTGTAATCAGATGAAAATTCTATAACCTGGTGAATATACATCTTACGCTGTTAAAATATATTATGTTGAAAAGAGTTTATTTTTATGTGAGCTTCAGACATTTTTCACTGTATTTTTCCCCAAATGTATTTTTTTTTTTTTTTTTGCTTTTGTGGTATGCATGATGCAAAGCTACCGCTTTGTAACCAGCCTTTCATTTTTGACCTTTTATCTGTGTCTTACAGCTGAGGAAATTAGTGTCTAGAGGTGTTTTATCCACTTGTTCATTAGTTACTAACCTGTCAGCTGTTGTGAAGGTACATCTCACAAATAAGAAGATGTACAGAATAGGTTTTCATTTGTAAGTAATTCATATATTCTGTTTTATAGGTCGAAGTAAGTAATGAGCATTGACTCAAGACTTCTGCTGTTGAAGCTGAAGAAACAGATTTTAGAAGAAAAGACCAACCTTGTGATTCATCCTTCTGGAAGAAACCCACCATCCGTTTCTCACGGCATTTGGATTGTTCTTCCCACAGGCTCAGTGTCATTATCAGCATTGTTATTTGGTAGATTCTTACAGATTATCTGGAATTTTTGAATGATTTACTTGTATGGACACTTGTAAATTGTAAATTTTTTCTTTTTTAATTTTAATATTTTTACAACAGTCAGTGTTGAGGCATGAAAACAAAACCTGTGAAAACTATGAGAAGGATGCATCTTTCTCAAGGAAGACAATATTTTTTAACTGACAGAATCATACTGTGCCTGGTCAAGATTGTATCAGTAAACAGTGATTTTGACTCCAAAACATACAGCATGAGTCAAACCCTAACAGTGTAAAAGAGATCATTTCAATGCTGTATTTAAAATCTACAATGTCCACTCATATTTTCTTAACTGCCGTATGCAGTCGGAATTGATCTATGACTCTTCTTAACCAGATGTTCCAGCACTAATGTATTCATCTCATTATTGCAATTCGTATGTGGCTCCTTCTCCTTCCCTAATCTCTTTTGCCCTGAGCCCATCAACAATAGTGTCTCTGATCTGAGAAGTAGAATGACCACTCTGTGGATGTCAGTCTCTAGGAATGTTTAAATCCAGGGCTCTTTAGGTGTCTGTGTTTTGCACATTTTTAAACTCTTTTCCTCCCTTCTCCCAGGAAGAAGCCAAGCATGAATGTACAGTATAAGGCACCAACTGCAGCCTTAGAAGCCTCTTGGGACTAACTTTACTCTTAATTTAAAAGTAAACAAGCAAACCTGAAAATGTGTATAAAAATTTGTAAAGTTATTTGTAAATACTTCTAGACAAAGAACATGTATGTAACTCTGTGGTATTTTGTTTTCTATTTTGTCACCACTAGCATAAAGTGATACACAAAAGCTACTTTCATTGGGCATCTGATAGTCTTTTTACCAGAACTTTATGTTTCTTTCTTCTTAATTGCTATTTAAAATAGTGTGCACAATTGTATACACCAGAGAGTTATGTCTCACACAGCCTATGTGCCTCAGCATCAGCATAAATTCATCAGGGTTTTGGGGCATTTGCGCTTTCTCATTTTGTGGTTTCTTTGGTGGGATTGTCAGGAAGGACATTCCTTTCAATATGTATATCTCCACCTCTCAAATAGAAGTTGAACTAAGGGCCTTCGTAAATGTCCTAAATAGTATTCGGCTGGTAATTTCTGGTCCAACAGCATTCAGATTCTCAGTTTCCAGTCTTCTCTTGAAGGATGCATCCCCTGTCTTTCCCGGTCTGAGCAGACATGAAGTAGATGAAGGCTTGTCTTGATTCTTTCCCTTATAAAGTCTATTTGTGTTATTCGTTGATATGAACTAATGAGAATGTTAATAAATATAATAGAGGTAGAGTCTATTGTTTTTAGGTGACAATGCTTTAGTGGTGCATGCACCCGTTTCCCAGTTAGCTGAACCAAAGACATCATCATCTTTGGAGAAAATACTGTCTGAACAAGGTTTACCTTCCCTGAAATCAAGTATGAATTAAGTGTTAAGACAAAGTCAACAGAAACGACAACTGAATAAAACTCTTAGTATTCCTAGGGTTGGATATACCTCAAAGAGTATGTGTTTGTGTGTAAAATCAGACTGTGCCAAAACCAGGAATGTACATGAAGATAAGGTCCTTCCCTCATACACAATGTTCTCTGCAAATTACATGGTTTGCTCAATCTTGAATACTTCATCTTTGCAATGAAAAAATATGTATTTGTCACAAAACTAATATAAATAACATTTTTGAGACATTATGAATAAGATAACAGTGAGAATTGCTTTATAGTTGTAATATTTTAATAAGGCAAAAACATTTTTATCTACTTGAGTAATACTTCTGCGTAGCACAAAAGATTATTTCATTTCTTTCTATGATGCCTTAAACAGTGACAATGTCTATCCAGCTAGTGCCTGCAGCCTTCTGTGTTTGAAATGGCTCCAGGATTTCAGAGACTGGTATCTCTGAGCACTGTTCAGCAGTTTCCACGTTTTACCTCTCTTAATTTCAGAGAGTCCATGATGTGGACCTCTGGCACAGATTCCTATGATCAAGGCAGTTCTCATTTGGGTTTTACATTTCAACACTAATTTCATGGCATTCATTATTATGGGCTGGCAGATTAAAGGCTTCCATCTGAACTCAGTGCTAATCTCAGGACCAAAGAGAGGAAAGGGAAGGAGCACTACATCCCAGTCAGTTGCAGATTCTCCTCCAGAAGGTAATATACTCTGGTCTGGCAGAGTTTTGGAAACATACATTAAATTTCAACCAAGACAGAAACATCTGCTGGACCGTATTTAACAAATTTGACTGAATGTACCTCTTCTATGCCTTTCTGTGGAACCTTCAGATTTTCAACTTCCTAATGAGGAACTGTGGGCATGCCACAAAAATTCTGGAAAGACAGAACCAACTGCTCTTCCATCTGAGATATTGATCACTTTTTAGCTGGGGAACACAAACTAATACATTCCAAGTAAGCTTAAAATCTTGGAATCGTTACCAATACAGCAAGTCTGCCATCTGTCTCATTTAATGAACAGAACTAACCTGATTGAGAGGAATTTGTCTTCATTAGAACAAACTAAAACGCACACTGCAGTGCTGAGGAAAACTGTCATTCTTTTCTAAATTAAGACACAAAATAGTACCAAGCAATCTGTACATGTTGGAAAAAAATATTGAGAATAATAAATGGACTTGAATGTTAATTGCTGTGTCCTCCAATACAGTATACATATCGGGTAACATTTTGGTAGGGAGTCATGAGAAATAGTTCCTTTATTTTTGCAACACATGCTTTCAGTAAGGTATTAGGTGAGTCACAGAACAGGCAGCCACACAGGAAATAAATGTTGGCTTTCTAAATAAGCTTGGATAGTTTTGGGAACTTAACTGTAACATGCAGTTACAGGAAATGACTAAATTTGTACTGCAAAAGAGAATTTGCCAACAACCCTCAAATTTCAGAGCAGATTATCAATTGGTGTAAACTGTCTTGGAGGCATTAATAACTCATACTGTAACAGTTTATAACAGCTAAAGATCCGTCCTTCAGCCTCTACACCTTTTTCTATTCCCCAAGTTTCTGCTTAATTCGAGTTTCACAGAGAATCAGATTTGCAACAGTGCTTTGACTGATAGCAGAACTGGAGATGTGACTGCAGAAAGTGTTACACATTCGCTAAGGACTGAGCCAGTCCTGAACCATTTTTTTGTTGTTGTTTGTTTGTTTGTTTAAGGCAGCTGATGTTTTCAGGAACTGAAAACAGGAACTGCCTAAGGAGACGTTTATGAACAGATACTTGCATTAGTGACACAGAGTGATTATGTATTACAATTCCTGGTGTTGCTGGAGGTATTATGACAATCCCAGCTCTTTCCTATCCATAGAGATTTTTGACTCAAAAAATTGAAATTAATGCATTTTTTGAAGATCAGTTATGATCCCAAATTGCTCTCTAAAATGGAACAGTTTATTAGCTGGATTTGGTGAAGGGTCTTTATAGTGCTAGGATATGACACAAACTACTCTAAACAATTTCCAGTGGAGCTATATCAGTTAAAACCATGAGAATTATGCTTGTTTTTATTTAACACCTGCTTTCTTTCAGTAGTACAGTAGAGCCTGTTAAGAAGATGGTATTTAACACATATTAGTAAGAATATCAGAGTCTGAAGAGTATGGGAGCTGGTTAATGTGTGACAAAATTAACTTTTCCTGTCTAAAGCCCTGGAACCACACATTTGGGCCACTCAAAAGGACATAGTCCCTCCTGAAGAATGGCAGATTTTCTCCCAGACGATTAGTGTCTGTTTTCTCTTTCAAACACCTTTTGATTGAGGCTTCTTTCATTCTTTGCAGCTGCCCTGCAGGGATCTGCTCCATGTTTAGGTCTCGAGTTTCACCTCTCCATCTAGTTGTCCACAGCTCAGGCATAGCAAAACCTCTGTCACCTTCAAGCCCCACATTGGCAGGTGTTTTTTTACAGTGGCAACTGCTCTGTGCTTCTCTGCACCTGGCTGTCTGCCTGCCTTTCACATGGGGATTATCTGATTAAAAAAAGCCAACCCAGCAATCTATTAAGTTCCCTTAACAGACTTTGACAGTGGCAAACAAAAATTGACATCCCAAACTAATTGGCCTGCCTCCTTGTAGAATCAGCCTCATCTAGTTTAATTATAATAAATTACAACCTGGGAGCTCTTTTGTACACTGAAGAAGTTTCTTTTCAAGTTGGCAAAATGTTCCTTCCACATACAGCTCCCACATCTGCAGGCCATTTTTTTCGCAAAAAAAAAATTCAGCTCTTACCCACCATGCTAAATGTCTTGATGGAAACTAGTTTAGTGCCTAAAATAACAATGGGCCATGTTATTGCCCATCAGAACAATGCTTTTACAGCAGGGTGACTGTGTTGTGTCCTGAGTTCACATTGGGACAGAGGATGCCCAACATCCATACAGCCAGTGTTCTGTGTCCTCTCTATCCAGGCAGCTGACTATTCCTGAAGTCTAACAAGGGATAAGCCTGAAAGATTTGTTAATTTGCATTGAAAGAGGGTTCACAAGCATTATGGACAATTGGGATTCAGATCTATGCAGACAGGCACATGAAGAAGATGTTTCATATCAAGGTTGCTGCTGCAGGACTAGCCCTTAGAGCTACATGTGCACTGTGTTCTGGTGGTCTGCTCACAGCGTCTCAGTGTCCCTGATCACCCTGGTGTACCAGCAGCACCCTGCTTCACTGTAACCAGTCACAAGGCTGTCCTTACTTAGCAGCTAAGGACACAGATCAAGCCTGTACTGCTTGCTGTTTGAGAACTACATGTAAGATGTGCTTCTTTCCCCAGGTCGATAAGCAATGGCTGATAAATGATGGTTTCTTGCTATAATTTCCATTTTCTTCATACAAGTCAAAATTTGAATGCTTTCCTTTTATTTTAAACAAATTAAGCATCTGGATTTAAGTCCTTCCTCCACATGAATACCTGCTAGTTGGTCACACGCATTACACAGTTCCGTGTGTGACAGCTTTGTGGCATAGCTGCTATTGCATGGTCTATTGCCTCTCAAAGCCAGCAGCAGACTTGGAAGATAGTCTCACCAAACAGCATCCATGCATAAATAATACTGGGAAGGCAAAAAGGATTCTCCTTGTTTTGCTTATTCCCCTGGGACCTAATATCACAGCTTTAAGCCTTCTGTCCCAGTTTCCTATTTATTTCGCACCAGTCTTATGCAAGCATGCTTTCAAAACACTCATGTGAGTCCTTGCCAAGCAAAATCACTGAAGCTGAATTATAAGTTGGCTGAGTATGACTCCAAGAGTAATCTAATTTCTCTTTTTCCACAGCATTGCCTACCTGCCCAATTAGTAGAGCATCATATGCAAGGAAAGGTTACAGCATTTCCTCGTATGTGACGTACTTGGAATGAAAACTGTGCTACACACAAGCAAACAGATCTGCTCCCCACACTGTACAACACAACATCACTAGGATGTATCGATCCTGCTTTATCTGTATAGCCAGAACCAGAATGGCAAGCAGATATAAAGACCCAAGTGCTTGGGCAGAAAAGCCAACAGCTCCTCTAAACAACCTTGGTCTGATACTCATAATCCACGCAGCAGAACATTGTTTTTCTTAGCAAGTAAAGCTGCCTGGCTTAAAGATTGCAGCCAGATCCTCAGGTGTGATAACCAATAACCTTCTGTGTTGCTTTTACACATATATATTCACACCCGTGTTTCGGTCTATAAAGGCCGTAAGTCTGGTTGCTCTGAAGTTTCGAAGAGCAGCTGTATCTAGACTGCGGTGGGGAGTGTTTCTTGGATTGCTTTAGAGAACAAAATACCTCCTATGGAGACCACTGCCTCCCTGCAGGAGCACACGTTAAGACCCATGCAGCTCTGGAGGAAACCGAGAGGAGCCCAGGGCTCAGAGAGGAGCAAACAGCTCTGGCTGCCACATCTAGCTCCCACCCCTGGGCTCTGTGGCCTACATCAGCCTGCTGGGAAGCAGCCCTGAGAGCCCCATCGCTGCCCCCCCCCCCGCTTTGCTGGGGTCTGCATTTAACTGCATTTAAACCCAGGCCCTGAGATATGCTGTGGCCCTGCCTGTGACTGGCCAGGGACCTGCCTGCTTCCCATGTGGAGTACTTTGTCCAGTCCTGGGCTCCCCAGTACAAGAGAGATTTGGAGCTACTGGAGAGAGTCCAGCGAAGGGCCATGAAGATGATGATGGGACTGGAGCACCTCTCCTCTGAGAACAGACTGAGAGATGGGACTGTTCAGCCTGGAGAAGAGGTTTGGTGTAAATATTATGAAGCACTTCTTTACTGTGCAGATGATGGAGCACTAGCACAGGATGCCCAGAGAGGTTGTGGAGTCTCCCTCCTTGTAGATATTCAAAAATAATTTGGATGTGGTCCTGGGCAACCTGCTCTGGGTGGCCCTGTTTGAGCAGGGGGTTGCACCAGAAGACCTCTAAAGGTGTCTTCCAACCTCAAACACTCTGTGATTCTGTGACCTGACTCACTGAGGCCCCTTTCCTGGCTACACCTCAGACCTGCCTTGTCACAGCCACCTTTTCTGGTGAGCTCTGGATGGTGGCCACTCTTCTTGTTGGGCACAAGGGATAAAGGGCCCATCACCTGTGGCTCCAGGCTTGCCTCCTCCTCCTCCATCCTTCTCCCTCTTCCCCTGACAGAGGCTTACATCACAACATTGTTCAGGCTTCATCTCTTCCACCCTTCCCATCCTCTCTCTCTGGCTGGGAAGATGAACCTTTCTTTTTTTTTTTTTTTTTTTTTTTTTTTGGTTGGTTGGTTTAGTTTTGCTTGTTTTTGTTTGTTTATTTGTTTGTTTTTGTTTTCTTTGTTTTTGTTTGTTTGTTTTCTTTTTGTTTGTTTGTTTTTCCTATACAAAGTATCCTCCACTGACAAAATAACCTCCCTTTTGCGTCCCTTCACCATTAAGGGCTCTGATGATGAAAATAAGATGGATATAACAGACTGTGTTTACAGAGGATGAAAGACTCTGGCATGTAGTCCACTTACTGATTTATGGCTTGCCAGGAAGTTTTCCAAATCTGCCAGAAATCTTAGTGTTAGGATTAGAGAGGTTTTGGCCTTCTTTCCTCAAGCAAGCAAATATGAAAAGCTGTGCTCAAAAAATGAGTTTCTAATGATGTTTGAAGATGAAATATTAAAGTCATGTGCTCTTACATTCTTATACAAATTTAGACTCCACCTTGTTAAAAGTGTTGTGTGCTTGGGGAAGTATTAAACTCAATTATGTAATTAACAGATGCGTGAAAAGCACCTGATTTAAAAGACAATCCTATGGCTCTGTCCAGTTATTAAGAAATTAAACGTGTGACTATTCTTAACTCACTAAATCTATTTCACATTACAAGAACCTGAAAGGAAAATCAAACCTAGCTCTGTGAAAGAAAAAAGATTTGGGAAAACAAATAAATCAGACAAAAGGAAGCATTCTGAAAGAAAAAGTAGATAATGAAAAGCAAACTAGAAAAAAATAATAAAAAAATGTGATTTTTATTTAACATCATCAGGAAGTGGTATACTCAAAATGATTATTTGCTAGAATGAAAAGCAGCACAGCACACATGCACACAAATATATACCTTTGTCACTGCTTTTATCATAGTGTAGGGTTTCTAAAACCCTGACAAGTTTTACAGCCTGCCTTTCACCATTAAAATTTAATATGCCAAGGACTATGATCTACAAAGGAGTATTAAAATGAAACCTTGACAGTTCTGCTATCGCTATGTGCACATTATGCCACCTCATGGTTAGTGGCAGAAACACCACATTCAAGATTGCTATTTCAAAAACATAGCATAAGAAAAAAAAAAATAGCACATCTCCTTCATCAGCATATATTGCTGAAATGTCACAAGTCCCATTGGGTCCAATCAACACACAGTGCTAAAATCTGATCTGTGAATTATATACAGTATGTAAGAACAAGACACAGCAAAATATACCTCCTTTTAACAGTTGAAATTGCTGTTTTACTTAAAACAGATTGGTAACATAACAGATAATCCAAGTCTGACTTGGTAGCACCCCATAGACAAGTCCTCCTATGGAACTACATTCTCATGTTTGCCTGGTTTTGGTAGGTTGCCATTAACTGAAAGTACACAGTGTTATCATCTCCAGGAAGTATAATTTCCTTGCTTCTGTCACTCCAGTAAGAGGAAATATTATTCACTTACAACTTGGATAACTAACATGAAATTCCAGCCCTCGATGTAGATAATAAACACCTAATTATCAGACTAGTCTTTTAGGGTGGCCTAAACCTCTTTTGGTAAATAAAATAAAATAAAATAAAATAAAATAAAATAAAATAAAAAGCTCAGGAGAATATAATTTATACTTCAGTCAGAAGTTCATAATACATCAGCAATGACTAGATTATATTTTTACATCAGAATAAATTATATAGTGAAGTAGTAATTGGAGCTAGGAGAATTGATGAGACAGTGTACAGTCAGGTAGGTGATGTACAGCCTCTCAGCTAAACCAAAATCATTTTGGAGAAAATGTTTGCTTAAACCAATAGCTTGGATTCAGATGAGTATGAGCTTGAATACAAACAAATAGAAATAGATTAATCTCATTTAAGTTTTGGAATTTTTATCTTAAACCTCTAAATTTAGGAGCCCAGTCAACTGATGTGGTAATCAAGCTCTTAATTTGATCATCTGAGTCCCACTCAGAGTTAGGCCAGAGGAATGTAAAACAAATGTACTTCTAGATCCTTTGTTTTTACTTTCCTGATCTTTCAGTGAAGCATACTCAGCTTCAGACAGTTCAGAGTATGGTCAGCTCCTGAATATCTGAGGAAATCTAAACAGACCAAAACCATGTTAAAAACAAAACATTTCTTGATCAGGCACACACATTCCACCTTGAAAACTGGAAATGAGGTGTCAAAAATGCATGTCTTTCTACGTTTTTGTTTGTTTGTTTTGTTCTATTTTTCTTAAATTTACACTGCATAGCTATCAATCTACAAACCAGATAACCAGTCCAGGACACGTGAGAAATCACAGAATCACAGAATCACTCAGGTTGAAAAAGACCTTTAGGAGCATCCAGTCCAACCTTTAACCCAGTACTAAAGTCCACCACTAATCCATGCTATTATGTTCTAAATCTACACGTTTCTTGAAGACCTCCAGGGACGGTGATTCAATCACTTCCTTTAGCAGCCCTGTTCCACTGCTAAACACCTCTTTCAGTAAAAACAAATTTCTCCTAATATCCAACCTAAACCTCCCCTGGTGCAACTTGAGGCCATTTCCTCTTGTTTTATCACTTGGTGCTTGGGAGAAGAGCCTGATCCCCACCTCCCTACAACCTCCTTTAAGGTAATTGTAAAGTACAATAAAGGTCTCCCCAGGAGCCTTCTTTTCTCCAATCTAAACAACCCCAGCTCCCTCTACCTCATTGCCCTTCTCTGGACATACTCCAGCACCTCGATGTCCTTCTTGTAGTGAGGGGCCCAAAACCAAACACAGTATTCAAGGTGCGGCCTCACCAAGTACAGAGGGACAATCACTTCCCTGGTCCTGCTAGCCATGTTATTTCTGATACAAGCCAGGATACTGTTGGCCTTTCTGGTCACCTGAGCATACTGCTGGCTCATATTCAGCCTGCTATCGACCAATACCGCAGGTCCCTTTCCGCCAGGCAACTTTCCAGCCACTATATGACTATACATATTTTAAAAATGCTCCTCTGAACAGTACTACAGTCTTCCCATCATGACAGAAGATAGAGAAACTTTACTTGGTTTTATCTCTTTGAAAAAGCCTTGTAGGTTAAGTTTGTAAAAGTGAATGTGAAAGTCAGGCACCATTTGCACTTTGAAATTCAGCTTCTCTTCTTAATGTAGTTGTTTGAAAAAGAGGCTGTGCCTTTTGACGCAATCTTATTCAGAGATAATAAGAAGACTTTTGCTTTGTATGTCTTGAAAGGCTATGGATGGGTTCTTTCCCCTTTATCGAGGGAATGCACTTGTTGGAGCAGTATTCTGCAGTACAAAATTATTGATGTATTTAGGGATTGTCCTCATTTCTCAGACTTGCCAGAAATTTCATATTCCCAAAAGATGATTTACAGTTCAAATAAATTACAATGACAGTGTCATCAGAAAAAATAGCAGTTACTAGTTATTTCCTGTTCAGAAGCAATTATTTATTAAAGTAAAACAGAATATATGTTGCTAATTATGCCAGTTTTTAAATTTACACGGCATAACTATCTAAGAGCCCTGAAAACTCTTTCTAAAGATTGTTTAAAGAAGGAGATAGTGTGTGTAGCAAATGTGACAATGCAGTCAGAATTTATCAGGAATAAAAAAGCTATTAGCTGTGCATTCTTCCCCTACTTCCAGTTTCTGGGATAAATTTGGCCATCCATGAATAATGTATTGCAAGAATAGCTCCCTACCTTTGATATTCATTCTGTTCATCCAGTGGAACTATTACGACTCTCAGTCTGCTCCGTGTGACAGATAATTATGCATACCATTAGTCAGTATGTTAGAAGTGGGGGGTCCTTAATAAACAGACTCTGCTTTGAAATTGCATGCAGATGACTTCCTGGCATTGGCTGGAATATCCACGCAAAAGCTATCTTCTGAAAACACTCACATCCTCTATAATGATCTTTAAAATGACTGATGAAAACTTGCTTGGGCCAACACATTAGTAAATAATGGTGTGTAGATACGTCTTTGTCTTCCTGGAGAAAAATGAAAACAGCTTCCTCTTTTAATGTGGCTACTTATTGTACTTTAGTACAGCTGTTACTTCAGGTCCAAGCCTTACAGAGAAATAAAGAAGAAAATGCAGCCCTTTTCCCTTTTTGCTATGAAACTGCAAAGCAGGAATGCTGTATCTGCTGCTGAAACTTCAAGGAACAGAAAGCACTTGGATTTTCCTGAAGAAGCAACGCTACCTGCTAGTGAGACCTCACCCTAACAGTACAAACCATAGTTGTGTCTGTGACATGGAGTCCCACTTTGAGACTTGGACCATATTCTTTAATCTCTTGTTACCACATTCCTCTGTGAAATGAGAATAATAATAGTTATGTCACATTTGTCCACAGAAACAGGGTTTCACTCATATTTGACATTTAATTTAGTGGAGCCACTGACTATAAATCACAATATTTTATATGGCAGCTATATCCATTGTTCCAAGGTCATGTTCTGAGATTCAGCTTCTCTTGACTTCAGGTGGGAACTACCATCTAGTTGCAAAGAGAAAATCATTGGCAAAGGACCAGAGCTGGACCTCCTTCACAATGCAAATGTCTGTCAGCACCAACTTCCTTCCCCCTTCCCTTCCCTTACCTGACCGCAGTCTGATAAGAGGAGGCCTGGGGCCTGCCCATGGCTATGTTTAGGTGTAAAAATGAGAGCACAGCAGCCACGCACTCTCTGTGCTGCCTAGTCAACTCATTTAAACTGTGGCCTCAAGTACCAGTGCTGACTGAACCAACGCTGCTGTCACTAACCCCTTGGTATGGTTCCGAGCCAGGCCTGCTAGTACTCTTCCAATCAGTGCCTGGCTTGGCCTGGGGGAAAGCATGGGCTATGGACTGTCCCCAATAGTCAGTATGGATGGATATCCACTGACTAAACCCCACTTTAGGTTTTAGGAGCTTATAGATGAGCTGTACTGGGAAATTTGACCAAGAAGTTAGATCATAGGCCCACTTTATTTTCAGTTCAGTGTGACCACAGTGGCAGCTGAACTGGAGGTTTGTCACCTATGCACACAAAGGGACAGACATGTCTGTGGTACCACTACCACTTGGCAAAGCTTCAGTGCCTGGACACCAGCCTCAACACCACACCACACGGAAGGGGCAGGAGGCTCACTACATCCCCAGGGCTCCTTTCCTTCTGCCTGAATGGACAGGATACAGAGATACAGGACACAGAGATACAGGATACAGGATACAGTCAGTATGGGGTGGGGGTTGAATTTTGGCTACACTTGAGCTCAGTGTAGGTGGAAGGCTCACAGGTCATAAGGTATCCCTTGCCTTTTTTCTTAAGTGCTTTATTTTCTTCCTTTTATATACATGAATTTTGAAAGGTAGAAGAAGAAAACATAAGAAAGGGAATATTCCATAATCAGAGGGAAGTAGTAATTTAGAATAAAGATGCCAGTCACAGATAACTTAGCTCCAAGGGTAGTGCAAAGAGCAAAACCCAACAGAGGAGAAAGAGAACTAGCAGGAAACTAACAGAAAGGCTTGGACTTTTGCATTACTTTCATGTTTCTGATATTTTTTTCAAGGTGTCTTACTAGGGTTTGCAATTTGATAGTGATGTTGGCTACCTTCATTAAAAAAAAAAAAAAAAAAAAAAAAAAAGTTTAAATTATTTGTCCATTATTAAATATGAGGATTATATATAACAGATTGTGCCACCTTCTTCACACACAACTTTAATGGCTGTTCTTCAAAGACAAAATAAAGGACTTTAGTTATTGGGAGATACACACAGAAGTATATTACTGTGGAGCATGAGGTTTTCTTTTTCATTTTTAGCTGGATAAACTAATTAACCATAGCTAAATTCAGGAACTAAAAATTATGTGTTGTCATTTACAGGACTGCTTTATCTACATCTATTTTCCCTTGGGGAAAAAAAAAAAAAAAAAAAAAAAAAAAAAAAAAAAAAAACCACCACCCTAGCATGGGATATATTAAGAGACACAAATAGAAATGGATTATTCTTCACTGTAGTTAAGAGTGCTACTGAACGCTGAAAAGAAAAGCATGAAAACATAGCCAGGAAATCTGATATGGTCTCCAGACTTTGCCTCCACTCAGTTAAAAAGTAACTGAGACATTGTACTCCATGTTGCTGTTAACATGACATGAGATCCTATTGCCCACACCAAAACTTGATGTTATGTTGACTTGCTGTTCTACTTTTGCAAGGGCTCCTTTCTGTAGGGCTGCACTGTGGCCATTGCTCCAGGATATGTACTTTCTCCCCATCCAGAAATTACACATGTTGGGATCATTATCTGAGTATTTGCGATCTTTCCCAGATTTCTAGCAATCTCATAATCTTTTGGGGTGGGTTGCCATGTAGTGAGTGGTATCTTTGATCACGCTGTAAATAAAAAATGCTTGGTTTGTTTGGTGTGAATACACAGGCTGTTAATACAGTAGATGTTAAATTCGGTTCTCCTAGCACACATGCACTTCAGACATGGCATGCTTAATGCTATGCAGCGTGCATTTATTTCTGTGATCCTCCAGATGCAGATCTGCAGACCCTGCAGACTGGAAGTTCTCTGTCTTTTAAACTGGCCCCAGTGACAGTAATAAAGATGATTACCAATGATCAGAGCCACAGTAAGAGCTGAATTAGTGCACACTGAAGTGATGAGCAGCCTGTCCCTTCAGTACGTTAAGTGAGCTCCAGTCACTGCTTGCTCTGGACTAAATCTCCATCCAGTCCAGGAAGGGGCTATAATAAATAGGAGTGCCTCTGTGCACATGCAACAGGCACTCTGCATCTCATTCCTCTTGGTTTAAAATCCGCATTCTGTACATTTAGTGAATAAAGTGTGATTGTAATGATTTGCCATTTTATCCACTTTCCATTCTCTACTGCACAGGAGATTAAAGGGTCATTAGGAGCAAAGAGATATAAAATAAAATGAAATACACCAAAGTTAAGTTCTCCTGCTGACTCCTCCTAGTTTGGCGGTGGAGCCATGGTGCTGCACTCAGTGCACATACTGCACTCTGTGCTGAGACTGGAAGGAACCCCAAGGGGAGAGGCTGCCTTGTGACCAGTGACAGATGCCATGTGTTAATGTCACTGCACTCTTCAGCTGTGTCCCTGCAAGGAATGAGGGGAAGGGAGGGTCGTACAAGGCATAGGTGACAAAGGAAAGGTGGCACAACTGAGAAGTTGTACATTTCAATCTCACCTTTTTCCTGAGAGAGATTCAATTCTTTCTATTGGGGCACCAGTGCTGTCCCTTCAGTGAAGATGAGCGGGTTGATGGACAGAGGGGGCCTGTCAGAGCCGTGCTCACAGGCTGCATGTGGAGGAGCTACCACCTTCCTCCTGATAAAGTCATTTCCACTGTATGATGAGACTTGGTACAATAAAATCGCAAGTCACGAATACTTCACCCCATTTTTTTTCCCTCATGGGGCATGAGGAGGCCACAGAATTGGTGCTACATAAGGGACTTCCTACAGTATAAGGTTTAGGGACTATTCTCCTTTATCTTGGCCTTCTCCCAGCATTTTGCTAGTAGAAGCAGATTATCAGCACTGATAGTCAAATGGTAGCTACCTCCCGAATAGACTGAGAAGAAATCATCAGCAAGGATTTAAATCCTTCAGGTGCTGCACCTGGCAAGTAGTCTAATGTCTGAAATCTACAGGTGTTTGTTCAAATAAACAAAAATAAGAGTCAACCAGTAACTCAAACACCTAAAGTAACCCATAATGTTAACTGACTGCAACTGCCATGTCTTGCTTCAGCTTACATCCAGGACCTAAGGGCTAGTTTCTTTTATGGCACTGATGTATTCCTTCTCATTTCCATATGTTTGCTATACTACAGCAGCTGCCATAGCAAATCCCACCACGCTTGTTACTGTATATATGCATAACAGCTTGCACCAGGCAGAAGGCATGTTAACAAGAAAGGCAAATGCAGGCAGAGGAAGGAGAGGCAGCTCACCACCTCCAGCCATGTAGCTGGTCTGGCTGAAGCCAACCCAGGCTGGTCATCTGCCGACACTGCCTTACAACTCTGTTCTTGGAAAGAGCTCTGGGCTTTCCTCGCCTTCTCAGGAGAGAAACAGGCAAGGCATAGTGATGGAGAGTGCAACAGAGGGTGTACAGCAGAGAGTCAGGGTGACCAGCTCAGATGCTTGCTCAGGTGAATTCTTCCCTGGGCTGGCTGGATTGCACATCAGAAGGCATGGTTGCCTGCTCTGTCTGAAACTCTCTGCATGCTGTCACACTCTCCCGCTTACTCTGGCAATGCTGGATGATGACATTCACCCTGCCATGAGTTAGGGTAGCTCTATAATCCATTGGCTGAGCAAGGGCCCCATCTCCGAATGGAGATGTTCACAATGCACTTAAGAGCTAACAATGTTAAGTGGCCTGAAGGTGTCGAGGAGGAACCAGCCTGTTTGCAGTGGTTCAGCCGGTGTTGTTTATCACCAAAGCAGCCTGCAGCTTAACTGTAATGATGAAAATAGAGCTGTTGAAGACAAAAGAGGAAAGAAGATTGGGCCATAATCAGAAATGTCTAGAAAGCATGAGGTTTTTCTACTGGAAAATGAGCAAATTTCATATTTTCAAATGAGCAAATTTCATGAGCAAATTTCCATAGTTAATGGCATCAAATTAAAATGCTTTGCAGATGCATAATATAGCAAGGCTCAGTGAATGTGAGAACAGCAGATGGCTTATATACATCTGAGGAGTTTTTTAATATTAAACAAATAAATGAAGATTGGAGAGGAGTGTCAGTCACACATCTTGTTGCATGTTTAATCAGGCAGATGAGACATCCCAAATTTTAATTGTCTCCATTTTTTAGTACTCCAATCTAATTTCAAATTGCATAAATGACACTCTTTAATTTTTCTCGTCTGGTTTGAAGTCTTGGTGTCTAGATTATAATTTATCAATAAGTTTTACAGGACACAGAGAACAAAACAACTACTAAAAATCCTACTACTCATTAAAGTATGAGATCATGTTTCTTTATAATTACTTCTCAAATAATTAATCATCCATCTGTTTGGATTATATTCTTCAGTACTATAGTCATGAGTTAAAAAACATGCAATGAATTCATGGCAAGCATAGCAGGAAGCTGTGCTAGAAGAATAAAAATGATGTTTGGTACTGATTTAGAGTCTGCAGCAAAACCCATAATAAAGATGACAGTTTATCCCTTCATTTACCATCTGGGGTCATCTGTCTTGTAACTAAAAGCTGAGCATAACCATGAAGTTCTCTTTTTTTCTTTCTTTTTTCTTTCTTTTTTTTTTTTTTTTCCAGGATTTTTTTTCCTTGCAGTAATCCCTAGTCCTAATGGCACTGTATAAAAATGCCCTCCCTCCTTGACTTGAGAGCAAGTGATCCCAGGAGAGGTCTGCTGAGTGCCATCCATAGCAGCAAGTAGGATAATGTCAGGAATACAAAATATCCACAAGCTTTGTCAGTGATGCCACCGCATGGATGAATATCCACATCTAGCAAAAAGGTTTATTGTGACCACTGCTATCCTTCTTCTGCCACACAACTGTAGGGCAGCAGCAAGGAAGCACAGATGCTCTTAGGAGGGATATCCATGCAGGAGAGGATGTTGAGGACGCCACACTTGCAAGCTTGGCTGTTTGCTTCCTCAAAGGTCATGGCAATAGAGACAGCAAACTGAAAAAGGGAGCAGGAGGGTGCTAAAAGTCTCAGAGGAAGCACTGCTACACTATCAAAGCCCCAAGGAACAAAAAACAACAACAACAACAACAAAAAAGGATAGAAAGGATAGAAAAAAATATTTTGACAAGATAAAATTTCTGACTAGAAATCATTTCGTTGTGCTGTATGGGTATTAATTTTATCTCTCATGGAAAATGCAGGAAGACAGAACGTTATTTGACACCTCATGACCTTTCTGAATATCGGGTTAAATCCTTTATGCCATTCATAATGAATGACACATATATATGGCATGTTTTGTGTACCCGTTTGCACTCAGACATGGCGCTGTCAAATACAAGCCTGTTGGGCTTGCTCTGCGTTTGGGAAGGTGAAACTCTCCTAAGCTGTTTAACTGTGAGTGAGACATGACAGATGAGGTGTGATTTGTGAAACCCTGATGTGTCAAGCCTAATCTGCCACGTAACTTGTCATTTGTATTTTTCACCTACGTTATCCTGTGGTCTGACTGACACAGGCAACCAAAGAGCAGAACAAAACATCGCTGAATCTGAACATGGGTTGGACCAGGATTTTGACTGGGGCAAGGAGGGAGTTCCTCACATGACCATCACTACCTACACCGAGCCTTCACAGAAGCAGTTGCTAAAAGGACAGTTTATAAACTAACCTGGACTCCCTTGTCAAAATGCTCCAGTGAGAAATCTGGGGAGGCAAAAGATTCCCAGTAAGCCCTGCTGCTCAAGCAGGTGCTATTATCTGGTTTGGTGTTCCCTACACTGATGTGATACAACTCGGTTTCTTTTCAAATTAAATCAATGTACAAAGATATACTTTCGTCTGTACCGTAATTATTTCCCACTTGCTGCCCTAAGGTGTGGCTAAAAGCCACAGTACACCCACAGTGCAAGTACCTCCTCTTCTCTTTTGGTTAAAACAGTTGGAAATTGGTCCAGATTAATTCTTTTGACTTGCCTAAGCCCCTCGGGTATAGAAGACAAAGAGGAAACTTCTCTTTAGTTTCTGAATGGGTTTCTTAGGGAAGCCTTACAAACAACTAAAGGAGGGCAAGTGTATTGACAGTTGAGACTAAGAGGACACAAAGAGCATTTGTGTTCAAGTGCTGCCTAACCACAGTGCACACTCTGATAGCTTGAGTTGCAGTTTCAGACAGCACAGGCTGCTGCCTCTGTTGCTTGCTGCTTCCTTTCCCCCAGCTCAGTGCAGCAGGATCCAGCTAACACATCCACTGGCACTTCTAAGCCATAGAGCTTCTGGGCTTGCTCAAACACTCGGCATGCTCACAAAACCAATACTCTTGTTTGCAAGCATCTGAAGCGGAACGCTGTGTCTTGCATTTTTTTGAAAGCTTTCTCTAAGTGGGATTAATTTGGGAAGACTATGGCAGCTGTTGCCGGATGAAGTAGTGACTTCACTGGTTGGTACAATAACTAGACTGCCTGAGGAGCTGTGAAGTACTATGGGCTGCAAGAACCCACGCAGAAAAACTACAAGGATGTGTTTGGACTCATCCCTGTGAGGCATGAGAAACCTGAAGCAAAGTTTAAGAGACTAGCTTCTGTTTCTAACATGATCTTTTTTTTTTTTTTCCTCAATTTGTTGGCATAACAAAGAAACAAAGCTGGTGTGGGTGTAACAGAAACAGGTGTAGTGGTACCCTTGGTTGAATGGATAGGCTGAGATTCTTCTTGCAACTATTTTTGAGAAGTAATCATTACAGATTCCTTATTTTAAAGCAAAGCAGACAATGAGGTTTTTCAGGTTGCTCTCTTTTCCCATGGAAGTACAAGATATCACAGCTAGATTTTGCTTTTGGAGGCTGCAACTGATTCCAAACTCCAACAGTGGTACACAAGTATAAATGCTAGCAATGAAGCCTAGAGGGATTGAAAGGACTAACTCCATCTAACATCAGAAGAGGTCTGACCAAACTCTGCAATATTTTCATTCTGTCAGGGAGGGACTCAGGAAAATCTCAGAAATTGTAAACTATTCATTGTGCTTTGTCTTCCCTCTAATACTTCTGCTCTGAATAAGTCTTTTGAAAAAGCAGACACTTAGGGGTTAACCTAGGGTCAGAGCTGCTGAGTAAATCCCAGTGAAATACAGATACATAAAGCTGAATTTTCCCAGTCTGAAGTTGAACTCTAGGGGTGAAGAAGGCAATTACAACCTGTTTATAGTGCTGCCTCAAGAATGCCATAGGGAGAAACCAATTTCTTAATGTGTTCCTAGCTAGAAAATTACCATTTTAGGTTTTCTGGTGTTGTTGATCTTTTCAGGAAAATGGTAAAAAATTACACATATATAAAATCAGCTTTGGTTCTGCTGTAACAGGGAAAACACTATGAAATACCTTACAGCCTAGATCATCAAACGAAGCTTTCTAATGTTCTTGGAAGGTACGTATTACCAGGTTAATAGTACTTGGTCCAAGTACTATTGGTTATGTAAGGCCACAACTCCTAGAATTTATTCATTTAAACCTTTTGTTCCTTTTCATTTTCAGAAAGCTTGGCTGAAAGGGATGTTCATTCGCTGCACTTCTGTGAATCAGAAAAAAGGGAATTTGAGTTCTTAAGTTCAGATGTTGCTGTGTTCAAGAGCTCTTTCAAATAGTGACAGCTGGTTTTAGATGGTTTGGATTTTTGTGGTGAATGGTTCTGGGAAATTTTTGGTTATATAAGAACTTATATGGAAAGTCAGCTCTTAAAACATACTGTCTACATCACGAAATAGTTGTAAACATTATGAGGAAGTGATGAAAGGTGGAATAGTATCCTGATCAACAGGTGTCCCTGGGGAAGACATTCTTCACTATTTGCCCTATAAATAAGCACTGGAGTAGGAAAAAGACCTGTCCTGGGGAAAGACACAAGGCTAGCAAGAGAAGGTAATCAATCACCTCACAGTATCTTTCAAACTGTCTTCGATGTAAGCACTCAAACCAAAATAATTTGAACCTTAATGGAATACTAGCCAAGTTCCATAGCTTTTATGCCAGCATCACCACCAGATACATGTAAGTGAACTGCAAAGAAAAAAAAAAAAAGGTACATTTAAATAATGACATTAATTACCATGATAGAAGTGACTGTGAAATCTTCTTGCATATACCATAAACACAAACATTTTTGAGTATATGTTGGCATGTACACTCTGCTGTCTGACCACACGCTATTTTTCTCCCCCCAGGACCTTTGCCTCATAACAGGGCAATGCAGGGATGATACAACTAGGAAACTATTCATTGCTGGTTTTCAAGACTTCCCCATACCTTTCTCACTGTTTCAAGAAAAAAAAAAAAAAAAAAAAATCCATCACATCCCTAATACATTACTAATTTTTAGGGAAATGTGCATGGAAGTACAGTACAGTCTAGCTTTCCGTATCTTTTTGCTGAGTGTCATCCTCTGATGATGAATTGAAAACAGTTAAAAATTAGTCTGTAACCAAGTTAGTCAGCACTGAAGTGGGAATAGGGTCAGGGCGGGCTTGGCTCCTCTAGGAACTCAGACACTAATCTGCTTTGGATTCATGATCTTGGTAGGGAATTTCACAGAGCTGGTCATTGGTGGTTTGTGGGTTTTGTTTTATTTGTGTTGACTGTTTTGTTCTTAGCCCAGAAAGTAGCTTATGGGTTAGGATCATCATACTCTTTCATTTAGTATTTAGATCACCTACTCAGAATGTTTCTTCCCTGTAATTTCTTCCTTACCTGATGGAATTCAAAATGGTCTTTCCCACCTCCCAGGCAAAGATTTTTTTTTGCCTAAGCTCTTGTGTTTTGCATGAGTTCATTTCTTATTCATGGAAAAAGGAACCAAGACAGACTCTGTAGCTGTAGGGGAAGAACCATCACCTGAAAATTGGGATTTCTTTCTAGCCACCTCTGGCTAATACTCAAATGCTTTAAATATTCCCTAGAATTATGATTTAATCCCAACTCAAACAACTCTATGCTCTTGTACCCTCTTTTTCTCTCTTCCTGCCCTGCCAATCTGGCCAGTCATATCATTAGGCTTCTGTCTCCTCCCATCTTCCTCTACATGCACAAAATCCTGGTACATATGTAGATACCACAATACAACATGTATCCTAGTACATATGTAAATACTAACTAAATACAGTAAGTACCCTATTCGACATGACACTTAGAACTTTTGACACACCACCTCTTCCGAGTAAGAAATTGAACTACTAGTTCACGTGGGCCATCTAGTGGTAAAACAGAAATAATACAAAGAGAAAACCATTTCAAACTTCTAAAAATGTTTGAATATAATCTGCAAGATTATATTAAAGGTTACTCTACTGATCAGTGGATGCTTTCCCCACACAGCAGTAAGCAAGGTTATTAGGTTTATAAACCATACTCTGAATAAGATGAGAGTATGGCCACAGTTTTCTCTCCAGCATTAATCCTGAAAACTACCAGTTATAATTTCTCATAAATTAAAAACCATATTTCTAAATCTTGTAAAATCACTTAGAGCAGGGAAGAGATCTACAAAAAGATCCTAAAAACAATTTCAAACCCTCTGTTGGGTGTGGTTTGTTTTTGAATAGAGGAGAATTTGGTGGAAGATGCCAGATAAATGAACAGGCTCTCATTTCAGTGAACACTGAAGACTGCAGTTGCTTTGCTTACAGCTCTGGAGTTTCAGGACTTTGAGAGCACCCACCTTCTCCCTTTTCACCTTCACAGGGGTTAGGCTGCCCATGCCCAATGACACTGCTCACCTGGGATCAGATTGCTGTGGAAGGTCTATGCAAGGAGCTGTGTGCAGCCAGGTAGAAAGCTTCTGTGCCTGGCTCAGCAGCTGCATTTAAGTGCCCTGCCTGAGCTGTGCTGTAAATACACCTGTGCCTAGGCATGGAACTCACCTATCCTGACCCTAACTTCCTGATGTGACTTTCTGGCTTGCCCTTGGACTTGCCATGTCACTATGGACTTGTCTAGCAGCCTCCGGACTGTGGCTGACCCAGGCTATTGTCACTGAACCTGTTCTGCTTTTCTTACTTGCACTTACTGAAGTGCTCCTCTTAAGAAGGCTATGATACCAGCCATTTTGCCACTCTCTGGTAACCCTGTTCCTGATTTTCTTCTAGGCAATGCTCTAAATCAGAAGCTTTTAGGTCTATCTTGGATCACATGAGCCTGTGCCTTATCTACTTCTGACAGACAATAACCTTCAACATTGTTTGATCACTTGCATTTTCCACCCAAAACCAGTAGCTCACCCAGCTATTTCAGCTTTCCCTTGTTTGCCTCCACTCTGATTATCGTACAGTTACCACTAAACAAAAGTGCAAGTCACTGGACTGGAAGTTAGCCATCATGCCTACCAGCTTTGTGACTGTACAGATGCAACACACAGCATAAGAGCATCACTTTTGCAGAAATGAAGTAACTAAAAATTTATCAGGTAAGCAGGCAAACATTCTGATCCTGGGTACTCTAGCTATAGTGCCAAGAGGCAGAAGGAAAGAGATTAATGGCTGTATAACTTCTTGGGCTAAGCTGACATAGATGGCTCCCTCACTTTCACCATCACAACAGAAAAATGGTTCCCAAGACCACACCAAGTGGACACAGGTTACAGCAGCCTCCTGAATAACGACTGTCAGAGAATATTCAGAAGACAAGAATCATAAAAATTCATTACCTTGATAACAGACATAAATGGAGGGAAAAAAGGTCAATCAAAGTTAAATGTTTTATCTGTGGTACCTAAAAGAACAAAAATACACATCTGCTTGAATATATTTTATTTTAAGTATCATAGAAAAATCACTGCCACCATCAAAAAGGCTTTACAAGATAAAGGATATAAAGGAAAGACACATACAAATTCATAATAAATATACTGCTCTCTTTCATCATATTACACATAATATTCCTCAAAGTTGCACACTTAGGAACTAACTACTCCCCTTGCAGTTACCAGACATCTCACTTCTAGGGTTGGTCCCTGTTTTTAAGGCTAAATCCTGCCCTTCTTGCTTAGGCAAGTTCTCAGAGGTATTCCAAAGAACTCAACCTGACTAAGAAATAGGTGGCTGGACTTGTTTTGTAAGTATCTTAGCTGGATAGACTAGACCAGGTTGGATGAGGCCCTGGGCAACCTGAGCTAGTGGGTGGCATCTCTGCCTGTGGCAGTGCAAGTGGAACTAGATGATCCTGAAGGTTTCTTCCAGCCCAAGGCATTCTAAGAGTCTATGATTAGCTGCTGTACTTATATGCAACTGTAGAGCTTGATTATCTCTTTACACTGGTTCTACTCAGGAATCAGATAATATAGTTAACATCATAAAATCACCCATATGAAAAAGAGATTTTCTGAATTTGGCTGATCTGACAAGCATAGAAATCCACAATATCACGTTTAAGCTTGTGGTTACCCAGCAGTGTCTTTCTAGTATAAAGAAACATTAACTGTGACTACTATTTTAATTAATACATTTCACATTTTCTGTCTTATGAAGTTGTTTCATTATAAAGAGTAAGTTAGAGTGCCCTGTACCTGAAAAACCTGAGAAGTGTTACCTGACTCTCAAGTGGTACTTGAGAGCATAACGTACTACAATACAGAGTTGAGGTATAAACCTGAATTTTTCATGAACTCCAAATCCCCACTGATGTTAACAGGATTTGGAAGCTGTGCAATACAGAATTATAGCTGATTGTCTCATCTTGGTAAATTGTTGAATGCTAAACAAAACCACTGAACTAAATTTAAACTAACCATGTAGCAAAGCAAAAAATCAAACAAAAACCAAGGAAATACTGCACTGTACAGAATGCAACTGCTATTATCACATTATGTCATTATTAGTAGGTTTCTTACATACATTCATCCTTATACTGAATTCCAGATGTACTAACTATCCAACAAGACAGAAAGAAACTACTGTCCCACTGAGTCAACGGAAAACTACCTCAGATTAAAAGTGAAAATTCTACTAAGTAACTACAAGAAAAGAGTATATAAAGCAAAAGTTTGTTTTACATTCTTTTACATACAAAGAGAAGTCTGTACCTCAGATCTGCCTGCTGATTCTAGGTACTGTCAAACAGATTCTTGGAATACATATAAAATGGAATTTGAAAATAATGGAAAGTGAAAGGAACAGAACTACACTCTCCACACTTATTTTATCTGATATTTGCAATGCCTAATTTACACTACATCTTCATATTTATGTAGACCTCACAAGATATAAACTCTGAACACCACTGAATGTACAATGGAAAGTTTCACAAATAGGATATAACATCATTTTTTTTTTTTTGTCTCCTTACTATCATGCTTACTATTTTGGACAATTTTTCAAATGACAAAATAGTCCCTGTCAAGAACCTGAACACATATATGTTTATGACAGGCCCAAGATCCAAAGTCTTGTTCACTAAATCATTTGAAGAGGACAGCATTTTAGTAAGCAATATACCTTAAAACTGTAGTGCAATCGTAGTCCACAACATTTTACAGAGATAACCCCATATTTTGAAATGTAAAAATACAATATTCTTCCTTGTAGTAAACCTGAAATTGTTCAAATTCATCAGCACAATCAAGATGCCTTCCCTGTAGGAAAAAGGCATTTTTCTGTAGTTTGCATTAAAGCGTGATCCAAGACAACTATTATGGCATTTTCAGATTACTGGTCCAGCAGTACAGAAGAAACACAAGAAAAGTCATTGTAATGGAAGAGAACTGTTCTGGTTTTCTGTCACGTGCACTGCACTATATCAGCTTAATTATGCAATGCAGGCAAATAATTTATAAATAGCAATGCGGCACCTCTGACAAGGCACTCAGTCAAAAAAATAGACTTGCTGAAATGAAGAAAATGTTCCTGTATAAATCGGAGTATAATTATAAATCAATTCTTTTCTTTCCTCATCTTCATTGGAGAAATGGTGCTGGCTCTTCCGTGCTGTAAAACATTTTAAAAGTACACATCACATTACTGTTATCAGCCTTGATAGTATCTTTCTTTGCAAAGTTATTCTGTGTAGCGTGACAGCAAACAGAATTACAGTAACTAATATATGGAGAACTGTGAAGATACAGATTCAGAAAGCTGGTTACAACAGTATTTTATTACTGAAGACGGAGAAAATTAATGGTTAATTTAAAACCAAGACTATACAAAAAGATTTATTCATGAGGTACTGTCGGTATCTACCAAAGATACCAGTACTCATAATACTGGAAGAAATGTATCAGAGTATCAGCCTAATAAGGCCTGTGTTGTTGTGGACAATAAAAATGAATACTGCTCTATTTGGTCATGTTGGCAACTCTACACAAAATTAACATGTGAATATAAAAATGATATTAGAAGAATAGTTTAGTTATTAAAAAATCATAGATAAGTGTATTTTTGTCATTTGAAAACAGTTTACATTTTTTTTCCCCAAGGTTTATTTTCAAAGTTAAGAAGGCACTCTGCCTTATATTAGCAAAAAACATCAACTATTCATCACAACATTAAGATATGAAGTAGAAGTAGCTGTACACAGATAGGGGAGATAATGAAGAGTAAATTTTGGTTTGATATATCAGGTGGAGGCTAGACACATGCAGCTAGCTGACAGCAGTTTGTTCTGCTAGAATTAAAGTTCAGCACATCCAAAAGCTGGTTACGCTTCAGTATGGTACTGCATACAAGCCAACAAGTTGTCACTGAATTTTAACACATTTACTTGGATAATGGCTAGAGCAAGCTTACTTCTGTCTGTAACACAGCATGTAGGTAGATACTACAGAATGTAGCAAAGCTAGACGATTTGTAGTGCAATATTAGAACACAGAATAAGAAAAACTGGATTTGTCCTATTTATCCCATAAGCACACTATTAAAATTCATAAAATATGCAAAACTTATGGATGCCAACATGGAATTTTACATTTTGTTATCTTTTTGCAAAGCAATGTAGGACTATATAATGCAAGGAAACAGCCTTAAAAGTTGTACTTTGTACAAGTTTATTTCTACATTTCCACTGACCAGGTCAGCACACATTTCACTTCTTTAAATCACTGTCCACCTTCTCCAATTTGGTGACTCTTTTGATGAGAAATGGTATCTGGAATCCACACTCACTTAGGCTAGTGATTATGTTCATTATATACCCAGTCAATCAGCTGAGAATTTTATGCATGGTCCGTTTAATATCTGAAAATGCTATTTCATCAGAATGGTTTAGGGGGTACAGATAAAAGAATAAAGCAAGTTTGATTGCTTCAAATACTCCTGCATTTCCAGATCACTCGCTTATAGTGAACAAAAAAAGTATCATAAATTATGAAAATTTCACACATTAGTTATTTTCAGCTTCTTTGTGTGTGAAGAAATAAACTAGAAGCTCTGTAAAAATTCCAAAAATTCCTCAGAATGCTGTCCTGCAGTTACATATGTTGCACCCCCGACACATCTGAATACTTAGCCCAAGCAGCATTTATAATCTTGGTATTCTGCTTAGAAAACACTTTCAACAACAGTAACTCAGTTCAGAACTGAGGAATTATCTGGAATTATGAATGGAGCATTTTTTTTCCATTTCAATGTCTTTGTGCAAGGAAGGATAAGATGTTACAGAGACCATTCAAAATGGTAGAAAAATCACAACACAGATGAGACTTTTAGTCTTAACCCAGTCTACTGAAAAGAGTGGCTACTTCTGAGAGAATGGCTGGCATTTTGATGTCACTTTTATAAAACCATTCTACTTCTAGTACCCCTTGTGTTTTACACTACAAGTTTTATAGGCTCATAAACTTCTCAGAAAGCAGCAAGAGGTACTTGAAAGCTTCTTCACTCTAAAAACTGATGTTTATAAACAAAGTTTTTACCTTCATTAACGAAGAAATCAGCTATGTAATATGCTGCTCTTACAGCTGACGAGGAATGTGGAATGCCTGTTGATTTCTTCCATTCAAAAGGACTTTTTTCCGGATGCCACTGGACACTATAAACTGGGTATTTGTATGCTGCAACAAACACATTTTTCAACAAAGCACGTAAAGCAAGATCTATGCCTTAAGAGCGATGTACTTGTCCTTTGAGTTTGTTTCGCATTAAGACTAAGCTACAAATATATCTGACTTATCAACAGCTTCACAAAAGCTTAGAGAGCAAGTCAAAACAGATCCAAGTCTTACAATCCCCTTGAAGGCCCAGTCAGTACAGTGGCAGCTCCCATCTGCTCTGTGCCAGGGGAAGCCAGTCCTTAACTTTCATATAAAAAAAGAAGCACAGCAGCTGAAGACTGCTCTGTGATAAACCACTTGCAGACACAGGATACATATCTTATTAGCCTAATTAGGTCTTCTGATTAAACTGCTATTCTCCTCTTCTGGAGGACTGCCAGCATGCCATACAGAAGAATCCCATAGGCTGACAGCTGGGCCTTATTGTAAAGCTGCTAGTAGTACACTATTCAAAATAAACTACTCTCTAATGAGCTAACATGTCTGTTTAGCTGAGCAAATGTGGTGCAAAACATACACAACCCAGCGCAAAAGGTTTTTGGAGGAGAACAATTATCAGTATTGCTGTCAAAGTAATGAGGGATATTGCTGTTATATCTCATTACCGTGAGTTGTTGTCCTCATACAGCACACAGATAATAAAGCATCACACAGGAATGCATGGATAAAGAGGCAGAGATCAAGATACAACTGAGGCACGTTGCACTACGGAGGGTTAAACTACTACAAGATGAGTGCTGTACATTTCATGTCACAGCACTGCAATATTCTAGCACAGAAGTGCAACAGCCTATCTGGAAGGGGAACAGTGGGTGAGATAAGTAAGTAGTTAGGCTCAAGGATATGTACTCAAAAGATAAACTCTGTCTGCAAACTGTGTGTTCCTCACAGCCAGCACATACAGGGCCAGCACTCACCCTGTTATTCTAACAGTAAGCTTGCTCTACAAATTAGCATAAACTGACACCTCTGAAGAAATACTTTCTTACAGTCATAGCTTACAAAGGAAATTCATTTTCCTACCTTCCATGGTAGATATGTATTCCACTTTACCATCAGTGTTAGTGGTCAGAACATTGTAGAATTTATGAAGCTTTTCATTCTTTGTGAAATTCTGCAATAAGGAAGAAAAAAAATAAAGGCATGTTATCTGTTTATTTATTTCTAGTTTTAACAGAGAGAATACATTTCTGTTAATGAAATAAAATGATTAAATACCTCCATGGAGAGGCTCCATCTATGAAAGTTTGATGTCAATGGCTCATTAGCAAGTGCACGTAATAAATCCTTAGGAAGATTCTTGAACAACCTACTGTCTTTTGCAGCTGCCACAAAGAGAAAAAAAACAAAAGATACTGTCCATTACTCAAACTGCTAACAGATTGTCTATTACTGAATAGAAGGAGACCTGTTTAATAAAACACTACATTAAATAAACCTTTTTTTGTTTCTGATTCAGAAAAACATTCTGATTTAAGAATACACTGAAAGGGAAAAAGTCAGTGAAGTAACTCCAACAGGTTTCAAGTACAATGCTACCACTGTCTTCCAGTCTTGACCTAGAGAGAACCCAACTTTACCACCTAAGTTCCCACAGATAAGCATCATTCTTTGCCACTCAGTTCAGTGACCCTTCCATTCACAGTGGCCACAAATGCCAGAATCTGTGAATACTACATGGTCCACATATGGATTATTCACAAAAGGATAAAGTCACATGAAGAATAACAAGAGGCAAAGTTCAACCAGCGTTACTGAGTAGCACAGCTCTACCTTCAGGATCCTCTCTGATTTCAATACTGTTCAAGTGAGACAGCAGTGCAAATATTCATCATTAGGAAAGATGCAAGGTGAAAAATTTAAATGCACTTGCTCTCCAAGTCTGGTAAGTTTTGGGACTGTGAATTTTGTCCAGGTCAGTAACAAGAAGTAAACCTACATTATTTTTGTAGGTCCAAATGACCAAATGAATTATGGAGCCACAACTCTGTTTTTTGCTGACTGCTGTTGGTTTCAAGTAGCTTGTGCTCACATCCCTTCCTTAGAAGTCATAGAGTTGCACTGTCTTCATAAAGAGTCACAGCAACGTATTAAGAAAGCATTTAAGACAATCATCAGAAGCCTCCCAAGCATTCAACCTTGTCTGTTTATTCCAAACAAAACCACAACACCTCTCATGTCTGAGTTTTGCTGAGAACTAATGGAATTTCTCACCTGAGGTAAAATTCAAAGGGAGTGCCAAACCAGTTGTCTTGGTATTAACAAGTAAAACTTTGTTGCTTGTGAGATATGTCAGCTCTTCATGTCCAAGGCATGTCCCCCATATTGGGAAATAATCTCCTTTATCATTAGCCTTCAAAATAAAAAGCAACAAAATAAAAAGTACTGAAGATTTACAGAAGGAAGACCGAACAGAACTTCCTATTCTTTTCACTTTCCTTGTGTCCTGGAGAAAAGTCAGCAGCCAGAGCAGAAAGGAACTTCTCACTGCCAATGAGTATCTCCTACCATGCTAGTAGCTTAAGCGCTACTTTCAACTGGCTGTAGAATTGGGCAAAGTTTTCTAACCTACGAATTCTGTGACAATTGTAATCAACATCAGCTGAAAATAAAGCCAGTAAAGAAGAAAAAGGGAAGAAAAATTACATTTTTTAAAATTCAACCTGAATACAGAAGATCCTTCAGAAACCACAGAGGTTGAGTATAAAGCTCAATGAATCTCCATTCCTTTTCACAATGCACTTACAAGATAAAATTTTACTCCAAAATGTTATTATCTAAAAAAAAAAAAAAAAAAAAAAAAAATTAAAGTCTCTTAGGCTCTGAGAAACTAAATCTTCCATAAGGACTCCGAGCCTTCCTGACGTTCTTTGAAAGAAACAGCTGTCCCACAAATTCAATCTCTACATAATAGAGCTAATGATCATATAAATAGTAATAAAAATAATAATATAGCCTTTCCCAAGCCTTTTTACACATTACAGATTATGTAAGTGCTTACTTTAAAAATGTGCTATATCTAGCTACCAGTCCAGTGGAAATAGGTAAAATGGTGTAACATGCTAATGAAGATCTTTCATATGCACCTCCAGATACGTATTTAAATCTACTTACAGGTAAGTAAGAACAAAGGTGTTTCACTAGCTGTAGCATATGTATTAAGGGAAGCCTTAATGTTATATTACCGTAAATTGGATTATTTGAGAGTCTCTCTAGAATTCCTTCAAAGTCTAAACTTCAGGTGCATATAAATGTCTTTAAACATTTTTTAAATCTTTACATTTTTTATAATTTTGTTCAACATTTAATATCACTGAACACCCCGTGCTTTTGGAAGGCATTATTGTTATTTTATTGCAGGTTCCAAACAGCAAAAAAGTCCCAGTTACAATGAATAAATTATAGTGTACCCACCCCAAGAAATTGGATTTTAAGACAATGACACAACATATAACAGGCAAGGGCACCAGGTGTCTGAATCTTAAGCTACGAAATGATTTTTTTAAGCAGAAGCTAGCAATAAGCTACTTATTATTGGGCTTACAGTTAACACACTGTATGCCAGTGAGAAACCGATAATACAAGCCTCCCTGTCATTTTGATCTCTGAGCAGTGACACTAACAGGAACAGACTGTTCCTTAGTGATTACCTCTAATGCCTTGCGGTAAAATATCTTAGCAACCCTGGAATATTCTGAAGTCTTAAGATCCACTCCACCTCCTGGAAAAAGCACCCTGAAAGAGAACATCCAAGAATCTGATTAGCAACAATGAATGATGGTGATCGAACTAAAACCTGGACAGTGTACACAAAGGTCTGACAGTGGTTTTAACGGTAGGATTCAGGTCTAGATTAGGACACCTAGATTTCAGAAGCCTATAGATGGATATCTAACTTTCAATTAGGGACATCAGGGATCTAGTCAGAAAAGTCAGTGGTGACTCAAACACTTTGGTGGGTTTTTTTTGTTTGTTTGTTTTTAGAGAGAGCACCTAACTGGTTGGAAGGTTGAATAGCCCTGTAGACCCCACCGGGTTTACTGACTAGCTCTCCATTAATTATGTGGGTTTAGACCACTATCACACAGGTATAATAAATGTCATGGTCTTAATAAGAAGGCATTTAATAATAAATAATTTCCAACTGCAAAGAACCTCAAGCTAAAGTCTTACAACATGGAGGATCAATTAATCTCTTTCTTATTATAAGTTTCTACAGCACAGAGAGTTTTTTTCTCTTACTTGTTAGAGACAACTGTATTGTGGAAGCCATTAGGTGACAGTGGAGGACAGCAAGAGGAAACATAGATCATCCTTACCCACCTACATAGCACAGACCCAAATGCCAGTCACTGCAAAGACAGAAGGATAAGGGAACTGGATCTATTTGCCTAATACCCCATCCTGCATTGATGGATGTGGGAGGTAGAATACAGAGGAGATTCCATAGGTTACAGTCCTTCCGACAATGAAAGAGAGTGATGAAAAATGAAAGAGGGTGACAGTCACAAAAAAGGGATGAAATTATTCATTTTGTCTCCACCATGAGAAGACACAGGAGAGAAAGCATAGCTGTCATACACTTGTTTACACCACAACACCGTAAAGACCCACATCTTAACGCGTAGGGTGTGCTGTATAAGACTGATCTCCCCAGACAGCCACAAATCTAAACATGCAGGTTTTACTCACATTGATTAACATTCCATTATATGCATAAGCTTAATGAAAATATTCATGGTTGAAGATGTTCATCTCATGACTACAAGTAGCCCAATCACACGCAATGGAATCACACACAAGCGTAGCACCAGCTGGCTTAACTCTTCTGAAATGCACTGTTAGCTTAAGGAAAACCTAAAAGGCTTTGACTTTGATAAGTCCACAATTAAATGTGTGTTGAACTAGATCACATTATTTGACATTTAAAAACACAGGAAAAACACTCAGGTGGACAGTTGCCATTGGTCAGCAGACAAACGTATTCTAACTTGTCAAACAGAGATCTAAGCCAGAAAATCACATCAGGCAAGATGGGCCAGTCAAGAAGCAAAAGAGAAAGAACCCAAAGAGAAAAGGTAAAAAAGACTAAGTCAGAAGCTTTCACAATGGAGGAAATATGGAGAGGATGGGAAGGGATGGGAAGGTCTGGGAAGGGAAAACTAAGAGTGATGACACACCCAGCAAACGCTATTACATTTCAAAATTAAGGTGATCACTCATATGAGGGTAATGAAAAAAATATATATATAACAAAGAGGAAGTGACCTACTTCACTTGTAAAGTATAAACCAATTGTTAACCTCTATCATGCCACTTTTGTGTACTTGCAGACAAGAACTGGAGAGTGCTAAAATGAATTCTGACTGCGTTGCAGATTATCTGGCATGTGCCAAAAGGAAGGAAATGCAGCAAACCTACATGGGGTGAAACAGTACTCCATCTTAGAACCGATTTACATGTCTGCTACGCTCAGCACAACCTTTCAAAAGTGTAGAAGACGACATCCTTGAGGATATGCCAGACCTCAAAACAAGAATTATCATGTATTTCAACAGAAAGCCAGCGCTCAAAACTTACCCATTAATGGAGTGGAATATTTTGTCGTACTCTTCATCTGAAAGATTTAATCTGAAACACCAAAAAATAGTTACAGAACACATGAAATATACATATTTAATCACAAAAATATAGTTAGTGAATTGAAACAAGAGGCATAGAAAATACAGAGAAAGCGTGTTTTAAACATTTAGAATAAAATAGACCCGGTTCAAACAAAACATTTCACATAAAACAGGTCAGCAGAGATTGAGAATCCACACAACTAAGAATAGGGCCCCGTCAAGTACAGTTCAGAATTAGTTAGTGTGAGACCCCTTTGCAACCACTCGTTAAATTTAACATTTACATAAGTGGTGTAGCTATTATTTCCTGCAGACTGGCAACTCCAGTTTCAGATTGATTCCAAGAACTGCAAACAGTTAGTCACACCCATTCCTCAGCAAAGGTAAACTTGAGAAGTAGAAAGGTGAGAACGACCTCAGCACCAGCAAAACATCAGCAAAATAGTATGATGGCTACACTCATACAGAACTGGTACACCAGGTATATTTGAAGTGCCCAGCTTTACTGCATCTAACTTTGTTGAAAGAATTGGAAGCCTCCGTTCAATGTGTTATCCAAACAGGTTTTGGTCAGCAGCCATTCTGAAACTTTCACCAGCTATATGAGGAACGCTGGCTTATAATTCAGGCACTTCACTGGTGCCTTTATTGGACTGTGTGGATACATCCTATTGTTGTGGGTTTTTTTTTGGTGGCTTCATTAGTATTACCTTTAACTTTGGATAATTATCATTTTAACACTGGACAACAGCATATTTACTACTTTATAGTTAGCTACGAAATATTGTCACTTTTACTTACTCTGCTACTTTTTACACAGCAGCCAAAATATTACACAACACGGTGTTAGTGACCCATACTTGGAGCCACACTTGATTTAGATTTCTTCAAGGGCTACTGATATTCTTCCTCCATTAGTCAAATTCTAGGACTACAGAAAGCGTCAAAAGATAGTCTTTATCTAGATATGCGTGTTTTTAGGGCAAAATACATTAGACTGAACATAACTAACTTGGAAAAAACACTAACGTGAACTATTGAGAGTAATTTTACAGGTTAAAAAATGAAAAAATTAATACGTTTTGTAAGAAAATTGAAAATTATATGTTCCAGTCTACTTTTATTCTGCTTTCTAAAATAGCTTGTAAATTGTGGCATGTTGAAATGGTCTTTGATGAGTACTTAGCACTCAAAAAATCAGCAGAACTACCTTCTGTGCCTCTAATACCCTCATGTTACAGGATTATTAACCATTTGTAAGGATATAAAAACCTACCTTAGTGGCACAACTCGGGCACCAGCAGACTCTAAAAACTTAACGTAAGAAGCTGCAATATACGAACTTCCAAATTTCTCGAACTTGTTGAAGTGGCATTCCTGTGCCAGTACCCCTGAAAGGTCCAAGAACAAAAACCAGCATTACACAGAACATTTCACACAAATGTTACCCGCTGAAAGAAAAATCAGAGTCCAGGTTCTGACATGCCACGTTACAATGATTGATGCCTTTATTGCCTGGAAGAACTATGAACACTGAAGCAACGGGGTATCAGTCGCGATGCCTACCACAGGGTGTCAGATGAACATGTTTTATCTGACTTACCTGCTTTAGGGAAGTACTACGACTTATCTTAAGTAAGTTACCTACGAATTAAGGCTGAAACACAGTACGCATGGTGTAACGTTATTTATAAAAGCTTCACTGAGGACAGATCTCAGTAAGAAAGACTGTACCATTTAGGGTTCGTGCAATCCAGCCTATGTTGTGAGATATTTTTCATACCTCACGGCAAACCACTAGATTTCACGTCAGCTTTTTAGGAGTCTCTGCAAATACAGAGGTATGGCTATGTTGCGAGTACCCCCCACCCCCTGACGCCCCTTACCGACGATGGGCCTCTCGTTGGGCTCGCTCTGGCGGCCGGGCAAGGCGGCGGAGGAGGCACAGCGAAGCTGGAGAAGGAGGATGAGGAAGGTGGCGGCCAGGAACGAGGGGAAGCCGGCACGGAGCCCCATCACCCGCAGCGCACCTCAGAACCAACGGCTCGGAGCCGCTGGGGCGCCCGGCTCCTTACGGCCGCCGCCCCGCCCCTCGCTCTCCGCGCCGCGGGGCACGCTGGGAAGCGTAGTCCTGGGCCGGGGCCGGGCCCCCAGCAGAAGCGAGGCGCGACCGGCGTCCGGCTGGGGGGGGGGGGGGGGGGGGGGGAGGGGGGGGGGGCGGGGCCGGGGGGCAGGGCCGGGGCCCGGGGGGGAAAGGCGGTCCGCGTGAAGTGCTTGTATCGCTAAAAAAAAAACAAAGTTCTTAAAGACAGGGGAGGCCGGTTCAGCTCGAAGAGGTTTATTGATAATAATGGTGTTAACATGTAAAAAAAAAAAAAGAATTAAAAAACATTTTGCATTATATCACGCTTGTTGTCAGTACTTGCCTCAGCATTTCACAGCACGGTTGTTTTCCAGGCACTCCGGGTTTTACTAGAGAAGAATAAGGCACTTACAAATGTATTTACTCTAAAGCTCACGGGTGCTCCATCTCCACCCATTACACTAACACCTTTGCCATTTGTTATGCAAATGTTCTGATTATTTAATCATCGTTAATAGCAGCAAATTCAATGTTCCGTGTACAGACTTCCTACTGAACATGTAAACATTAAAAATAATTAACAGTTCATGAAAAAAATACCTATTCAGTGCTCCATTGTGTTATATATTCATGTTACCATTTAATAATAGATCCAGGATATTTTTGAAGACACTTTGGACTTCACAGAGATGGTGTAGTTCAAACGGAGATAAAACCCATAATTTTTGTCCGTGTACATATACAAATGCAGTCAACGGAAGTAATTTGATTCTTATCTCTTTTAGATAACACCACAACAATCAGGATTGGTTTCATAGGAAAAGATTGAATTTTCTGTTCACTGAAACATGGCCAATTCCTTTATGTAGTTCACATTCAAGGACTAAAACTGAAGGAGCGTAACTTTAGGAGAGTATTTTCAGTTCTCCAGTTCTTAAATGATTTGGAACTTAACTTAAACTCTTGAAGAATTGCCAGATGTCTGGCTACTCAGTTTATTCTCTCATAAAGAATAATAATCATTTCAATGAACTCATCAATTTAAGGAGCTTTTTTCATATCACAAAATAGTTCAATCAGAGAAAAAGAAGGATATGAAATATGTGCATATATTAAAATGCATCAGGAAAATAATTTCTTTAGCTTTAGGCTCTGCTTCAAAGATATCCTGAAAGACAAGAATGAAAATGCACTTGAGAAAATGAGAGGACTGGAAAAAATAAAATAAAATCTTTGTCAGTTTTGAAGGAATTTTGTAACAGACATTTATCTTACTGTATCAGAGAAAACTAACACCAAGTATCATATAGGATGTTCATAGGTGTTCCTTATGCTAATAAAGAGAAGCTTCCAATGGCTTTTGCAATAACAGAGTATCAATGATAAAGTAAAATAAGAAATTTCTGACTTAATACGATATTCTTATTTCTCTCCCCTAAACATATATTAATACAGCATCCCAATGTTCTAATGATTTCAAAATAACTGAAGTTAGCAGTTCCAGCTACCTGAGAAGTGAAGCATTATTGATTCATTTATATGAACATTCACATGGAATGCTTAAATATCTAATATTTATTAAAAAACTCCTGGCTTGTTACAAAAGAGAGATAAAAACTGTGTAAATGAACTCCAGCAGTTGCTGTATTTCAGGAATTTTAACAAAAACAAGTCAAAAGTAAGTTAACATTTCAGATTATTAAATACTGGGGAATGTAGGATGTTACTGCTATGTAATATATGTGACAACTTATACAGTATTCACATATGAATCACGTCCCTCAGAAGAATCCATGTTCCATAACTATAGACAGATTTTTTCATTACATATAAAACTCAACGGAAAGTTAAATCATCCACTGCCCAACACAACATAAACTGGCAAGTTGCCAATTACTTTTCTGAAGATAAGAAGGAAGATAGCCAGCAACTCCTAAGCTGAGGTTTAAAGTGACCTACAAGCACCCTTAACAGATATTTCTAAAGCACAGATCTATGAAGGATAATTTACTTCACCCTTCAAAACAAACTGATACTGCAAACAGCTAAGAGCTCTTGACCTCTAACACTCTACAGCAGGAATGAAGTGTTCGAATTACTGGGTTGCTTATAACTTGTTCACAGACAGTATCTCTGAAAAAAGAAAAATCAGAATTTTCAAAGTTCTTTTGACTCTCTTAACAGTTCCTCTTGGTTCATGCTGTCCTTTGAAGAAAATGTACATGGTGTTTTTCTCATCTTCCTCTATGAAACTAGCAGATTACTGTGTTAATTAGCACAAAATGGGAAGCTGCACAAGCAACACAGAGATAACAAATGTTTCACTATTGCTGACTAATTCTCAATTTGACTGTGCAATCTTAGCAGCGCAAACTAACAAAACAACCATTTCCCTGAGATCAATCCAAAAAGCAGCCTCTTTCCCCCAATTCTAAATTAGGCCTGTATTCATACTTCTGCAACTAGTCTACACCATTCATATACTGTTCCACTTATACTATTTGGCTTTGTATCTTATCATCTTGACAAGCCAAGATAAAAGAGCTAAGCATAAGGTCATGGACTGCGTTATTAGAGAGGAGTTTTCTCCAATGACTTAGCAGGAGCAGTATCAATAATATGCTATCCAATGCACAATTACTGACATACAACTTAATCAGTTACAAACAGTATTGCAAACGAATTCATTAGTCTCCTCAGATGTACATACTGATACACTCCAGTTAGTATAAAAGTGCAGTCATTGTAACCCTCAGTGTCCTGCAAAGACATACTGATTTCATTTACAGTAACTTCAAGTTTACATTAAAGATTTCATATTAAAATTATTTCTACTTCCAGTCTTCATGAACTGCTGTAATACTGCCATAAGGTTATTTATGGGCAACCAGAGAAATGCTCTGGAGATAATCTGCAGATGACATTATGAAGTCAGTCCATTCCTTGGCCAGCTCTTCGAAGGAGACTCCTTCCCCTCCATATTCTGGTGGGAGAATGCTGACTGGAAAGTGTTCAGTCAGACTTTGCATGTAGTTATTTCCATGCATATACACCTAAAGAAAAAAATATGAAAAACATTTACTTCAGTACAGCTGTTAGACTCATGGGTTAAAACAGACAGCAAACTCAATGCAAGGGCTTAAGCCCTCAGCTTGGTTCTACTAAAAAAGTGTCCATAATGAGCTCCTTCAATGATGAAGAAAGTACTGTGTAAGCAAGTTTCACATGGATGCTCAAACTCTGTCCTGCTTAATGATTATTCAGTTTCTCTGCAGATTGATTGAACATGAACTAAAACCCAGAGAACTGCATTTTATGCAGCTGCAAGCACAAGAGCCAAAACTAACTACACCCATATAGGTAAACTGACCTAAACTAGGGAATACTGGGATTTGATCTTGTCATGATGGTATCATGTAGTTGCTTTTCAGTCATTTCAGAAAAAAAAAAAAAAAAATGTTCAACACCTGGCTGTTACCATCTGGTCCTGCTATATGCATTTACAAACAACCTTATGTGCTAGGTATGTAAGTTCAGACAGATGCCAAGGTAGATATTCAGGAGAATTGATACCTCAGTCTTAAATTTCAGTCCTTACGATTCAGTTCCAAATGAAATGAGATCCTGGACTGCTCCTCCACTTTAACCCTTTTAATACATGCATTCTAATTGTTCTTTTCTTGCTTTATTATAGCTAATTTGAAGCCTTGTTCATTACTTTCAGTCAGAAACTTTTGTAGGCCTCTCATTAACAAATGACAAGAATTTTCTGTGATTATTATTACACAAAGACTACAAGCACAAAAAGTGTAGCATTCAAAAGGTAGCTAGCTGCCTTTAATGGTTCCACATCAGGCACTACTGAATAGTAATTATTCCCATGAAGGCATTGGGAACTGATCCTACTAGTTTCTTTTCAGCTCATACTTGCAGCTCTAAGCCAGTTCCATTCCATGAATCATGATATTTGGTTTGTCTACTTTCAGGCCTTTATTGTCCATCTGTCCTCTTTCTACTTTTTGAATTCTATCCCCCGAGATTCTTGAGCTGGATGTGGTGATAGGGGGCTGTTACATGGACATTAATATGACAGGGGAAGAAGGGCCACAGCATCAGGCTGCTGGACAATATTATTTTCTTTATCATCTTTGTGTCAGTGAGCAACTACACGAGTCTGGCAGAAGCAATTCTGCCTCTCTCCCGTAACAAAACACACACGCTAGCAAACATCACTGACTGGGAAAATCTTGCTTTTCTGTCCTGGAGTGCAGCAGCTACTGTAAATGCTCCACATCCATGTGCTGAGACAGGGAGGCCTCAGAGGGAAAATAGCAAAACTGTGCTGTTTATTTTGTACCTTGGCTCTGCTGTTAACACTTCACAGCATTTCCTCTTCTGCCAGCTGAAACTTTCAATATCCTTCCCGTATTGCAATAAACTAGAATTCTTCCAGAATTCTTGGCATGCTTTTGCATCCAAATTCAGAGTTTTCCAAATTAAAACTACAAAACAATTTGTAACAGCTAAGAAGCTGCTTGGAAAACAAATCTGAACTTCAGCCTGACCTCTTTATAGATGCATAAATTCCTCTGCAGCTTTTTCAGAACTGGATAGCTGTCATCTACTAATTTTGCACAACTTGGAGCATAATAATCACTGTTCAGTGACAATTTCTCACTGGCATTTATAGACTGAGTGCTAGGAGATCTGGGACCTATTTCTTCCTAGTTTTGCAGAAGTTTTGCTGTGTGACCTTAAGCAAGTTATTTAAACCCCTCGAGTTACCATGTTTTTTTTTTAATCTTTACAGCAGTGACAACAGCAAACACTTGCAACTCTCACATTATTGCTAACTGTGAATGTTTTACAATCAGATTCCAGAGGCCAGTAGAGCATTAAAACATAAACATGACGTATCCTCTTCAGTATTCAGATCCTAAAGGAAATGCTGTAGATTGTAATGTACGGGTTTTGTGGTAGAAATAAATGTTTGTGTGCACTCACCCGTTGCTTTATTTTTTCAGTGAGAAAAGGCTTAATTAGAGCGAAGACTGGGTGGAAGAATAAAGGCTCATTAATCAAGTGGATACCTCGAACTTTTAGTGGAAAGGAATCCTGTCAACATACATGAAAAACAGCATGAGAAAAAGAAATTATTGAAAAGATTCTATTGTTAAGAACAAATCTGTGAAGACTACCTAGTCCATAGGTTAGAGAATTCCTCCTGACCTTGCTAATTCCTGCACTTTGGAGTGCTCTTAGTTTACACTGCTTAGAAAAACATATCTTGTTCCTCCAATTAGAAAGGAAAAAAAAAAAAAAAAAAATCAGTCTATGAAGAGGCCAACTTAAAAAAACAAGCATGAAAACTGAATTGCACATAAGTAATGCACATGAAGCTTGTGCTAAACTTTTCCTCCAAGGTACAGTTCTTCACGGCAGAGATCCTGCTGCTCCCTTACCAAAAAGCTATCTAGCCATGTGTTTTCATTGGCAATTCACAACCTGGAGGAAAATATGTATTTTTTTCTTATTTATATATACATATATATATACAAACTATAAAAGTTGCTATATTTAAGTTAAATAAAAGTAATAAAATAAAATATTATCCAGAGAAAAGTATTGAAATTAGTAAGAATTTGCCCAAGCCAGAAGTTCAATTTTACAGCAAGATTACTGACATAAAATTAAAATTGTATCTTCTATACAGTCTTCTTTATAGCTTGAAATACCGCTAGTTGGTTTCAAGATTCATCAAGAAGTCCCACAACTTTGCAAGTTAAAAGGAAGTATGGCAGTGCTCAAAGTCAGTATTATGCAATTGGGAAAAAATAGCTTCCATTCATATCCCTCCTACTATTGCAACCAGAGTTTTTCTGCTTATAAAAATGGCACTTGGCACAAACAGTTCTTCCCACTAATACAGTAGTCCTTTTCTCCTTATTTCATGCACTATTCTATGGCTAAGGAAAACAAACAAACAAAAACCATGCATTTAAGTGCAAAATCTATTAGATTTTAATGATATGATAAAGACATCAAAACTGTCAGGTTTTAGGTTTACTACACATTGTGTTATCATATGTTTAAAGTCTACTATTCTGTTCTTCACAAAACAATTTGGTTGTGCCTGTGGATAATAGATTTTTTTTCAAGATGATGTTCCTTACTGATGGTACTATGCTTTCCACTTTGTATTGCATTTATTTCCTTTCTATTAATTTCTGTTTCTCCATACAGAATAATAATTTGCAAGAAAGATACATTTCTTAAGAAAAACATAGAGCTGAAAACAATGTTCCTAATTTTTTCTTATAAACATACTGATCAACACTAAAATAACCTCTGGGAGAAGTATATGAACCCAGCTAGAAAGATGAAAATCTGAAACAAACAAACAAAAAACAGTTGATTCCTTATACAAGGAAACAACACTAGAAATACAATGTTTTTCTCTCTTTTTCAATAGCTATAATAAGCCTTTAGAAGCCTGAAAAGCATGCAATAAATCTGAAATAAGTCACGATGGAAACATTTCATTCAAAGAATTTCCTGGTTTGAAGTAATGGGTTGAAACCTTCAGATTTAATTGTGAATATAATTCTACATAATTCCTGCTCTCAATTTCAAGGTCATAAAATTCCTAGTAACTAGTTTACTACCTCAGAAATCAACTAAAACACTCTCAATGGCTGTTCTCGTGAGATCTGGCCCAGAATCATATGAATAAGATTTGTCTTATTCTAGATGGGGGGGGGGGGGGGAAAGCAGGGGGGGGAAGGGGGAATACCTGCTAGTTTCATTGAAGTTCTATAGTAAATATCAAAAATGAAGAATGGATAAAGTTCCGATGCTATTAGCTCACTGACTACACTTTGACTCAACCTCAGACATGAACCTTACCAAATCAAAGTGGGAGATTATGTCCCTAGCTCACTTCTACATCATAGGTTAATGGTTTTATTATTACTGATTTTTAGCTTAACATCAGAAAGAAAAGAGGATTACACAAGTACAGTGTAGCCTGCTTGTCAATTCTCTGTCCCCTACCCCTCTTTTTTTTTTTTTTTTTTTTTTTCAAATTCATTAGCAAAATTCAACCTAATTTGACAGAAAGGAAAGTCTTAAAGACAGTAAGGTCCCTACAAGTGTTGTTAAAGTCGGGGTTGAGGTAGCACTAACTTGCACAAAATATTGCTCGTGTTGGTGGGAAAAGCAAGCAAAACAAACATTATACACTGTTGGTAGCACATGGATGGTCGTGTGGCATCATCCATACTGGCCAACAAGTTAGTATTCTTTTGCTCTTAAATGCTCCTAGCACACGCTATTTCTCATCTTCTCTGAGTCTCAGTGGGGAAAAAAAAAAAAAAAAAAGAGAAAAAAAAGGAAAAAAAGTTTTGAACATCAAGTTAATGTAATAAAAGAGTAGAACAGAAGAGATCCTTGCAAAAGTAGACTTCATCTACTCATGAAATTCCTGTATTGTAACAGGCCAGTGGAATTCTAATACAACATCAGAGTTTAAAGGGCATTTGTTGCTATACAAGAACATACTTTAAGTCAAATCGAGCACAGCTTATGCCTCAGCTGTGTGACATTTCATGGATTTAAGATTTTGTTCTTTCAAACTGCATGACCTCTAAAAATGTCTGTGGAAGGAAAAATTACCATAAGTTACAATGGAAGAAAAATTGGGAGTTATAGCAGTGAAGTAACATAAAGCAGTATGTCATACTTACTGTGAGCACAGCAGCAATTTTCTTGGCCACTGCTGGACTGATTTGAAATGCATGAGCAAATCGCCACCCTTGAAGATCAAAGATAGCCTTGACTCCATTTTTCTGAGTTTCAATCTCCTTTACAATGAGTTCAGATGTGATCAAACTTACACGAAACACATCATATGCTGTAAATAACTTGGGATCCCATTGTCCTGAAGAGTAAGTAAGATTGCAACTGCATTACCAAAAGCATACAACATACACCTCTACTTTCACTTGCTACTGCTTCTAAAGTTGTTCTCAGGAAAAAGTAACCAGCTATATCAAAGGTTCTGAATTAAACAGATTTGCCAGTACAAAAATTATTTTCTGTGCCTGTTCTATCAATCATCTTTCATGCTATTTCTGTAGACGGTACCAGAGTAGTATGTGACATCTACTGTACACTCCAGTAGAATGGCTTAAGCCAGTAACTGTCATTTTAGCAGAAAACAAAACGAAGCACAGTATAGCTCAAATGGGCTAATCATTGTCTATGGCCTTTAGGAACTCCTGAAAGAAGCCACAGATCATCAATTCATAGCCAATTAATATAATTTTTCTTCAGTATAGTAATACTGCCAAGATTCAGTAAATGCCATTTTCATTTCTGAGGCCTAAGAAAAGAATTGCATGGTATGAGCATTAACCCTGGACACAATCTTCAGAGAACACAGCTTTTCAAAGAAAAGCCTTTCCTTCTGCTAGATGAGCTGATATTAAAACAATTATTTGAAAGTTGACAAAAATCATTTCTATGTCCAACACAACCACAAAGAAGTGTGGCACTATGTGCTCATTTAACGATGTATTTTTAAATGATTTGGAGGAGTGCATCATACAAACCAACGATGTTCAGAGTGTATCTTACTTATACTGGGCTCTTTAGCGACATACATTTAACGGTGAAAACCCAGTGAACTCATCCTCACATAAGCCGAATGTTGGTACATGGCTAGACGTGTGCCTTTTTTCTGTTCCATCTTTCCCCTCTGTGCTGCTTCTGCACCAGCACCACAGTCTTAGCATACAGCTTTGAAAATTCCCATTGGAACAAAATTACTGTTTGGAAACTCAAGGCCAAATAACTACATATTCTTATAAGTTTTAGGCTTTTAACCTTCAGGCTTTTAGCTTTAAGACTTTTTTTTGATGCAGACAATAATTCTATTTAAAGAAAATGGGTCCATCATAAAAGATCGTATAGCTTTAGCCATACTAGTTATAAGTCAAATGATATAACTGTTGCAGCTCAATGAATCCATCTTTATCTTAAAGGTATTTCTAACAGGGAGCAATAAATATGTTACTTTTCTAGTTAAGACATTCTGACATCATCTTCAATTTTATCAACTCCCGGTGTTGTACTCATAAAATACTTTTATTTTGCTGCTGACATTGTGGTAATTAAACAAACAAACAAAAACACACACAAAAACATTAGTGCAAGAACCAGGTATGAAACAGGTCCAAGAAATTTTGTCACTCACCAATTCTGTATATTAGAACTTTGCTTCCATACGGGTCTCTTGATCTCAGGACTCCATGATAGCCAGCATGCAAAAGACCAAGAATGGAAGACGGTTGTAAATCTGCACTTATTTCTGGGCATTCAATTCTCCACTTCTGGTAATTCTTCAGTAACTGGAAAAAATAAACATGCATGTCAGGTATGCATCAGGCATTACATAAAAATCACAGTTAAAAATGTGCTTTTCAACATGTAGTCACAGTCTGAGGTTTAATTCATCAAATTTCATTTTACTGTTTGAAACACATATAGTCAGCAGCATATCTTAAGCACATTTTCAAAGTCCTTCCTATCCCCCTGAAATTACAAAACGTAACAGTGTAGTGGATTCATCTCTCCCATTATCTATTAGACCCCAGAGTGGAAATAACGAGAAACCATTTTGCTAAAACAGAGATCCTGCCCATTGTCAGGAACATGACTGCCCTTGTTCCTCAGGCTGGAAGGCAGCATCATATGCAGGCTCTTCTAAAGGATAGGAAGGGCTATGTGTTGAAAGGAAATGGTCTAAATCTAAGGAAGAGTCAATTAAAGGTGTTTCTTTCTGAGGTAACATCTAGGTAGAGGAATTACAGATAATATTGTGAAAGATTATTGTTGAGATGGATCATAAAAAATGAAACAGGTGATGCACTGGTTCCAATTTCCCAGTTTAATTACTGTTCTCCTTTTAAAATAAAGAAATTAAGTGGTGGTAGAGAAAAGGAACTGCTCTGCCCTGCCATTGAAGTTTATTTACGACACTTTGAATAGGTAAGTAAGGAGCTACATAGGATTTTTTTTTCTAAAAAGCTTTCTGTAAATTCATCAGCAATAATGGTGTGCTAAATTAGCACACTGCAGTGACTTGGTAGAGTAGAGGGATAGCTCTAGAAAATAATTTAAATTTTGTATTAAAATTTCCTAGATAGCTACAGTTTAGACTCCTGAGATTTTCAAAGGAGCTAAGTGAATCAGAATTTTTCAGTACCTCATTGCACAACAAACTCACATGCAGGTTTAAATCGCAAAGGTAGCACACACAGGCTAGCTTTTCAAATTGCTAATGTATTTCAACAAACAAAAAAACAGTTGTCCTCAGTACAGTTTCACAAATTAAGTAGGCTCAGCAAAAGGAAAACATCAGCCAACACACTTTTATTCCTGTTAATTTCTGTTTACTCATCTCTAAATTATACCACATTTCTGTAACAGAAGCAGTAGAGTTAAAAGAACTGTCAGCTCCAGCTAATAAAACATAACCTTTAATAAATAACAACATTTCTCATAGCTATGCAAGGATGATTTTCTTCACCATCTTCACAGAATGGTTGGAAGGAACCTCAGTGGATACTGAATCCATCCCTTGGAACATCACAGAATCAGCATAGCCACAGACTCAAGGGTGAAACCTAAGACTCACCATGGTGTACCTCATAGCCTGCTTATGTTAGATAATTAGTCTTAGCAGTAATTTCTTATTCTTCTTTGTACTTTCGTTTCTTGTATCATTTCGTAGACAACATGCCATTTTTCTTCAGCTTAAGGCTCTTCATAGACGAAGGTCCTGAGTTATTTTGAAGGTCTCTCAAACAAATTGTCGTGAGGGAACTATTTACAGGGCATTATTGTTTGTTAACATTATTTATTTATAGATGGATGATGTACTGTTCAGCAATTATCTATACCCTTCCTAGAAATATTACTTATAAATGTGTTTATAGGTACAGAAATGAGAGAGTTCATCTGCCTCACTAAAATCCCATTTGATTTGGCAGTGAGCAAGTTGATAAATGCCTCGTCCTAGAACATACACTGTAAAAAAGAAACATTTAAGTACTAAAGAATCGTACTAAAAGTCTTAAATATGTTCTAGTTTAGGGTAATTTAACAACCAAACAAAATAGGTGCTGGGGAAGCAGTGGGGGAAAAGAAGTTAATCTCTGGAACAGAAATTCACTGTGATTGCAAAAATAGGCCTGATGAGGTACCACGACTACCTTGCTCTGTAAAGAGTCCAGCACCAATAAAGGGCAATTTTTGTGCCAACCAGACAGCATTGTTAACATACTGTGTTCTTTTCCTTTGTCTTTCCAACACAGATACTTGAAGAGCAGCAAAAACACACAAACGCCCTCAAGAAAAGCTAACCAAGCATCTGTAGCTTCATCCTCTGTCCCTTTTCTTCTAACTTCAGTTGTACCACAACATAATGAACTAATTAACAATTACTTAAATGTTTTCCACAGATTTTGAAGAGCTGCCTGCCAAAACCAAGACGAGAATAAATATGTTTATTCAATCCCCTGAATAATGCCAATTTGTCAGTACAGTTAATTTCTTCTTTTCATGAGCATTAAACTTTCCCAAATTAAAAACAACAAGAGCTCAAGTTCTAAGCTTGGAGAGGAAAGGTGTTCACAACTTGTGACACACTCAAGATCCTCACGAAAGATATAATTTATGTACTGACTGTCCATTCAGCAATAAATATATGGTTGGAACACTTCCGACACCTTCCATGACGTGGGCAAATGGTACATCTTTTTACAGAGGCATGGCCAAGCTCCAGCCGCACCTCCCTTGTCAGGGAAGCTACAAAGTAAATTGCTCTCAGATTTTGAAACCATGTGATCAAATTACCTGAAATAGTGATTTATGGCTGAAGTCAAGGTTAGCAATCCTCCACAGCATCTGCAGCTAGTTAGGAGACATTTCCTTTCAGTCTTTATTTATGTAAACAATCACTTAGCAGCTGGACATACTCCAGTCACACGGAGCTACTTACATTAGTAATTCCTACATACATAACTGAATTCAAAAATTAGCAGTACATACTTACAGTTTTACTTGTTTTTGGAAATATGTAGTTTAATGTTGTTTAAATGCAGGAATTCATGTGGAATATTTAAAATGTAGGAAACCATTTCTTCAGGAAAGGCAGCAAGGAAAAATGTAAACTTTATATGTAATAATCAGTCTGAATGCAGAAGATAAAGTAACCTAATATAATCAGGAGAAACAGAAGCATGGATTACATTGGATAAATGCAATGTAAATGTAATAAAAATGTCTCATGCACCTACAAGGAAAGCATCTCAATGTGTAATTATCTGTGTTTACAAACTGAGTAACCTACTTAGAAGCTGCTGAGCATCTGCAAATAGATGCAAGATAGCTTGATAAATGGGTAAAGCTGGATGAAAAACTCCACTGTCTGGAGTTAAGCATTAATTAAGAGCTTTTTCCTGAGGTCTTTTGGGGATAGTTCCAGATTTCTGACCATCGGAGATAGAAATGTTACTGATTAATCCAAGTTTCATGTGATGCAAAACAAAGAAAAGTGAACTTAGTACTTTACTTAGAATTAAAAGAACTAGAAAACAGTGTTTGTTACAGAACCACTGTAAACCTAAAGATATGCAAAAAGGTGTGTATGTATTTTACATATTTTATATATGCACTTTCATCAACACACAGAATTTAAATATAGAGTATATATGGTACAGAATTTAAAATATTTGTATATGGACACAGAATTTCGCTAATTCCACATGTATTACCTCTTTACCAGCTGGGAGAAGACTGGCACAAGTTAAGGCATTTGGCTTAGCACAAAGGGAAGAGTGGCCAACTGATTTATGTTTCCTCAGCTGTCAGTTCAGAGAACCCACCAGAGGCTCTTCCACCCTTTTCATCAAATCTCTCATTTGACAAAATCTCTCATGACAAAAGGTAAGAAAATCAGCCAAGTAACTGGTTTGAACTTAGTATTTGTATTTGACTGCTGTGAAGATCCTCTGAGATAAAGCCTGAAATTCAGCAGTATTCAGACACTATGCCAAGTATACATGCAGTTATGTACATACAGCAGTATGTTTGACACATACTGGACATTCTAGTTTTTCTATGCAACTTACTTGCAGCACAAAGTTTCCTCCATAAATCAAATGCAGAACAAATAGTGAGTCTAGCTATATGCCTTTGCATCAATCAGAACTCCTAAAAGGATCCTAGATATTTAGATGGTTTTGAGTGCTCTAAAAGAGATGCTTAAAAAAGTTTAAGTGGTGTGTTAGGAAAAGCATTTCAATGATGCGATTTTACTGAATTGTTCTGTGACAGTATCTTTGATCACAGCAAGAAAGTCAAACATAAAAAAAAAAAATAAAAAAAAAAATTAAACTCATTGCTTTAGTCACAGTAACGGAGACCCATGGCCTGCTTTTCAGTTTAAAACATGCATAGTTCATGCCTGTACAAATGAATGAGCAAAAAACATGCTCAAGTCTGGTATGAATTTATATCCAGACTGAAATCTTTTGCAGCATTCAAAGCATGACTTAACAAGTTTGCTCAGTGCCCTGACTGATCTGCTCTGTGGACCCACACTAGGCAGGAGTTTGGACTAGATGATCTACAGAGATCTCTTCCAACTTAAATTAAGCTGCGATTCTCTGATTTCTATATAACTTACGCAGAATGTATTTGCTTCCAGCTTGAATTGCTGGTATCAGCCACAGTAATGGGTGCTTCTCTCCAAAGGACCCAAGGGAACATCATGGAGCTGGGACAGGAGAGGGTCAGGCTGAGTGTTAGGAAAAGGTTCTGCACCCAGAGGGTGGTCGGGTACTGGGATTGGACAACACTCTCAGAATTATGGTCTATTTTTTATGTAGTCCTTTGCATGTCCCTCCCAACTTGTGATATTCTATGATTAACATCCGACCCCTACCTTTATTTCTCATGGTGATTACAAAGTCACAAGTAGAAGATGCTGTGACAATGTAACACCATTCCTTCTAAGTGTCAGTGTTTTGGGGATGTAAGCATTGCTTTGAAGTCTCACAGGACAAGAACTGTCTTATTGACTTATTCAGGGTTTGATGTGTTATTTGACAGTTATTGTTAGCCTGTGTCAACAGACTTTCTGTTTATTCCTGGTGACAGGATTTCATACAGGATTTAAGGATTTTGTCTTAAGACATTCTCAACAATAGCATTCACATATTTGAAATCCCATAGTCGAATCTATCTGCTTAATTTCACCTCTTCCTCTGGAGGCTGTATTTAAGTGGTTAGGGTTCATGCAGACATCTCCATCCACTTTCAAAGATAAGGCATTTGGCCAAAATTAATCTTTCCTGTGATTCAGAATGCAGGAAAAGAATTTTCTTCTAAAAAAGAACAGTCTGCTACTGAGCTTAATTAAATATATCACTGATTTTACAGCATATAGACAGTTCTGGTTCTCCTTTGAGTTCTTCAGCACCAAATACCTGTTTCAATGGTGGATTTTCTTCTAGCATTTCATATGTATATATCAATATGTGAGTACTTTGAAACAAGTCTGGAATTGCCAGCAGGAAAATGTAAAACATTTCTGTTCCAGTGAGTTAACATAAATGACTCAGAAATTGAATGTCTTTTCACAATCTACCAGATTATTATTTTCTGAAAGATGTCCAAATATTGATAAACTGAAATTCCAGAGAGGCCAATAATCAGATAGATCCGTGTCACATATTAACCAGGCATGCATTAACAGACAGTTTGGTCAGTGGCCAGACTCTGAATTAATATTTAAGGCTAAGTATAAGCCCATGCCAAAAAAGATGCTTGAGAAGAGCTTGAAATCTTTTGGTCATAAGCATTGACAGTCACAGACTCTGATTATCCCTTAGCTGCTCTACAAGTGCTATGCAGCAGTACACAGAAGCCCAGTGGGCAAAAGGGGCCGTGTCTGCCTCAACTCCAAACTGAGAGGGAACATCTAACCAGGAGGGGAGGAGCACCCCTGTCTAGACAGATGGCAGGAGGGCTCTGTCTAGGATGAGGTACTAATGTAACCTACAACCTCTGCATAAGGTCACACTTGGGTTGGACGAATATTCATCTTATGACCACCACAGACTTTTGCACAATAATTCTCTTGGGTTTTTTAAGAACATGTTGACTGCAGATATTAAAAAAAAAAAAAAAAAAAAAAAAAAGTGTTTATCTGTTTCTTGTGTTCTTCCCATGGTGTTTTCTAAGAGAAGTAACCTAGAAATCAGTGTCAGCTGATATGTGGAAAATTAAGTACAAGTTGCATTTGGAGAAAGAAATTTTAGGTGGAAAGATTAAATGTGTGGTTTTTGATCATCAAAATGTCTCAGAACAAAGAAGGGTCCAAACAAGAATTTTAGAGTTCACAACCAGTAGAGACCCAGAAATTCTAAAGAGATTCCAAAAAGATTTGTTTCTTCCAAAGCAGGTCTCCAGCCCTAGAGGGCTGTCTGACTCTCACAGAGAGGAGGAAATCTGCTACTCTGTAGGCTCTATCTCTAAACTTAGCTTCAATTTTATGCTCTTGAAGAGTAGTCTCATCTATAGCATGTCTCACAGCTTATCAGAAGAAACGTATGGACCAAATTCTGAAGTGACACTGCCTTGTCTAAAGGATTATTAACTTCCAGTGTTGCAACACATGTAGGAGTGCATATTACCTTCATTCAGTTCTACTCTTTGGAATCAAGTAATACAAAGGGGGAACAGCTTCTGTTGGAAAAGAAAGAAAAGAACAGCACAGTCCTACAATTGCTACTGCACAGATGATAAAAGCAATCTCATAAACTTCAAGCAAAAGCAAGATGCATGAATAGCCAAAGGAATCTGGATTGACTTGCTTGTTCTTCTGCTGAGGAGGGATGATTTGAAGCTGTAATGCCAATGTTATGAATCAGGCGAGGTGAACACAAAATACATTTTTAAGCTAATTATTAAGAGCATCATACAATTTCTCACATTCTTGTTTAGCCACCCTGATCCTGCAGTATACCCACATGCAAACAATCTTCAGTTGTAGCAACACGAGACACTGAACTTGGAAGATCTACAGCACACAGAAGTCAGAAAATAAAAGGTGTTTGATGCCATGTCACCAGCATCACACTCCATGGAAACGCAGTTCCCAAGTGGCACAAGCAAATAAATGCTTTTGCCCTGGGAAGATTCGGAAATACTTTCTGTTGAGAAGGATTAGTGGTTTCCTTTATGTAAGAAAGGAAACAATTATAATTTGTACCTTTGGATACTGAAAAGAGGCACGCACCATCTACCAGGCAAAAAGCCATGCAAACAGCCAGGAAGGCAACAAAACTTACCAAAGCCTGAAAGGTGTTAAACCATCAAACTCTAAGAGAAAGGAACTTATTACTGATAGCTTTACACAAGGGTAATTCTAAATCTGTAACAAAACCAGCAGGTGTACTAGGTGCTGGTGGCCTGAGCAGGATACTCAAGGATGCCGGTCCCTGAGCAGAGCTGTGACCTTACCACACTTACCATAACCTTTATGGCTTTTGGTGGTGTCGCACTAAGCTGGCGGTGGCACCGCACCTTTCCGCAGCATTGCTCCCACGTTGCTCCATGACCAACATTTCACTACACCCACAAAACACCCAAGCAGCGTGCATCACCCACCCGTCCACCCCCGGGGAGCAGCACCTCACTCCTCAGCCTCCATTTCCAGCCCACCCGGGGCCCGCTCGCCCCGCAGGCTGACACGAGGGCACCCCCGGGGTGCAAGGTCCCCCTCCCCACCTTACCCTCCAGGCCAGGTCCACGTTGAAGTCCCGGGCTCGCAGGAACCTCAGCAGGAAGGCGTCGCTGAGGGGCTGCGGCCAGCGCTGCCCGGGCTCTGCCTCCGCCCGCCGCCGCAGCTCGGCCACGGCGCCTCGGGCCTGCGGCGAGTGCTCGGGGAGGTCGCCGTCCCCCCGCTGCGACATGGCCGGGGGCCGCCGCTCAGCCCCGCCGCACTGCCGGACCCATGGCGAGGCGCGGGACGGCTGCGGCTGCAGAGCCCGGCCGGGCTGCCTCCGCCCCCGGGGCGGCGGGGCTTAACCCCTACGCACCCTCGGCACCCTCCGGGTGACTCCCCCCAACCACCGTCTTTTTTTTTTTTTTTTTTTTTCTTTTTCCCACTTATGGAGACTTAGCCCGTTTTCAGAACTTTCTCCTCGCAACTTATCTGAGGGAACTTTTGCTGAGTTTCCTGGACAAAAAGAGAGGTTATGTCCGGTGGGAGAAGGGACAGGCAACTCAGGCAGAGCACAAGGAAATTACCAGCATTTTCAGGGAAAAAACCAGGAATGCTAAAGCCCAGCATGAGTTCAACCTGGCCACCACTGTAAAGGATAACAAAAGTGTTTTTACAAATATATTCACAGTAAGAGGAAGGACAAGGAAAATCTCCATCCTTTACAGGATGCAGGGGGGGAAATGACTACTGAGCATAAAGAAAAGGCTGAGATTCTTAATGCCTTCTTTGCATCTGTCTTTACTAGCCAGACCACTTATCCTCAGGGTACTCAGCCTCTTGATCTGGAAGTCTGGGATGGGGAGCAGAAGAGCCCCCCCACAGTTCAGGTGGAAACAGTGAGACCTGCTGCTCCACCTGGACTGTCACAAGTCCATGGGGCCAGATGGGATCCACCCAAGGGTGCTGAGGGAGTTGGTGGATGTGATTGCTGGGCCTCTTCCCATCATCTTATCAGTGGTCTTGGTCATCCAGAGAGGTCCCGGATGACTGGAGACTTACTAATGTGATGCCCATCTATAAGAAAGGTCATAAGGAGGACCTGGGGAACTACAGGCCTGTCAGCCTGACCTTGGTGCCAGGAAACGTGATGGAACAGCTCATCTTGAATACAATCACACAGCATACTTGGGACAACCAGAGGATCAGGCCCAGCCAGCATGGGTTCATGAAAGGCAAGTCCTGCCTGACCAACCTCATCTCCTTCTATGACTGGGTGACCTGTCTGGTGGATGACGGAAAGGCTATTGATGTAGTCTTCAGCAAGGCCTTTGACACGGTCTCCCACAGTATTCTCCTGGAGAAGGTGGCAGCCCATGATTTGGACAGGTACACTCTTTGCTATGTAAAAAACTGACTGGACGGCTGGGTCCAGAGAGTGGGGATGAATTGAGTAAAATCCAGCTGGCGACCGGTCACCAGTGGTGTTCCCCAGGGGGTTGGTGTTGGGGCCCGTCCTCTTTCATATCTTAATTGATGACTTGGTTGAGGGAATTGAGTGCAGCCTCAGTAAGTTTGCAGACAACACCAAGTTGGGGGGAAGTGTTGATCTGCCAGAGGGTAGAAAGGCCCTGCAGAGGGACAGGGTGGGTCAGGGGCAAATGTGATGAGGTTCAACGTGGCTAAGTGCCAGGTCCTGCACTTCAGCCACAACAACCCCATGCAATGCTACAGGCTTGGGGCAGAGTGGCTGGAAAGCTGTGCAGAGGAAAAGGATCTGGGGGTTCTGATTGATGCTTGCCTGAACATGAACTGGCAGTGTGCCCAGGTGGCCAAGAAGGCCAATGGCATCCTGGCTTGAATCAGGAATAGCGCAGCCAGTTGGACCAGGGAGGTGATCGTCCCCCTGCACTCTGCTCTGGTGAGGCCGCACCTTGAGTGCTGTGTACAAGAAGGACAAGAGGCCATGGATTGTGTCCAGAGAAGGGCTATGAAGTTAGTGAAGGGTCTGGAACACAAGTCCTGTGAGGAGCAGCTGAGGGAACTGGGGTTGTTCAGCTTGGAGAAGAGGAGGCTCAGGGGAGACCGTATTGCTCAGGAAGTTGTGGGGAGCTGGGGGTTGGCCTCTTCTCGCAGATAACTAGAAATAGGAGAAGAGGGAATGACCTTGAGTTGCACCAGAGGAGGTTCAGGTTAGAAATTAGGAGACATTTCTTCTCAGAAAGAGTAGTCGGGTATTGGAATGTATTGCCCAGGAAGGTGGTAGGCTCAGTGTCCCTCGGGATGTTTAGGGAAAGTTTGGACATGGCGCTTAGGGACATGGTTTGTGGGTGACATTGGTGGTAGAGGGACAACTGGACCAGATGTCCTTGGAGGTCTTTTCCAACCTTAATGATTATATGATTCTATTATCCCCTGTTGTTTTGGTTTGGTTGCTATTATCCCCCCATAAGGAGCTGTGCCCATCCCTGTCACAAGAGGGGATGTCCTGCTGGTGCCAAGGGTGGTGGCATGGGCTTTCAAAGCTGGAAACAGACTCAAGAGCCTGGAAGTTCTTACATTCAATAAACCTTTTTGTTGCCTTGCTGATGTCCTTGGGCCTTGGTGATTTACTGATGCAGCAAAGAATTGCAACTGTAGCAATATCTCTTAAATATTGGATTTTGGCAAATTCCTGTGACAGACTTTTCCAAGATAGTTGGAATTTGCGCTCCTTTATCAGAAACTTTAAATTTGTGTAAAACCTGCATCATAACTTTAATAGGTCTTCCATGGCAAGGTAGTTCAAGTATTGTATAGCCTATTATTTTAGACTGACTGCAAAACACATGCACACATGTACATATATATTATGGATATGTATATAGAAGGAGGTAAAAACACAATCTTCCTGGAGTTTAAAGACTTAAGCTGTTTTTTCTTTAGCTGTCCTCACATGAGAATACTCACAGTACATCCTCCAAACTCCCATCTGCTTGCCAGTTGCACCGAAGATCCCACAAACTCATTTGGAAAATGGGCAGAAGCATCTTTGGGTGTGCTGTGAAAGTCAGCACTTGGCCCAGAAATGAAGTCTTGGGTCACAGAGGCAAAACAGTTGCAAACAGGCCTCAGGTTGTTCCAGAGATTTTACAGACATGATCTATGACTCAAAATTTATTTTTCTGGTTAAAGATGTATGAAAAGCATTTGTATACCATATCTTTTACAAATAAGTATTTAAATGGGACAACTCACTACCTCAAAAACTTTTGAAGTTCAGAGGAGACAGACGTTTTATGGCCTATTTATTGTTCGATGTCAATTACTTTTCTGAATTACACCAAGACTGGGTACTTGTATCTCAAAAATCCCCCTTTCCCTACATTGTATATAAGAAAATGTGTATTAATACAAACTTCATACTATTATACTATGGTATGATTTTAAGGCTTTGCAATATATCTGTTACATCAAAAAAAAAAAAAATAATAATAATAAAACAAGCAAACAAAAAAACACATTTGGTTAAGTATATTTAGAACAGGGTACAGGTTATAAGGATTCCAGCCTCATAGCATACTGCCTGTGTGTGAAACCCTGACCCTATTGAAATAAATTTGTTGTGTATTTCTGTAGTACTCAGTGCAAGGGAATCCTTATAATTTTCCTGGCTAAAGTTCAGAGTGGTCAGGCAGTAGGAGCTGTGAGAGTTTGCAGTACATCCATAGCAAAGCTTTTGAAGCATGTGAGAAAATAAACATTCCTTCTTTCTTTTCAAATGAGAAAACAACAAAGAAAAAAGAGACAGTTATTTTTTCTTCAAGAAGTGTGAGTCCATGCTTCTTTTTTACATGACACTATAAAAATCTTAAACTTTTTTTTTCAATTTCAACCCTAAAGTAGCAGTTATATTTTCTTTCTGTGAATATTATGAATGAAATAGAAGGACCTTGTCTTCCACACACACATTAAAGCTAGTGTTAACACACAGTTTCAATAGGATTGAGACTGAAAATTGAACCTTCAGAGATGCTGAACATTTAATTTCAGTCTGTGAGAACAGCCAGTAGTCAGCAACTCTGTGAGTTAAGTTCTAGTTAACATGCTTAAACTTGTGCAGAGAAAAACATCAAACATCAGGGAATGTTTACTTTTCAGGTCTTTGACTATTTATTTATTTATTTTTTTAAGGAAGAATCCACTAAGGTGTAAGTGCAGCAGTATTAGTCAGGAAATCAGGACAACAACTGGGAGAACTGTTATATAGAGTGCCAGATGGCCTGTTCTTTCCTCTTGCCTTTCTCCTTAAAGACACATACACAAATAAAATAAAATAGTCCTTCTCTACCCAAAAAAAAAAAAAAAAAAAAAAAAAAAAAAAGAAAAAGTATTTTTGCATATCTCTACTTCTTCCAAGGTGGAGAGGCATTTGAGAAGAACTGTGTTACCCTGTATTAATTAGGAAGACATGAAATTGCATTTCACATGGAAAAATATTATTTATCACTCATGTATTTATCATTTACAGGTAAAAATAACATTCCTGTGCAAGCAAACTGCTGTACAAATGCAAGCTTCCAGTGATATACAGAGCAGAGTCAAATCAATGGGAACACCAGTTTGTCATGAGTCTGTTCACAGACAGTAGTTTGGAATATTACTGTTTCAATAAGGATAGAATAAATAAATATTTCAATCTAAGCAAAACCAAATCAAGAACTCATTACTTTATCTGAAGGTTGACACTCTTGAACAGAAATATATATATATATATATATAATAGACGTCTGCATCTGGGTTGAGGCAATCCCAAGTACAAATACAGGCTGAGTGGAGAATGGATTGAGAACAGCCATGATGAGAGGGACTTGGGGGTGCTGGCGGATGAGAAGCTAAACATGCAATGTGTGCCTGCAGCCCAGAAAGCCAAGCATGTCCTGGGATGCATCAAAAGCAGTGTGGCCAGCAGGAAGAGGGAGGTGATTGTCCCTCTCTACTTTGCTCTTGTGAGAGCCCACCTGGAGCCCTGCCTTCAGCTCTGGGGCCCTCAGCACAAAAAGGACATGGACCTATTAGATCAAGTCCAGAGGAGGGCCACAAGGATGATCAGAGGGCTGGAGCACCTCTCCTATGAAGACAGGCTGAGGGAGCTGGGGTTGCTTAGCCTGGAGAATAGAAGGCTTGAGGAAGACCTTGTAGCAACCTTCCAGTACCTACAAGGGGCCTACAGGAAAGCTAGGGAGGAATTCTTTGTCAGGGATTGTAGTGACAGGACAAGTGGTAATGGATTTAAACTAATTCTAACAGAAATAGATTAGATATTAGTAAGAAATTCTTTAGTGTGAGGTGGTGAGGCACTGGAACAGGTTGCCCAGAGAATCTGTGGATGCCCCATCCCTGGAAGTGGTCAAGACCAGGTTGGATGGGACTCTGAGCAACCTGGGTGGGTGACATCCCTGCCCATGGGAGGGGGGTTGGAATTAGATGATCTTTAAGGTCTCTTCCAACCCAAACCATTCTATGATTTTATGTCATCCTTCTCTATATCGATCCTATAGGAATGCTGCAGCGAGTGACAGTAGTGCCAAAGATGTAAACCCCAAGGTTTAACAGCTCTGGTTGCTGCAGTAAATACTTTATGATTTTTGTCTGAATTTCTCCATGATCCATCTTTCTCATGGTCTGCCTACTCACTTGTGCTGACAGTGTTGCTCTATTTGGCAAACTTCTTATTGTACTAGTCTTTAAATCTTGTAATATTCCTTGTTGCAGGGTTGGTAGGTGTCAGTAACTTAGCAATAGCCATTAAAAGTCTCACTCTACAATGTGATTAGGCAATCTCAGCATAGAATTGTTGGTAAGAACACTGGCAAAGATGTTGTCTGTGATTTTATAGCACAGTAGATTATTTACAAAACCATCTTGGTATGAAAGTAAATGTTTTAAAACAAACAAACAAAAGTGTAGTATAAACGGACCTCAAGCCTCTAGTTAAATTAAATCAAGTTTAATTAATCTGCTCTGTAAGACACTGCAGCCCTTGGTGTGTGAAGAGATAATGAAAAACATTTGTGATGAGGAACCGGTAGGGTAACTCAAAGACTGTATGTTGATTGGGAGAGATTTTGATCCTGCTGCCTTGCTGTAGCAAGAGTGTGAATCACCCACACCAAACCATTTTGCAGAGGTGATGGTTTAATAACTGCCAGATTTATGGGCATCCCCTCAAAGTCTGGGCATGTTAAAGAAGTGATAAGGGAAAGGCTCAGCCCTGCCAGGGCTGGGAGAATGTGTATTGCACTATAGGTACTTAAAGAAAGGGAGGAAAGACCAGTGTAGGTTCTCTTCACCCTCTTCCCATCTTCCAAATAAATTTATGTCTGTACCTATTGGAAAGGATTTACCCATCAGCTGCACATTTAATTGAAGTCTGCAGGCTTGAATTTCACCTTTCAGTTTTCCACTTATCCATCCATTTTCAGTTGAAGTTTATCTAACTAATTTCACAGTGTTTTTACTGCAGAGCTTCTGTAAACTAATGTTGAGGAGGAGCCAAAAAACAAAAACAAAACAACTAGCAAACAGAACAGCTCTTCCGCAAACTTCTCATTATTCCCTGCCTGCATCTGTGCATTTCACAATGTCTGTCTGTGACTGTGTGTTTGGTCTGGCTGGCTGTAGTGTCCCTCCCTGGGACCTATGCTCATAATTTTTTGCTGCTTTTGCAGTTTGTCAAGATTTCTAATGCATAAAAGCGATAAAAGATGCTAACTCAGGTTTCTGAGGCTGACAGCCACTGAAAAGCTGAGAGCAAAATCAACAAGCAGAATCAATAGAGTGAATATTGTGTGTTCAAATGCCTTGTCTTTCTCCCTGAATCTATTCTAGGCATATAGTTACTGCCTTCAGCAGCCCTCTGTGAGTTATGATTTATCGTAGCAAATTACAGTTTCTTTTCCTTTACTGCCAAATACTCAATAAAAGCGTGTTGATTCAAGGTGTGGTTCCCTGCTTCTTTGTACCTGACTTGATTGCACTCGGCAGCTCCTTAGTTCCGTTGACTCTTTAGTCCTGTTTGTGGTATGCAACAGGATACACAGGGTAATAAATACAAGTCCTGGCACAGAAGCAGCATCCACTGCCCTGCGTTAGCAAATTTTGGCCTGGGAAGAGCTAGGTTCTTCTAAATGGAGTTTTACCAGCAGGAAGTTGGGTGCCTGATTCTGAGCTCTCAAGGTGTGCCCTTCTGAGTCCTGTACTGCAATTTTGCACTAAAAAAAAAAATAAAAAAAAATTTGATCAAACAAACAAAACAAAACAAAAACCAAGGAAATCAATATCTGTCATTAAAACATAGTTTCTGGAGGAGAGTAGGAGGAATTGATTCATATTAATGCCACTTGCTGGCTAGAATATTTGCCAGGAATATAAAAGCCCCAGGTTTGATTCCACTTCTCCACCTCTAAATGCTTATTTCAAAAAAAAAAAAAAAAAAAAAAATCCTTAAATGCTGTAAAACGATACTATGAGAACACTCTGTCCTTTACTTCTAGTACACATATTTCACTAGAGTTATTTGGGTCTTAGTGCATGGTAAGATGAACCTGACTGAAGAGCAGAACAATCAGAGTACTAACAGCAGGAACTTTGGTTCAGGGTCCTCCTCCAGGAACAGCTTATATATTTTACAAGCATAATATGCAAAGATATAAAGAAGGAAGGACTGCAGAGCAGTTCTCTCATCACTGAATAAACATTTCTGTTGTGTTGTAAGCTGCTACAGCAGTTGAGGAAACCTGCATGAGGTATGAAAATTTCAAAGGCAGAGAAAAATATTATTTTTGTCTTTTGGAAAAAGGACATTTTGGGAAAAATAAAACATTTGCAGCAATTGCTGAAAATTATTACTTTAACACATAGAATCTACTGAGATGTATGTAGTAAAAAAGTTTGCTTTGAATTTAAACTCTGAATTCTAAATAAAGAGAGTAGTATACCTTACACAGTGTTTCATCCGAGTAAGTAGGAAGAAAATAACAATAAAGCAACATCAGTACTGCCTGACAGTAAACACAGATACTCATTGAACACCAGAGAAAATACAGAAATATTGGGGATATGAGAGTCTGAGTTAGATTCCCAAGGAATGAGAAGGGAACTGGAAGATGAAGGGGTTCCAAGCACAAAGAAGCTGAGAACCACTTCTGTAGAGAATTAAGCCTTAAAAATGAAATCAAATTGCAGTGCTATTGACTTCAGTGACCCCTGTAAAATTAATGTTTAATTTTATATCCTCAGCAAGTCTCCATTTTCTTATATTCCATGAGTATCATTGATTACCAGCACTGTGGAGATAAGAATGGCATTGATTTTTACTGATATGATTTTCATTGATATGATTTTCATTGATAGGATGTATTAGTAAGCAGAGTCACAGAAATATATATATATATATATATATTTGGCAAATAAGATAGTAATGCAAAGATTACTAAAAGCAATTTCCAGGGAAATAATTAGTACGTGGTATATTTTGTTCAGGGGAGATTCTGAAACTCTGAAGACATTCCCTTTCCTCAGAAATCTATGAAGTTTACTGCTTCTGTGTAAAGAGGAGTGAAACCTACTTTTCACATGAGAATATATATCATTGATTCTCTGAGCCACTGGGAAAATCATATGCAAGCTGATACCTGTGATTAAAAACTTAACATAGAAACGGGCACCTGCAGATACTGCAAAAAGTTATCCAGGTTCACCGTGAACACATTTGTGCCTGCAGAAACACAAACTGTAAGTATCCACAGCTAGTTTTGACTTCCTGACCAAAAATCTGACCCATTTTATGGCCCTTCTTTTAGTTTTATATCTATTTAGCTTTGTATGGTATCTCAGCAAACCACCATCTTATTTGAAACAACAGGCCTCTTCTCACATAGACAAGCTTTGGACCGCCTAAACATAGGTGCTATGACCAGAATCAAACCAATTTAACAAACTGCTGTCCAGTTTATGTTATGTCTGGGCTTAACCGGTAGCCTAAGCTTTCACATTTGTTTATGAACTAAACATTAATGCAACCAGTAGGCCTCAATCCTACTGGTAAAGAGGTTTATGAGGTGGAGAGGAATATATTGCACTATTGCCTCACTCTAGGTGAATGAAAATAATTTTCCTCAAATAGAATTTACCTTAGAATGATTTAGATATTGAGACAAAAATCAGCCACTGATAAATGGTGCACCTTTTCTGGAAAAGAAAATGGTTGGTTCCTGATAAGTACAGAACTGTTTTTAACTCTCTTTAAATACTCTTCATAAGTATACTTTTGAGTAGGTGAGATATATAGCTTCTACCCTATGTTTCTTTCCTGACGCTTGATTAAAACCTGGTCTATGCTGCCTCCAATTGGTATTGTCTCAACTCTTTAAGATGAGCAATTGACCTAATTTCATTTGACACCAGCTTCTGAGTTTCCAGCTGAAGCTTAGTCATCTGTACTGGACTTCATACTGTACTTTTATTGACCATGTTCACTGCCTTGATGACAAAGCTTCATGGACCCCAGCTTTAATTTATTTACAAAAGAACCTGAGCATGAGAAGTCAAGTTAGATCTGAGACTTGTGGATTGGAGTTCCTTCTGGCATGGTACCTGTCCTGCTGGCTGGTCACATGGGATCAAGATGATGTGAACCTGGAGGATAAGAAATATTACCCATGTGAACCAAAATGAAACTACCGTCCATCTCCTGCCTGTGGCATGTCACCAATTTGGATTGGAGAGCCTTGTACAGGGTCATCACCAAAGTTAAGTCTTCAGTACAGCTGCTGCCACAGGGACATTTCTTTTATTGATTGCTTTATTGATTTCTCTTTGCAAGATGTCAAAATTGTAGGGGTCCAGAGGGAAACTTTAAAAAGTTCTGCTGATGCCCTTCGCAATGAAAATGCATGGGTTTTTGTTTGTTTGTTTGTTTTTGTTGTTTTGTTTGAGTGTTTTTTTTTCAGAAGCTCTATTGAGAAGCTGCTGTTCCTTGTTGGCTATTTGAAGTAATAAATGTCTGGTTTTAGACAGGTAAAACTCATGATGCCTGGTTTACCCTGGATCTGTTTCAAGTTTGACACTACCCCCAGCAGAACAGTGCCAACTGCTTTCTCTGCACTGTTTGCTCCCAAAGCCAAGGTCATGCCTTCAGCCCGGTGGAGACAGAGGAGCTGTGGTGGCTTTGAACTGAAGGTGTGCTGACTGGTTAACCTAGGCAGGCAAGAGGAGACTAAGAAGAGCTGAGCTCATGTTGCAGGGGGAGAGAGAGAATAGAGTCTGTGTTATTTTCCCCATCCTTATGCTTTGTAAGAACTTGGTATCTTTGGGCCTTCTCGTCAAATGTAGTCAACAATTATCCGTTAGAGTCAAAAGTTCTGAGTGGGAGAAACAGATCAGAGACAGAGTGATGGACTGACAGACAGATGGGCAAGCAATGTGATCACATAAAGCATATTTATTTTCTTGAGAAGTCAGACCTATGTCATATGCAAAACTGCAAAACGTGTGCTGGTGGGTGGGATTTTCAAAAGTCCCTAAGATCCAGAGCTGCAAACTTCTTTATGCAACTCATCTTAACTATAATGAAAGGAGAATTAGGTACCTAAGTAACTTTGAAGTCCTATCATAAATGACTTCAATAGGATTTGCTGTATCACTTCAGTAGTCTTAATCTCACTTGCTGTAATTGAAATGGTAGACAATAGGAGTTTTGGCTTTGATTTAAGAGTCTATAATTCTATAAAACTTTCATTAAAACAATGATAATACATGAAAACCTTGAAAACTTTGAAGTTAGATGTCTTCATTCACATGCATTGCCTTGATACTAAAATGACACCCTGAAAACAAGGCTTTAGATTACTGCCAAATACTTAACATTGAAGCACCGTTCTTGCAAGTTTTTACACTAATTCAGTCAGATAAGAATATACGTTGGATAAGGGATCTCCCATTTTCTATTATATCACATATATATATTATTATATTTTAGGGGATATAACCAATGAATATTTCAAAGACATGGTCAAGTAATATCTTCATTTGGTTTGCATTACTTCTACATGTGAGCTCCGTTGCGAAGAACTACATGCCATGGTAGTTTAGATGTACTGACACTGTCAAAACCTGTGAGCAAACTCCAACTCATAACCATATTGTACAAGAGATTACAGAGGAAAGTGAGCAGAGTGACTATGAGCATAGATGTGACACTAGTGTCCATTGGGCATTATGAAAGCAAAATTGGTATGCACCACTACATAAATTATTTTCTCCCAGTCAAATGGAAAGCAGATTTGATCAGTGGGTCCAACACAGAACCATAGAATCATTAAGATTGGAAAAGACCTTCAAGATCATCTGATTGAACCATCCCCCTACCACCAACGTCACCCACTAAACCATGTCTCTAAGCACCAGGTCCAATCTTTCTTTAAACACTCCCAGCGACGGTGATGCCACCAATTCTCTGGGCAACCTGTTAAGTTGCTTTTTAAAAGGAATATATATGTATATATATATATATAATATATATACATATATATATATGCTAACCTGAGATCAAGAAATTTTTATATGTTTTTCCAATAACTAATTTAAGCTAGGGATAAAATTCAGTCTGTCCAGAGGTGAACCATCCAGTTACCGTATTCTAAGATTGCAATATTTGTTTTCATCTTGTACTGGGAAAAAAAAAAAAAAAAAAAGCAGTAATAATAATGAAACTACTATGAGAGCATACTGCGTCAAAATGTTTGGGTTTTGATTTAAAATATAAGATGTATATTTAGATATCACACTTGAAGTCAACATTGAACATTTCAGGAAAAAAATCAGTCTAAATTGGTAGATCTCTGTGAAAGTAAATTAGTACATTTGTATGAAAACTGTGAGTTTAAATGAAGAATATCTTCTGGGAAAAAAAAAAAATAAATGTTCTGAGTAGTTTTATTGCAAAACCTAAATGAATTGCTTGATATTTAAAAGAGCTTAAACTGTCATAAAGTACCAAAGGACAATAAAGTACTTCAGAAAATTATAAAGTTTACCGAGAAGCTTATTTCTAGGAATTTATAAAGACGTTGGGCCAAGACCAAGCAGTGCAGTTTAACCCATTTAATTTCTAAGCATTAGGGCATTATTTGCCCATTTCCCAGACAGTAACAGCAAAGCTAATAAATAACTACATTGCATCATCTTTCCTTGCTACCTTCAGGGTAGACCTGTTTACTTAAACTTTTGTTTGCCAAGCAAAACAATATTTGAGTTCTTGAATGATATATAAACTTTAATCCAGGTTGGCAATCACTAGTTATTCACTGAATCAACCAAATTAATAAATGAATTAAGCATTTTTATTATTTATTTTCTTTACAAATTCTTCATGGAACTCAACTGAAAAGATCGTGATGCTGTCTATATTGCCTATACTAATCATAACCAGAGATTTTATAGCAGCATAATTACAGGAGATATAGTAGACTCATTTCTATCTCCTACCAACATTTTCCTTTTTTAGTGAAGGTAGCCAGATGACAGAACTGTCCTTAGACACTGAAACAGTAAGGACCTCACCCTTGTGAGGTCCTTGCTGCTGTCCATGCAGGGGAACTTGCTGTGATATCAGTGAAATTAAATGGAAAGTATGAGCACAGGAGAAAAGATAAGGTACCTTCATGAAGTGGGTAAGCCAAAAAAGTGCCCGTAATTCCTAAAAACCACTGACATTGAATAATATTACGTATGCATTGATGGTGTTATTACTATTATTGATGTTACTTCATTACCCTCTTCTCTTAGCTTCTGTGTAGGCATAGAACAAAAAGAGGGTCCTGACCACAGACAGCCTGCATCTACATATGAAAAAAGATATAAAACAACAGAGCTAGACAGAGGATAAAACAAACAAACAAAACAAAACAACAACAAAACAGTAAGACCATATTAGTCAAAACAACAGGCCTGAATTATTTCATGTCTACAACCTAGGTCGTGAGAAGCCTGGAAATATCCCAGACAAGAGCTTCAAGGTGGAAACGAAAGGAGAAAATAGAGAACCTTTATTATATATGGAGCTTTTCACAATAGTGAGGACAAAAGGGAGTCTGCACCTAATTTTAACTCACTGGTACAGAAAAGCTGGTGTCAAGTGGATGGTAACACTAAAAAATGCTTTGATTTGAAGAAGTAGTTTTGACGTAACAGAGAAATGGGAGTATAAGAATGCACAGAGAGAGAGAACACTTTCAAGGAGCACACAGAAAACAATGTTTACAGCAGCCTCATAGATGGGTGTGAGCAGGACAAGACTGCATTTGACAAGACCAGAAAAAGGCCTCAATAAATGAGACAACATGAATGAGATAACATGAATGAGAACAGCAGCTTTGTGAACAGACAACAAGAATTCTATCTTAGATGAGGTATGAAGGGAGAACTAGTGAAAAAGAGGTATGAACCAGGGACAAAGATTGAGAAATGGGTCTGACAGATGTTCAGGTATGGTCAAAATGACAGGCAGAGAGACGACATTTTCTGCCATGGCATTGAAGAGGAGGCAGACAAGGGTTGGGTGGGGAGGGGGGAGTTTGCTGGCTAATCATCTGTGAGGCAAGCCAGGAAGGCATACTTGTATTTCAGTTGCTAGTAAGAAATGTTTTGGAGGGAATAAGTGGATGTGACTATTCTAAAAGAGTGTGAGCAATTGCACAATTGCATGGAAATAAATTGGACTTGATATATATTTGAGAAGCCAATACAACCACAAAACAGGCACATACCGTACTCTATCTCAGAATAGTTATTAGTCAACTCTGTCTTGTTGCAAAGGGGTATCTCATCTTTGGATTCTAACAGAGCTATTTCCATCTCATATTAGCCTATTTTTAGAACAAGTGGGTAAAAGGTTTTGCTTCCAAAGGAAAATAATATGGTCTTAACACAGATCCCTGGGATGGCCTGTCACTAACCTCCTTCTATTTTGAGAAACTGCCACTCCAGCTTTTTGGTTGTTGTTTCTATTTTTTTCCTCATACACTCAATGTTTAATTCACAGAAAAAGCTATGATTATTCATAATCTTTAATCATCTTCATTCTCTGAGATATCCTGTGCAAAATCAACTCGGCTTTTAGGACATCTTCACCTGCTATTTCACAGGCTAAAGCCTGCAAGCAAAGCACATTTCTTCCCCTTTACAAAGGTTGTGTTGGCTTGGCTTTTGATCAAGTTACTCTTATGCAGTTCTGTCCTCAGACTGACTTCTCTCTAAGCTTCAATATCTGTCTTACAGATTGTCCCAGAAAAGGTTTCTAAAGCAATAACATTGTTAAGTCATTTGAAGTTTCACCACAAATGAATTTAGCCTTAAAACTAATAGCAATTTCAGGACATGACAGGGAAAAAAAAAAAAATTAAAAATCCTTACTTAACCTAAGCATTTTTCTGGTTAGCTTGAACTGGAAAACTCAAAAACTAACCAAATAAAACATCATTTGTCCTACTATAGCATTAAATGATACAAAAAGTCATATTTTCTTCTTTTGATCTTGAAACATATTGCTCGTGGTTCTTACAAGAAGTTATAACAACCGAGCTAAACCACTTGTTTAAACGAGTGAAAATTTACATAACCTTATTTCATTGAAATAGATACTAACCTCTTTCCCATGTCCTAGCTGAGGTCCTACAAAGACACATAAAACCTATTCAGTCCTTTTTCAGCTTTTGAACTTGAATTATCTCTTCAAATTATATCTGACAATTGTATGTGCAATGTTAAAGCATAGAGGTCAGAGTATGTTCCTTCTGAATGCTGATTTCAATATGCTCTCTCCTGAGCCAGGCACAGACAGTAGCTCCCTTCATCCCCCTTTCAGGACTCACAGAGCCAAGGGCTTCTTTTTTTTTTTTTTTTTTTTTTTTTTTTTTTTTTTTTTTTTTTTTTTTGTCTCCCTGCTGAAATGGCCACCTACAGTTTGTCCAGAACTGCATGTGAATGCAGCACTTCTAGTGCTGATTTGGCTGCTGATGTAATCTGAACAAATATTTTCAGTCTCCTCTTTAGCCAAGAAATTGAAACAGGCTGTAAATAACAATTAGGTTATCAAAAATGAATTTAATGAACACATAAATGATAAAATCACACAAAATACAAACAGTAGTATATAAACAGAGATACTTTAATAGTAAAATCAACTAACTCCATCAACTCACTGGTGAATTTTGGTTTTAAAAAGGCTTTAGTTTTTGGCAATATATATACTGAAAAATGAAGATACTCAGATATAAAACTAAACAGCAACAACAGACTGAGGGAAAGAAAAAGTTAATATACAAAATTTCTGTCTCCTTTTCAGATCTACAATTAAAAAAGAAAAAAAGAAAAGAAAATTAAAGGAAGACTTTAAACTGTTGCCTTCATATTAATTGAGGATTACACTAACATTTTCTAATCTGCATATTTTAGATTACTGAAATCAACATTATTCCAAAATGCATTGCAGGTAATAATTAAGTCTCCTTTTCCATGATCTATAAATCAAATACACACAAAATGCTATCTCAGTTTATCATTAATTTCTCTGTATTTTTCCAATGACCCAAATCCTTTTCTTTTTCATATGTGAGATCAATATTCTTAAGCTCATTCTTCATAGACTATGCTTTCATAGAATTGTAGAATAGAATCATAGAAAAATAGGCTTGGGTTGGAAGGGATCTTAAAGATCATCCAGTTCCAAACCCCATGCCATGGGCAGGGATGCCACCCCCTAGACCAGGTTGCTAAAAGCCCCATCCAGCCTTGCCTTGAACACCTCCAAGGATGGGGCATCCACAGCTTCTCTGGGCAACCTGTGCCAGTGCCTCACCACCCCCTGTGTCAAGAATTTCCTCCTAACACCTTATCTAAATCTCCCCTCTTTTAGTTTAAAACCAATCCTTCTTTTTCTACCACTATTTTCCTGACAAAAAGTTGCTCTCCATCTTTTTTATAATCCCTCTTTAAGTATTGAAAGGCTGTTTTAAGCATGAAGAATACCCAGTGAGGTGTTTCCCATCTGAAAGTAGCCATTCTGAAAGTGAAAGATTAGCTTCTTGTGTACATCACCCTAGTGTGTGTATCTTACTCTGATTCTAAAAACTGTGGTGAAAAGAGCCTTTGTGCTTTGGCTATGAGCGAATGAGACTTTTCCTTATTCCTAAATGTCGCATTGCATTTTGTTGCACTGCATTTATCAATAACAAGGTCTGAATTCTCTGGTTTTGCATGTGCAACCTTTAGGGAGTTTTATTATAAATTATCTACAGGCTGTTCCACTGGCTGTTAACATATGCTTTTCCTTCATATCCTGCCTCAATTTTAATTTTAAACATTTCTTTTTCTATGAACAGAAGCCTGGGTTACAGTAAATTTGTCCTGTGTCTCTCAAACTGTTCCTCTATGGGTTACTTTCAACCACCTTCATGGTAATTCTCCACAGCTGCTAGTGCAACACCTCTGATTCCTCTTCAGTATTGCCTTCACTTTCCCTCTGGACTCCCCTACCTCAGTTCCCTGATCCCTCACCTCAAATCTGATGCTCTCTCAGGCTTACACTGGCAATCAGAGACCTCTGGTGGCTCCAGCTTTTGCTGGCCTGCTTCTTGAGCAAGACTTGCACAGCCCATGCAAATGACAGCAATGCATGTACCCATGCAGCCTAGGTGGATGCCCCGGGCCACTTATCTGCCACTCTAGCCAAGCAAAAAGGAAAGGAAAAAATCATTGTTTCCTTCCACTCCTCTGCACATATTCTGCTGTCCATGTGGATTAGAGTTGCTCTCCTGGGGTCTACAAAGTGATGAGAAATGTCCACTGAGAGACACTTCCCTCAAAACCACATGCAGAATGAAAACCTGAATTACCAGAATTCAGTTTCCTCAAAGGAGAGAAGAGGAAATCAGGGTGGCCCAAGGGCTGAAATTGTCAGCTTCTCCTGGCAGCTAGAGGAGCTGTGGAGCTGGCACGGGGGTGCTGGATGGATGTTGGACAGAAGTAAACCCCTCTTTGGTAGAAGAGCAATGTCAGGAGCAAGTAATCATGCCAGAAGCTTTTACTGACTGATTGAAACATAGGGGAATGATTGGACAAATGAACAGGGCATTGCTCTGTGGCTGTGATTTTTTCAAAGCTCTGAGGATGCTGGCTTGCATTAGAAGGAGAGGTTGTGCAGCAAATGGCTAAAACATGATCTGAGAAAACACTCCTTGGTCTCCACAAGGAATTTGGCACAGCATCTTCAATTTGTACCTGTATAATATACAGTATATGCCTTCCTGCTCTTTGCCCCAGCCATGCTCAGTAACATGGCAAAAATCTTCCTGCATTTCTAATTGGAAGTTAAACTTCTTTCAGGAGTGAAGCAGCAGTCTGGTAATGCCAGCTTTTGTTTTTATTTAATATGTTTGAAGAACTACTTATGCAAATCATTTTGAATAGAACAAAATTCTTCTTCAAATGTAAAAAATACTATGGAAAATAATCTACATAAATAAATAAAATAAACATTTTGAGGGTACCGAGGTGAAGAATCACTGAAATTTATAATTGACAGCTGTATACCTCAACAGTGGTGAAGAGGTCGTTCTACTTCTGAAATAGAAAACCTGTTTTTGGAAAAGGAGAAACCCAAGCACTTGGAGAGAAATCTTATTCCTGTTGCCAGGAATATTCATGTTGGAGATTAAACTAATGAATTATAGTTTAATATTTCACAGCCACACTAATTCCCAGTTGCCTCTGGATTTCTGAGATGTGCTTGGCAAGGCTAAGTGAGTCACACCAGGGTAGTTTATTTCAAGCACCACCTAGTGGATCTCTTAAAAATATATGTGTATCTATTAGGAAAATATTTTAGATTTTGAATGTAGGAATGGCAGCTCTCAGTTTACCCTTTTTAAATGTTCCTATTTGATAGCTATTTTTGAAAACAAGTCACATCTCTGAAAAACACTAAATTAATAAAGGTGAAAAAAATACTAGCATCAGTCAAACTGCTCCACGTACAGAATTTGGCTTTTACAGCGCTTCAGAATGAGACATTCTCTTCCCAACTTATTAGGTCCAAAACATTAAGAGAGCTATGACCTTTAATGATCGGAATTCCCAGAGTAAAAAAAAAAAATGAAGTTCTCCTTTGAAATGAAAGCAAGTGAGCTAGAGTGATTGAGATGTCATAATTTGTATAAGGAAAAATAACTAACCAAAGAATGAAAGTACTCCTAATGTTGTTTACTGGTCAGTAAAATGCGGCTATATAACTATATAAAATATAGTTTTAAAAATATGACTATAGAGTATGTTCAGAGACACGTGATAGGCCTTCTATCCATGTGATTTCCTAAAATAAAAACAATATAACACGAATCAATAAATAGGTTTGTTAATGCTTTTACTGATTTCATTGTTTTAATTAAATTATCCATCGATGGTTACTTATTTAAGTTCTGTAGTTGATCTGAATATTGCATCATAAAGTATGTCACTCATACGTTAAATGTTTTCTGTGAAGAACATTTTTCAGCATGATTTCAGACCTATTATTGCAGGAAACTAAGATTTGACTGTAAATGTTAAAATATTGTGATATTTAAAGTGATGCGTAGTTGGCCTGAAGTAAACTGAGTTTACTCTGACTCAGGACTGAGACCAGACCTTAAGCAACTTAGTACTTATGCCTTATCTAATATTAGCTAGACAGGGTAGCCCTTGTAAAATTAGGGAATAGAGATGGCCATGATCAGGCAATTAAAATATAAGATAGAAAAAATATCGTGAAGTGTCATTAGAAAACAATAAAGCACTGTTGTGCCAGAATCAGCACAACCATTTATGAGATGCAGTTAGTGATGGCTGAAAGATCAAACAGTGGCAAACAGAAATTAGTGAAAGAACTGAGGGCGGAAACCAATGTTGAGAAAAAATAATTCTGAGTTCCCCACCCTGGAGACATTTTTATGTGGACAAGAACTGATGGAGTTGATCCAGCAGCTGATCAGAAATGATTATGTAGGTTAACAAAAAGCCTTGGAAATATGGTCATCATCTGTGTTGAGTGAAATTTAAGGATTTTGTTTGTCTGTCTTTGTTGAGGCTATTAAAATAAAAGTGGATTGCAATAGCCAATGGGTTGTAGGTTTCATCATGCAATGAGTTCAGTAAGATTTATCTCATGTTTATTCAATTAGTCTCAATTTAGAATAAAAGTTATTGGTTCTAATGTTTGTATAGTGTACTGAAAGTATTTTTCACCCATTTTATACTAAAACCACAGTATTGTTATTTTACAGTAAGACATGACAGGAAACGGATTAATTCTTGTAAGAAATATAGAGCTACAAGTACTGATAGAGAAAATATGTCATCAATGAGGAAATGTAGTTATTTTTAGTAGACTGAATGAAAATGACCAAAGTACTATGTACCATTAATTACAATTTTATCTTTAGTTTGAAGTTATGTAAGGTATTTTGGTCTGTACATGGTACATTACAAGATATCTCTGCTTTAAACCAGAATTTAAGTTCCACTCTTCCTACAGAAAACAATGGGGGAATCATAGTTTGCTGCATATTTGCTCATGATACTCTTTTGTAAATATTTTGATATAAATATATGTATCACATTTATTTTGGGCCTACTTAAATAAATACATTCATACTGGGGATGCTGTGTGGCTGTGCTGATAAGATATATGCAAAGCTTACATACTTTGAAGAAAACAAGGCTTTCCCCTTCTCCAGATTTGCATTAAATGTTTTAAAATGATGCACGTACAAAATATCAAATGTTCTGATTCATAGGTCTGGTTCTCCCACATACTTTGGTCAAGGAAATGGGCAAACAGAGAAATTAACTAAATTCTATTAGCCTTTGGTGATTAATTCTTTCTGTTATACTGATAAAGGGGTGGGTGGGGGATTTTGTGCCTGCAATGGTAAATTGTAAAGATTGTTTAGCAACGCAGAAATAACATATTATATTAATCATAATGCTGCCTTCTGCAGCTTCTGTATTTTTGATGGGCAAATTCAGCTTGGTGTCAGTGGGAGCAATTCTACTGTACAATGATACCAGGGCTGAATTTAACCTCTCATACTGCTCAGCGATAATGAATGTACATCTTTTTCCTGTTGTTTTGTTCAGTGAGAGATCATGGCACCCAAGATGCACACAGAAATAGAGAAGCTTTTTCATTCAGTAGGATCTGTGCTTCCAAGGACTGAGAAAGTGGCTGGTATCTAGATCAGGATTTATTAACAAGATCTCAGCATCCCAGATGCATCCCTTTTGTCACCCAAGGACAAAGAAATTTACTATAGTTTTACATTGGGTAAAACTAAAAAAAAAAAAAAAAAAAAAAAAAAAAAAAAAAAAAAAGATACTAAAAAGGTGCTTCTTAAGTAAACAAGCATGACAATATAATCTACATAATCATGCAGAATTGATTATATAAAATGATATACATATAAAATTAATGTATAGCAGAGGAACATCATGCAGATAAAAAAAATAATTATTATGGATATTTTGAAGGCAAACATATTTCAGGAATACAATTCTTCACTTATTGCATTTTTGTATTGTTTACTAGGTGGTTTTTTCTTGAACATCAGAGAAATTATAAACTTAAACTAAAATTAAAGAACAGCAGTTCAGTGCATATTCTCAGGCAAACAGGTTACCATGTAAGGGTTTACACCTAAACTGCTAAGTTACTTTGGGCCCCTCACTACAGGAAGGACATGGAGGCCCCAGAACATGTCCAGAGAAGAGCTACAAAGCTGGTGAAGGGCTTGGAGCACAAGTCCTGTGAGGAGTGGCTGAGGGAGCTGGGGTTGTTTAGTCTGGAGAAAAGGAGGCTCAGGGGAGACCTTATTGCTCTCTACAGGTACCTGAAAGGAAGGTGTGGAGAGATGGGGATCGGCCTCTTCTGACAGATAACTAATGATAGGACCAGAGGGAATGGCCTCAAGTTGTGCCAGGGGAGGTTCAGGTTGGAAATGAGGAGACATTCCTTCTCAGAAAGAGCAGTCAGGCATTGGAACGGGTTGCTCAGGGAAGTGGTGGCGTCACCATCCCAGGCGGTGTTTAAGGAAAGGTTGGATGCGTTGCTTAGGGACATGGTTTAGTGGGGGGTATCAGCAGTAAGGGACCAGATGAACCAGATATTGGCAGTTGGACCAGATGAAGGGCTTTTCCAACCTTAATGATTCTATAATTCTATTATTCTATTTACCTCCAGCTCTTCAAAGAAATCTTAAGAGCGGAATGAAACATGCAAGCAGCTGCCCACGAGTATAAATGGACTAAGTGGAACTAGAGAAGGCTAAATGGAACTAGAGAAGCTTTTCTTACCAAAAAATGTTTGGGCAAATAGTAATATATCTGAGCACTGTCTATGCCATAGTTCCATGTTTTTTCTCAGCTGGCATATGAAACAATTTAAAAAGTGAGCATACAGTGTACTTTAAGAGGGTTTCTGCTTGCAGGGGTCTGCATCTGTGTTTTAAACCCACACACAAGATTTTATTATTATTATTTTAATAGATAGTTGTTGTTTTTCCTAGATGTATAGTTTGCCAATGAAGCATTAGAGGTACAGTCTTAAAAGCACAGTGATGTGGGCCATCAGTACCTCACGTAACCCCACTTTACAGACCCTGGCTATCTCTATCCCAGGACTTGGTTGTTACTCATCCCTCTGGGCTGTAGTCAAGATGTTGGCATAGCTAAGCTTCAGACATGTTTAAGATGAGCAACACTGTGCACTCAAAAAAGAGATTGCTCTTTGTGACTAGGAGCAAAGACAGCAAGAGAAAATACTCATTTTAGAAAAAAAGGTGAGTGAGATTTAGATTAAAAAAGCAGACGGATGGACAGAAAAGGTTTCAGGGTATTTAAGATTTTTGTTTTGTTTTGTTTTGTTTTTAAGACTTTCTTAAGAAGAACTAATATGAGAAAATCCATAAGCAACTTATCATGGACCCAGCCCACTATGATACGTGATCATACAATCACTTAAGCCAAACAAGTAGTACACATTGTTATCAAATATACCACCACTTTACATTAGTATATACCTGGGAGAAAAAGCTTGCCAGTGTGGAAAGCTCTTGTGCTCTTACCTTGTGCTGCCAGTTAATAGAGCCCACCAAAAATAATATTCTGGATAACAATGAAAATAAAATCAAAGTAATTAGGAGATAAAATCATTGTTTCAGCAGTGGAATCTCTTTTTTAAAGATCACCAACTTAGCTGCAATACTCTGTAACAGAGTATTTTGGCTATTACATTCTATTCAACTGTCCATCAATTATAATTTTATATGTACTATGATTATTTGCAGTCCTTTCATACAATGTTTTCCTCTGAACTCTTTCGTAAATGCAAGCTCATATTTCCTCATTCCCAAGAAGTGCATCAACAACATTAACATATCATACAACATAATTACTCTTTTATGGTCAGTGTATTTTCCAGAATGCCTGCTCTGTATATTGAAATTCACCATTCCATAGATGATAACATACCACTCAAACCTTTCAGACCCTGGAAAAGAATGCTTGCTGGAATTTGGGATCTGCCCTGGCCTTCAGCATAGGATTGTATTTCACACAGGATGCAGAGCATGTAGTTGTTTAATTACTGCTGCCTAAATTATACGTGATAAATATATTCCTATTTTTAATAGCTCAGAACTATCAAATCTCACTTATGGAGAGTAACTGTTTAGTTATCAGAGGCTGAGCTGATCGTCACTCATTTGTGGCAGTGTTTTGAGGGCCTTCACTGATGTGATCATCCTTCACACCAAATGAAAATGAGCAGCCCAGCCTCTTGACTACAGAGGCAAGGAGCAGAGGTTCAATGCCAAGGTGCAGCTGGAGGTGTGCTAATAACTCAGACACTCTGGAAAGAGAAATAGAAGAGCATCCGTCTTCTACCTCTGTAACTAGCGGTTTCATAATCTTTTTGAGCTGTTTGACTACACTGAGAAACACAGGCATTATGCTATTTACAGTTTGTCTGCCATCTATTATTAGTTTTTAAGACTCTCTGGGTCACTTTCTATCTGTAGCTAAGACTGCACCTGTTTTCCAGTCCGGTGAGAGCCTCTGAGATGTACTGAGAAAAAAAAATGATTAGTAGGACTTGGTCTTTTTAACATTTTACGTGCTAAGAAAAGAATTCTTGCTACATTTTCTAAAAGCTTAAGAACTTCTGGTCTTAAATCTCAACTATTTTCAAAGAAGGTATTACCATGAAGTTTTCCTAATTTTTAAAATATATATATTCTTCTGGTTTTGTTCAGCAAAACTGAATAAAAAATGTTTCTCAAAAGGGTAAACTGTCATTCTTTTGGCCTTTAAACTTGCTATTAAGTTGACAACAAACTTCTGAAAGCAGAGTGGAAAAAATCCAGAAGGGTTTGTTGAATGTAATGGTGAAAACTTTGATAATGACCTACTGATTCTATAGTTAAACAAAGGATCCTCTTGCTCAGCTCCGTAGTAGTCTAGAGCTACATAAGACCTTTTAACAGTCATAAGCCCACATCAGTTTGGTATGTGTTGCAAACAACCACGAGAAATTGGAGTCCTGAAGTGAATGTTACTGTTGGTTGGCAAACCCTGTCCAATGAAGTCCAGCTGGAGAATTGACAGTACATTGGCTTAGACATAGCTCCAACTGCACCAGCTCCGCAAATCACACACATGGATGATGCAAATCTTCATTATGGTAATCTGATGACAAAAGCTTATGGATTCACAGTTCAGATCATAAGCAATTTTCCTGAGGATAACTATCAGAAGATGAAAAATAAGAGATAAAAAGGGGCCTAAAAGCATTCTGAAAATGAAATGTATATACTTCTGAGGTCTCTAGGGACACATAATGCAGGAACTTGAACTATAATGTTACAGAACTAATTGCCACAGAGCATTCCAGCAAGTCTTCAGAGTGGTGCATTATTCCCATCAAAATGGTTCATTTGAGCTTAAGACTTTGTAAAGCTCGCAATGCAGACTGGAATCCTGCTGAACTTGCACTCTCTTTAAGGATAATTTTCACTCTACCACATTCCTAATGATACAGATAAGAAGGAACAAAGTAGATTCACTTTCCAGTACAGATACCAACCTTATCAAAAATTGAAAATATTTGCAGTACATTGGATTTTTGTCACACATATTGCAGCGACTATTACAAGCAAATTCTAAATACCTACTGGCTTTGTTTATTCCACTATTACATTGCATATTCAACTGAATAGAGGCTATTAAGTCACTGGCAACCAGCACTTTTTCAAAAGCAGCACATTAGTTGTATAAGAGGAGCAATATTTAAATCCCTGAACATTCAACTACTTTTGGCTTAAAACAATAATGACATGAGGTCAAATCCAAGGAGATTTAAAAAATAAAATAAAATAAAATAAAATAAAAATAAAATAAGAGTTTTCCTTTCCCTAAAACCTGTTTTTGAAGTTCTTAGCTGCTTTCTTGCAAAACATTTTTGTCCAGTAGGAAGGCCAAAACCATTTAAAAAATGGTATTTCAATGTCATTTTATGATTCCAAAGATAAGAGGTTAAAAATACACTTCCTAAGTCTCAGGATAAAGTCCTGAAAACTGGTAAGGTACTATCAACCAGATGGTTTAAAACCCATTGTTTCATTGGCCTGGTTTCCCTAATGGACTGATATGGAAGACTCTTATCTAGTGTTCCCAATGACATATTTAGGTTTGTAAAACCAAAACTGGAATTCTTAGTGCCATATTCAATATCTAACTTGGTAGGCCAAGTAGTGTCCCTGAAATGGTGAGAAATCTGAATTAGCTCCTCAGTGGAAAGAGATTAGGACTCACATTTATTGCGGTGGCATTCTACAAAGCTCGTGAAGGGTCTGGAGAACAAGTCTTACGAGGAGCAGCTGAGGGAGCTGGGGCTATTTAGCCTGGAGAAGAGGAGGCTCAGGGGCAACCTTATTGCACTCTACAGGTACCTGAAAGGAGGCTGTAGTGAGGTGGTGGTTGGTCTGTTCTCCCATATGCCTGGTGACAGGACGAGGGGGAATGGGCTATAGTTGCACCAGGGGAGGTTTAGGTTGGATCTTAGGAAGAACTTCTTTACTGAGAGGGTTGTTAGGCATTGGAATAGCCTGCCCAGGGAAGTGGTGGAGTCACCATCCCTGGAGGTCTTTAAAAGACGTTTAGATGTAGAGTTTACGGATATGGTTTAGTGGAGGACTTGTTAGTGTTAGGTCAGAGGTTGGACTCGGTGATCTTGTAGGTCTCTTCCAACCTAGACTTTCTGTGATTCTGTGATTCTGTAATCACCACACTAAAAAGTATTCTGGCGTTTCACTGTGGTTAAATAAAATAAGGATAGAAGATATAGAAGATGCCAGTGGGGGAGAAAGTGTAGAAATTAATGTCTAGCTTACTATCTAAGGTGCGGATGGATGGATAAATAGCTGGATAGATAGACAGATGTGAGGTAGGAATTATTTCCACCTAAGTGTCCATGCTTTATGTTTGAGTTACTTTTACTTTTCCTCTGTCTTACTGTTTTTTTTTTTTGTTTGTTTGTTTGTTTGTTTTTTTTTTTTGCATATAAACTAGATTCTCTTCACCAAACAGTGAGAAACCCCTTATGACATAGCAGCCTATGGAGTAGGAAAACAGGAGAAAAAAAAAAAAAAGAAAAAAGATTTCCCCACGTGCCTGGTGACAGGACGAGGGGGAATGGGCTATAGTTGCGCCAGGGGAATTTTAGGTTGGATCTTAGGAAGAACTTCTTTACCGAAAGGGTTGTTAGACATTGGAACGCGCTGCCCAGGGAAGTGGTGGAGTCACCATCCCTGGAGGTCTTTAAAAGACGTTTAGATGTAGAGCTTAGGGATACGGTTTAGTGGGGACTGTTAGTGTTAGGACAGAGGTTGGACTCGATGATCTTGAGGTCTCTTCCAACCTAGAAATTCTGTGATTCTATGATTCTGTGAAAAAAAGAGAAATATGATTTTAAAGACTGAACATAAAAGGTCCCTCCTGCTTTGTAACTGTGGTGCTACAGAGGCAGGGTTGCAGTCTTATCTGACTCTTTTTAAAGCAGTCCTATTCAAACTTAAGTTTGTAGTTCTAGGAAAGGTCAGCTAGTTCATCCAGGTGTCATAAAAGACCAACTTTACACATACAGTTTAAATCCTTTTTATTTTGTGATACTCCAAAAAATGCACAAAAAATGATCACTTTTCTCTTTCATACATAAAAATATTTGATGACCATCTTCACATCAACCCTTACTCTTCTTTTCTAGCCCAACTAAAGCAGTTTATTTCAATCTTTTCCTTCAGACCTATTTCCCAGACCTTTCATCATCCTCATTGCTTCCCTCTTGACTCTAGCATCTACGTTTCATGATGGGTGGTTGTCAGAACTACAGACTGCACTACAGTGGAATAAATGAGCACTCCACAAGTCGTAACTACACCAATTTTGTGTAACATCCAGTATAATGCTCACTTTTTGACAACAGTAAGAAATTATTATCCACTCTGAGTCTTCCATACAGAATGGCTGCTTACCCAGTTATTTGGATCATTTTGCGTAATTGCTAAGGAAAAACAAAACAAAACAAAACAAACAGCAACAAAGACATTCCTTACTTTGTGAGGAAAAAATACGTGTGCACCCTGTAGCAAAAGGAGCTGACTGCAAGTGATGTACCCTTCATTTTGCCCAGACTATTATGCTTACACCACAGATGGTACAGGATTTAAGTCATTATCTCCCCCAAATTCTATGCAATGTTTGAATTACTATGCTAGATTTTCAGAATCAAGCCCATAAATGCTTGATTGTCCCCATCATTGTCAGATGAGCCTTGGCTTTTGTTGAGGATCATCTGCTACTACTACCTATGCATGCTGAACGTGTGTTTACAGTGATTAAGGCCTGCGTGCTTTATTAACGAGAGGTGAAAGTAGCCATACAAGTAACACCGCGTTTAACCAAGTGAGAAACTCGTCGTCACTCTCACACCAAATTTTGGTTTTGCTGCTAAAGGCGACGAGGCGACGAGGCGGGGGGGGGGGGGGGGGGGGGGGGGGGCGGGCGCCCCCGGCGGGCGGGGCACGGGCGGCAGGGGCTCCTGTCAGAAGCGGTGCTTTAACTGAGGGGCTTCAAGGCCTGGGCTGGCTGGGACTGGGGCTGGGACTGGGAGCAGGATTGGGAGCAGGACTGGGACTAGGACTGGGACTGGGACTGGATTATGCCCCCATTCCGCAACCACCACAACCGGCTGCCCCCCGCGCATGCGCCCTATCCCATCCCCGCTCTGCACATGCGCAGTAGCGCGGAGCCCATCACCATCAACTCTCCCTCGCTGTTCCCCGGCGAGCATGCGCACCGCGCGGCTCCGGGCGGGCACCGGGACCTAACGCATGCGCGCTGCCCCCTCCCGGGCGCCATTTAGGCCGCCGGCAGCGCGTCGCGGCTCCTCTCCGCCCCCCACGTGACATGGAGGCGGGGCCGGGGAGGGAAAGGTCAGCGGCGCCGCCGGCGGAGGGGGAGCGGAAGGTCAGGGCGCCGCCGAGCGGAAGTGGGAGCCGGAGCCCGTCCGCCATTGTGGGGAAGCGGAGCCCGGAGCGGGAGCAGGGGGGGGAAGCGGCGCTGCGTCCGGCCGGCCGGCTGCCTGCTGCGGGGACAATCAGGCGGCGGGGAGGAGAGCGAGGAGGAGGAGGACGAGGAGGCGGAGGAGGAGGCGGGCGGGCGGCGTGCGAGCGACCACTCGAGGCCCAGGCGGAGCGAGGGGATCGCGGCTCCCCGTGAAGAATGTCAGCCACCAGCGTCGACCAGGTACCGGCCTGCGCTCCCTTCCCTCTCCTCCTCCTTCCCGGCCGCCTCCGGCACCTCTTCCCCCCGGCGCCGGGGCGGCGGCCGCCTCCCTCCCCGCTCGCCCCGGCCGCCATGGGCTTGTGCGGGCGGCCGGGCTGGCGGGCCGCTCCGGCAGCCCCTATTTATAGCCGCCCATCCGCCCCGCTCCGCCTCCCCAGGCCCGCGGGGCCCCGCTGCCCGGCGGCTTTGTGTGCCCGGGCCCTCAGCAGGCTCCTCGCCCCGCTCCCCAGGCGCCTCCGTGCCGCCCTCCTAGCGTTTTCGGGCTGCTGCTGGCGCATCCTCGCTCTCCACGCCTCTCTCCTCACCCACCTTTCTTCCCTTCGGGCCTCGCTGCTTTCTCTTCCTTTCCCGCGGCCTCCGCTCCTTCCACCCGCTCTCCTCCGTTTCTTCCCTGCCGCTGTGCTGCGGTCCTTCCCGGGCCTGCGAGGTTGTTTTTTTATTTTTAACTAATCCTTGCTAGGCCTCTGCTGCTCTTCCTTTCTCGGTGCGTGCTTTTCTGCCTTGCTCTCTGCTTCCTCCTCGGGCCTCTGCCACTCCCCAAAAGTTTTCTCCCTGCAGCCTCCTTCCCTCTTTTATTTTCCCTGTGGGCCTTTAGTGTTTTGCTTCTTTTGTCCCTCTGCATGCTCTCCGGTTTCCTTTTATGCACTTATTTCTAGCTCAGTGATCTCTTAGCTTTTCATTGCCCCACTCTGTTCTGTGGGGCCTGCTGCTTCTCGACTTTCTTTTAGTTTCATGTCTCTTGTTGATCCTTGTGTGCCTGGATGAGATATATCACAGAAGAAAATACAGCTGGGGCTTTTAATATTACAGAAATCTTTTCTGGTTTGAGGAGAGGGGAGTGACTAACTAATGCAGCTTTAGATGGAGCTGTGTTAAACAGGCACCTAACTCTGAGACAGATGGGAGTGAAAGCAAGATGGAGGTGGTTATCTCTAACCTACCCTAAACTTTCAAACCAGTAAATACTGAGTCTTTCAGGACTAAAAATTGCTAGAGTGTTGGAGCCAGGGGACCCACTCGTGCTTAGTTGTACATATGTGAGGAGATGTATTAAATTCTCGGGGTTAGTAATTGCTTCTGTCTTTAAACTGTTTTATTTTTCTGTAGAGGAATTAAGGATACTATAATTTGTACTGTTACAGTGATTCTTAGTGCATGACAGATTAACAGTGTTTTGTAATGACTAATCCTGAAAAAAAAATTCTCCTTAAGGTATTTCCGTGTGAAAGTGTAGAGACTTAATGTAATTGCCTAAATGAGGAATGCACAGCTTGTAGTTCAGCTTGCAGTATTACTGTATATTTATATACTTGTGTATGTCTAAGAGGCAAGACATGGTAGGTTTTTTTCTGATAAATAACCATAAGTCAATTCTAAAGATGACGTATCATAATGAAGTTCTGGCACTGGCAGTAATCTTAAGCTAACTTTCTCTGTTTCAGTTTATGCTATGCTTATTGCTTATGTTTCTCAAGGAGGGGCAATCAAAATTCATTTCTTCACATTTCCACCACCAGTTAAGCTTCACATGCTATAAAAGGCTGCAGAATACTTTAATGGTTTTCTGTGAAATTTTCAAGTTTAAAACGATTCTGTTGGGTTTGTACATTGGCCTGTTTTTATAATAGTTTGAATTGATATTTAAATTGAAAAGAACTAGCAAATAAATTGAACTATCCTGAAGTAAACATCTGAGTATTCTAACTGAACTTTTCTATTTTGCTTCCTTCTCCTCTTTCCTATACAGAGACCTAAAGGACAGGGAAATAAAGGTAAGTTGATTCCTTGTTATTTTGTGTAAATATCTGGTCTTGTTGTTTGTGGAGGTTAATGTGTTCTAAGACAATTATGGGAAGAGAATGCAGCTATAGGATGTCTTATTTCAGAGCAAGATGACAGGAAATGGTGTGCCAAATATTATTTCCCAGTATTTTTACTATCACAATGGCACATCAATTTAAAATGTTTTATTTTGCAGATGAAGATTAATGTCACGAGTAAGCAGATAACATAGCTATTTATTTTTAGCTGATGTTCTGTGATATGTTTGTATAATCGCTTTAACAGTATACCTTGGGTCTTTCTGTAGAGTGAATAGAATCAGTTTACTAGAATCATCAGGAAGAGTCTTTGAACAGCTTCCTCAGCTTGAGAGACAACAGCCACGTGACTATTTAGTTACTCATATCTGTGAGCAAAACAGATCACCCTCCTTATTTTCAGAAAATTTCTTGGCTTTTCATTTTAGTATTAGTCAGTCAAGAATGTTTTCTTAGTTTTTCTAGGCCCTTTGCTTTTCTTCTCTTTTTCATATTTCTTTCAACATTTTAGTTTTCAAATACCATACTCATTGGGGTTTCTTCCCTCCCACAGAAACAAACAGCTAACTACTTAATATTCTTCTCTCAGAAATACTTGGCAAATCTGTCCTAGACAGCATCTCAGATTATATCTTACAATTTATTTTTGGTCTGGGACTTATCTTTGATCTCAAAATAATCTATTTGGGATTTTTTATTTAATCATTGCACTTGTGCCCATTTATTTTTTACCTGCTCAGTAAGCTGGGCTGTAGAATAATATGCAGACAGCTACCTGTGTGATGTATTCAATACGCTTGTTATTTCTGTATGCAGAAAAGAACCATTTTTTGGAACTTCTGTACTTTTTGCCCATGCTGTTCATTATTTGAACTAATCTAATTCTTCTCCATGAACTGTCATTTAATGTTATCCACAGTTTACTTATTCTGTTGTCCTGTCTGTGTGCAGATTATCTGCTTATTGTATATGTTACTTATGTGTTGACATGTGGTTCCTGAATCTAGTGAATTTGGCCTGTTCCCTTTTAATTGTGACATGCATTCAGAGAAGAATGAACCTGTTTGCCTCCTCAGACCTCTTCTCGGATTGGTCATGCTCTCAAGTTCTCTCATTCTAGTACTTGTGGAGCTTTTAACTTTCTGTCTCTAAAACAGTTGTCTTTCATGTTGCTCTTAAATGAAAAGTCAGTTCCATGTTAGCAAGTAGTTTGTGGCTTCCTGTTCTTTGAATTACACTGGTTTTTTTTCTGAGGTTAAGATGCATCTGTTAGAGAATCTTACAAGTAGTTTTTTGAACTGTACTCCATATATATGAATTGAGAGTGGAAGTATTAAGCATCTCTGTTCTGGATGCTGTTTTGTAGTTTGTTCAATAAGGAAAACACAAGTCAACTTTATTGGCTTAGGTTAGCGTTTTTTTGTTTGCTGTAATTTGTAAATATGTCAGAATGTGTGGATCAAAATGCAGCTCATAAATTTCTAAATAAAAAGGTTTTGGCATTTTTTTAATTTGGAATTTTGTGGAGTGCATCCTGTTAAATAATGTGTGTATATATATGTAGGCTGCTGGTGAGAATGATCTCAATGAAAATTGTAGTGAAACAAACCAATCAGCTCAATTCTATTGAAATATACATTCAAGCAAATAATTTATGAAACTGTCTTGTGATTTACCCTTAGATTAAAGGGCTGGGGGATTGAAGATGGTGGCACAGGGTAGCACAAATAGTTGTCTTTGCATCTGAGACTCATTCAAGAGGATGTTTGTCAGTAGCAGAAATCCTTGCTGTCTGCATGTTAGCAGACAGTAATCTTTTTCAGGTGTTGTGATATAGTCCCAGCTTAAAGGGGCTTTGAGGGAAGATGTGATTAGTCTGAGTCAACAGACTAATCTAAATTTGATTCAATGCATAAGAATGATGATGCTGAAAGGGATGGTGAAAAGGTTGCTGTTTGCATGGGTTGGTAGAGCATATGAGAGATTGAGAATAGGCAGTTGAATGGGTGTATGCATGTAAATAGAAAGTATTTATCATATTGAAATAAAAATATTAAAGCTGCAAATGATAGAAGTGGCTGATTTGTATTGTCTAGTAAAATGTTGTTAATGCTTTGTTCTAGTTAATTATAAGTTGGCGTAATGTGCTTTTTTCCTTTGACCAGAATGTGTGGGATTGAAGTTGTAGGGTGTAGAACAGTACCGTCATCTGTTGGATGTTAATTCTAGTATTTCAGAGACTTAAACCAGTGAATTATCTTATCTTGAAAGTTTTCTTATTCTGTTTGTCAAATGCTGTACTGTTGACATGAAACATCAGAGCTGATAACAATCAAATATGTCTTAAGATGGGGGTGATAGGGACCTGGTGTTCCCCAAGCTCCCTCATTCCCTTTCTTTTGTTCATGCCAGTGTATCACACCTATGATAGGAAAGTGCTGACTTTTGTTTACATATATATGTATATATCTTTCTGGTTTTGTAGGAGGCTTAAACATAGGATTAGGTTTAAAGCTGGAATGAAATGTTACCTGTTTATTTTAGGACTCATTCTCCACATTAATCAAGGTATAATGGCTTCTTCTAAGGAAAATTTTATTTTTATGCCTTTGGCCATCATTTGTGCATTTTGCAAGTGGTTATTCAAAGGATAGTGGCAGTTAAAAGAGCATAAGCTTTGTTCCTTTATTTGATGAGTTGTTTCTTCACAAGGTTTAATTACATTGTATGTTTTCAGTGTTTGCGGAAGCATACAGTATTTTCAGGGTTGGATTGATAGATATTTTTAGTAACTGTAGATTAGTTTCCATTAGCGTTTTTCATCACTGCCCTGTTCAGTTGGAACACTTAATGTGAGGTTTGGGGTATAAGGCATGCATCTTAATCTGTTTGCTCTTGTTAAATCTGTGTGTGGGCTGCATTCTTCATGGTTAACATGTTATGTAAAGTTAGAATGGAAAGCCAAAAAACACTTCTAGTCATGCCATTTTACTGGGGAATGTATACATTTAATAGTAAAGATGGCAGTGTGGAACTATTTTCTGTCACTGACCTAAGATCTCAACACAGAATGAATAAGAAAGGAAATAACATTTACAGTAGTATTCTATGTTATGTGTCGTGGCTGACCAAAAATAACTCTAAGTTATCTTTAGATACCTCTGAAACAAACATGGCAGATACTCATTAGTATAAAGAGATGAATTTTGATAGGGTTCCAATCTTGACATTCTTGTATATCCCTTTATTTGTGGCTGCATGCTTTTAAGACACTTATCCCTCCATTTACTTTTCTATTAGAAGAAAATTGTATTTGAAAATATTTTGAGAATAAGCAATGGATGTAGCATGGAGAAAAGACTTTATGAGAATCATCCTCTGGTGTGACTGGGCCAAACATAAAAAGGAATATAGTGTTCCAGCTCATTAGTGTGTTTCCATTGTGTTTAAATTCAGGATGATTAATGACCAGAACTGGAACCCCTTATTTATGGGGAAAACAAAATAAAGCACTAATATTAACTTAAGTTGCTAATTACTTTATAAGTATTTTTCTATCTTGTTTTAATAATGGCCATTATTGCTGGTCATAATTGGATGCAGTTAGTATACAAACACACTGTGTCAGTATGTAGCAATTGAAGTGTCAGGTGTTCTATCTTTTAAAACCCCTGGGAGATATACAAGATGCAAGTTGCTTCCCTCCTCCCCCAGGTATTTGCTTTGGAACAAATCTTTTATCCTGTGTTAAATTATGATTTTTCAGCTCTTGTTACTGCTCTCTGAAGTTAATATATCTTTCCAGAATTTTGGTTTTCTTATGATTGTCTATTCCATTGTTATTTTTAATCTCACTTAATTCCCTGAAGATAGTTTGTTTTAGAGTTATTGAAATCAAATGTGAAAAAACTAGGAAGTGATGTGGTCCAAGTACTGCTTGGTTTGTAGTGTGAACTTTGGGGGAGGGAACATAACACAACCAAGCAACAAAACCTTCTCTTAAAAACTGACTACAACAAAGCTGGAAGTTTAGTTATGTGGTTGTATATATTTTTCAGAGCTTTTGCTGAAAGAGGGAAACAGGAGTCAACTCATAACTCAGATTTTCCATCTGTCAGAAAATCTACTGGGACTTCTGCTGTCAGGGATTCATAGTGCACCTTATTGATTACTCTAAAGCTTGTTTTCACTGAACCTCCTAATAAAAACAACAAAAGAGGCATTCAGAAAAGCAGTCACTTCATTTTGAGAAGAGGTTCTTTATCTTCTCAGATTGAAGCTGTATAATATCAAATCAGCAGCCTCCTCATTTAAGTGCCTGTTCTGCTTTGCACCATGGGAAAGAGCGGAGTTCAGTAGAAATTTGTGCAATTTGACTTTGTTTAAATAATAGCTTGGGAGGGGGAGTTGAGAGATGCTTCAAATAATTTGGGAGCTGCAAAATCCCAGGTAGGTGTAATGCCTTAGATGAAATTAAAAGTAATAAATGGCTAAGAAGAGCAGGTAGGTAGAGATTCTAGTGTGAAGTGGCACATATGCTGGAAAAGGATTGTAATCACCCTTGGGGACTCTAGTTCTTGCTTATGTCTTGCCCTGTCCCCTCTGAACTTTAGAGATGCTTCTAATTTAGTAAAGTATAATAGTTATGTAGGAATTATGAAATTAAACAGCTGGAATAGCTCTTCCCAGTTGTCTTGGTGGGTTACTGACTTTACTCTTGGCAAGAGAAAGGTACGTGTTGCAGCTTTCCCTGAACCTATTGAATGTGTGGTCTGGTTGGTCTGTACATATGCACTTGATCTGGTACTTCTGGAAATGCTGCATTTATTGCCCATGCAAATGAGGTGTGACTGTAGTTTTTTGTCTGTAGAGTTCAGGAAAATTCCTCTTTCAGGAAGGAGGAAACTCTACAGACAGGAATAATCTGTTCTTGTTGTAGTCTTCCAAGGCCTCTCCTGAGATGTAATCAGGGGACTTAAAGACAAAACAAACTATTTTCTTTAAATTTAACAATATGGTGCTTAATGATAATATATTCAGTCTCAAAGCATAAGTAGTGATATTTCAGTGCACAGGTGATTAAGAAGTGTTACCTAGATTGAAAGTGTGATAGATTTCTGGAGAGTATACCTAATACAGATTTACTTTTAGTTTCAGTACAAAACGGTTCGATTCATCAAAAGGATGCAGTAAATGATGATGATTTTGAGCCATATCTAAGTAGTCAGACAAATCAGGTAAGTGAATGTTCCTTTCTTGAATTTAACTTCGCAATTCTGTGGACTCCTAGACCCAATTCATTTTTGGATGATGCTTCATAGCATTACTTGTCTGAGTACCTGTTGAAATATAATTTTCTTATATCGTAAACAGGTACAGTTGTCTTAAATGCTGGAAAAGATTCCATTGAAAAGAATGTTTTCATGTCTCCTGATCTTGTGTTTTGACTTCAGAAAGATCCATTTACAAGAAGCTTAAAATAAAACAAACTCAAAAACCAAAGCAAAAGCCCACACCTTAAATTTACAATGAAGTAATCATATTTTAGATTGAGTTCAAGACAACAGTTTCACTGGCTCTGTGAAAATATTAACTGCATGGACACGATTTCCTTTGACGTTGGTAGGAGGAGTATCTCATAGTTGATGGCATAATAGATTGAAGTTTAATATTATGATGGCTTGGTATAACACTTCTGCCAGAAAGCTAATGACTGGTTTTCAGAGCTGTGAGTTGTCTCCATAGTCAAGTTAATATTCGTTAACTTTATATGTTCTGATGGCCTTGAGAAATGAGGAAAGGGCAAATTATTAAAAGGCTTTTGAGAATTTTTCCAGCTTTCCCATTTCATCAAGTAGTGTGATATTAAGGGGGTATCAGCTGAATGATTGTGCCATATTTTTTCCAAAACAACATGAGAAGTTACGTGGGGGAGTATTCTTTCTTGGTGCTTTCTCTCCAAGAAATAACTGTTGTGATTTCCAGGGAATCTTGGTATTTGAACTTAGCCAGTAAACTTTGTTCTGCTAGACCACAAATAATACTTAATGGAAATGTTATGGTTTGAGTGTTGTTCCTTCTGAAATAAGACATACATGCATCCTTGCTGCAGTCATGTTCCTGCAGTCATCTCCTATTCAAAGTGAGAATTCTGACACCCCCCCCCTCCCCCACTCAAAAATGGAACAAAATTAGAGAAACTTTAAATCCTAGTTGCAGATATGCTTCTCTGTTTATGAAACTATTGTTATGACTTGGTTTTTAAAATGGTTTGTGGAAAAAATGGCCACTTCTAACAGGTATTCATGTTTGTTACCTGTGAGGAGCAGTGAAAGTAAAAGTTCATTCATAATAATTCTTAAAAATGTTTTGGATTGTATTAGTTATTTTTGTCCTATGGATATAGTTTATATTGCTGATTTTTGTTTTATTCTCTTGCAGAGTAACAGCTATCCACCAATGTCAGACCCATATATGCCTAGTTATTATGCTCCATCCATTGGATTTCCATACTCTTTAGGTGAAGCAGCATGGTCAACTGCAGGTGACCCTCCGATGCCATACTTGACAACTTATGGACAGATGAGTAATGGTGAACACCATTACATACCTGATGGTGTATTTAGTCAACCTGGGGCATTAGGAAATACCCCTCCGTTTCTTGGGCAGCATGGATTTAATTTTTTTCCTGGGAATGCAGACTTCTCTACATGGGGGACGAGTGGATCTCAGGGACAATCAACGCAAAGCTCTGCTTACAGCAGCAGCTATGGCTATCCACCTAGTTCTCTTGGGAGAGCCATAGCAGATGGACAGGCTGGATTTGGCAGCGACACTCTGAGCAAGGTGCCTGGTATTAGCAGCATCGAGCAAGGCATGACTGGACTGAAAATCGGTGGAGATATGACAGCTGCTGTAACAAAAACTGTAGGTTCAGCTCTGAGCAGTACAGGTATGACAAGCATTGCAGCCAACAGTGTGCCCCCAGTTAGCAGTTCAGCACCTAAACCAACCTCATGGGCTGCCATTGCAAGGAAGCCTGCTAAACCTCAGCCAAAACTCAAGCCTAAAGGTAACGTGGGCATTGGGGGCCCTGCTGTACCACCCCCACCTATAAAACACAACATGAATATTGGAACTTGGGATGACAAAGGGTCAGTGGTAAAAGCGCCCCCAGCCCAACCAGTACTGCCTCCTCAGACTATAATCCAGCAGCCGCAGCCATTAATTCAACCACCACCACTGGTGCAAAGCCAACTGCCTCAACAGCAGCCTCAGCCACAGCAACCACAACAGCAACAAGGACCTCAGCAGCAGGCCCAGCCTCACCAATTGCAGCAGCAGCAGCTGCAAAACCGCTGGGTAGCGCCTCGTAATAGGGGGGTGGGCTTCAGCCAGAACAACGGAGCTGGTACTGAAAACTTTGGTTTAGGTGTTGTATCTGTCAGCTCCTCACCTTCTGGTGTGGAAGTGCACCCAGTGCTGGAGAAACTAAAGGCCATAAACAACTACAATCCCAAAGACTTCGATTGGAACCTGAAGAATGGACGTGTGTTTATAATCAAAAGTTATTCAGAGGACGATATTCATCGCTCCATTAAGTACTCTATCTGGTGTAGTACTGAACATGGTAATAAGCGCTTGGATGCTGCTTACCGTTCCTTGAATGGAAAAGGCCCACTCTATTTACTCTTCAGTGTGAATGGCAGTGGACACTTTTGTGGAGTGGCTGAGATGAAGTCTGTTGTGGACTACAATGCGTATGCTGGTGTCTGGTCTCAGGATAAGTGGAAGGGCAAGTTTGATGTCAAATGGATCTTTGTCAAAGACGTTCCCAATAACCAACTGCGGCATATTCGCTTGGAAAACAATGACAACAAACCAGTTACCAATTCGAGGGACACTCAAGAAGTACCCCTAGAAAAAGCCAAGCAAGTGCTTAAAATAATTGCTACTTTCAAGCATACCACCTCAATCTTTGATGACTTTGCACATTATGAAAAGCGTCAAGAGGAGGAGGAAGCCATGCGTAGGGTAAGAAATCAGTATTATAGTAGCTCTCCTGTTTTTTCTACTTTTGGTAAGCTTGTTATTTCATATGACTGAAATCTCTGGGTGTGAGTGTTGAATCAGAAAGTGATGCTTTTTTCCTGTGGTGTATGTACTTGATACAACTAGCTCTTAATGAAAAGATTTGAGTTCTTTTACCTGTGTTAACAAAACAACAGTTGTTTAACCACAATACTAATGTGGGCATGCATAAGCTGACTTGCTGTGTTTTACTTTTTAAAGTACACACAACCTGAATTGAGCGCATTAACTGAAGTCTTCTAGTTTAGATTTTTATGTTTTTCTAGATGTCATTAGAAAGACATGAAATTACAGAAGAAACTTCCTTTATTTAACCAAACATTTCAATTCCAGTTGTTTTAACAATTTTCTAACAGCAAGGTTACTGTGGAAAGTAGGTTTTCCCCTTGATTTGTATCTTCAAGTTTGTGAAATGTATGAATGATTTACAGTGATGACTTTGTACAGTATCAAAATTATTTTTTGGACAATTGTGATTGTGCAATTAAAAAGTTAATTTCTGTGATGAAAATTATGCCAATGATAAAACTGGAGAGAAAACTAGTTTTGGAGGTCATTATTTCAGAAAAATGGTAAAGGCAAAAAAGCATTTAAAGTATTTTTTTTAGTACTTTTGTTTTGTGTACCCCTGTACTAAAAAAAAATTTGTATTTACCATTGGCCTCAATATTCACTTTTGATGTGTTTCTTTTTCTTTCCAGGCTTGCTAGTAACAGTAAATAGATAATTTGTCTCATGGTGAGAAGCATTTCAGGGGTCTGGAACTATTGTACTAGTTTGTGCAGGTATTCAGAAGTAAGAATTTGCGTTATTGGGGTTTGGTGGTAGTACTTGCTGTTCATCAGTCTCACCACCTACTTAACAAACCTCCAAAACTGTAGGGTTTATGCAATTAGGAAACTTGTGGGCTCTGAAGTTCTGAATTTGTTTTTATTTGAAGTTGCCATCATTCTGGCTGTGTAAGAATTTCACCTGCTTCACTGTCTCCTTACTTTTGTTAGGTTTCTGATAGTCTAGTGATTCTAGCCCTTGAACATACCTAATCCTTCAACTTATGTTTGGCATCTCCTCTAGACTGGTGTCCTGTATACCCCAAATTAACTTTGTAATTTCATTGTACAACTCTGCAATAAATTGTTGGAAACTTTTTATTTGGAGGCAGGATCAATATCTCTGTGTGGGTAATGCCTTTTAAATATACCTATTTTCTTCCTTTTTAAAAACAGAGTTGCCCTCAGTCAGTATTGTTACTTCTGTGCCATCTTGATGATGGGAGATTGGGCCACGTTAATATCTAATATTCTATGTAAGGGGAAGACTAATGTTTTCAGGGTTTAACACAACTTCATTGTTTTGGTAATGTTTCAGAAGGATTACAGTGTTTCTCTATGGCCTTAATGTTTCAGAAGTTTCTTATGTTTCTGATTATTTAAGACACTCCTGCAAATATCTTGGTTGCTTCAAAAGCTGATACTTCTGTGAAAACTTGTCAAAGGAGTCATAATTCAGACATGCTCTAGCAGCTGCTTTATTGTGGTTTTGGTTCCTCTGCAGTAGCTAAAAGCCATGGAATGTAATGGGGGGAGGGAACATGGGTTTAGTAGTGTTTCTGTGTATGCTAAACTTAAAAATCAAATTACTAAACTCAGCATTTAGTAGGTCTCTAGATGACAATGAGGTTATGTACATTTTGTGTAATAAAGGAACGTTGCTATTTCCTGTAATATTCTCAGTGAAGCACGCATTATCCATATGACTCAAGTAGTGAACTCTGCATTTCTCTGCAGAAACAGCTACCTTTCCCAGCACTAACGAGAACAAACATACTTTTTCTGATACTTGCACAGGAGGCATTGATTCTTCTCCAGCATTGTACAACTTGTTTTTGTGACGAATTCTTAAACAAATAATGACTTTAGTGCTGGATATCTAGTGAGATTTCTTTTGTCCATGGGTTTAAGATATGCCTTGAGCAAATTAATATGTGCTTAAAATGTAGGATGGCCAAATTAAAGTAATGCCAGGTACTGAGATGATCTTTATTCTCTTACACTTGAGTGTTGATTTAAAATGTCTAGGTTTCTTCTTGTTCTGTTATGACACAGTATATAAACAACCTATCCTCAGCCTGTAAACATACAGTTAACTCCTTCATGATTCAGGCATAGCTCAAAAATAATTACTTACTATTGTAAGCTCTGTTTTATGGTTAATTGAGTAATCCTTTACCTAGTGCTATCTAGGTTTTTATGGAGCTATATATGAATTAGTGCACTTTCTACTGCCAGTAAAACTGTATATTTGATGTATAAAATGCCTGTTTTCTGTGGCAGCTGCGGGAATCATTTTGTTTCTGGTGTTTGTTATGAAAAATGTGCTAATGGCTGTTAATAAAATATTAATTGCTTCAGACAGCAGTAGTCACTTGCCTGTTCCTTCAAGTTGAGTTAATATTTTGTTGTTACAGAGGTGCTAACAAACTTTCATACAGCCAGTGATCTAAACATAATAGCATGTGATTTATGGATTTAATTTACTTTATAACTGTTCATCATTCCAGCTAACTTATTTTAAAATAATTGGTTGTAAAAGTTTAATCTTAACAGCTCAAAGGGATCAATAATTAATTTTCAATATGACCTGTCCCTATATATTATTAAAATAGGGCAGTGTACTTGTAAAAGTGCAGTGAATAGTCTGATTAACATGAAACTTTTCTTAACTTTGCAATTTGATAAAGTCCAAATGACAGTGAATAGTCACTTCAGGTGTAAATATTAGAGCTGCAGTGTGTACTGTTTGATGTGACCCTGTTCTGGGTAGTGTCCCCAAAAGTGGGATTGGAAACAAATTTGTGCAGTAATCATTCACAGTTTTCATATGGCTCAGGTTAGTGTTCTGTTTTAAGTGTGCAAATGCTGTAGTCCTAAGGAGGAAAAATCTTGCTGCTTTTTCATGAGGTCTGTCAGTAGTATGTTGAAATCTGAAATTGTGTTAGTCCTTAGTTTGAACTACTGCTTTGGGGTGTAAGTGTGCATAATTGCATTCAGATCATTTAAGACTGTAGGACTGTCTTTCAACAGAAAGCAGTTAGAATAAGTTTTTGTTTTTTTTTAAAAAAAGGGAACATAAATGCAATTGAAGAGCACATACCTACAGTAGAAAAATAGGCTTCAAAAATCAGTATTTACTGATGATCAGGTGCATTACTATGTAGATGAAACTCTAACATGGTTTTGACTAAAAACCCACCAAATGGCTGTTAATACTCCAACTTCACTCACAGGAGGTGGCTTATTAAACTACAGCCATCAGTCTGAGGACATATTGAATTCTGTTGTTTGTAGAATTTGATGGAAAAGAAGTCCTGGTCCCATGTAACTGTGGAATGCTGACGTAGTAATTGTAACATGAAATTGTTGTCTCAATGTGATAGTCCTGAAAATTAGTTAATTGTTATCCATAGGGAAGGATAAAGTAAATGCAGTATGTTTGTGTTCATCTAATTTGCATTTGGCTTTTTAACTTCTCAAGAAACCTTTAAATGGCAGGTCAACAAGCATTTAAAATGTTAGCTTTTTCCTTTTTCAATACATGTCTGGTAAGAAGGATGCTGATATAGCTGAACTTTTGATTTAAGTGGAGTAAGTTACTGTTCTCTTCATTCTGATACTAATGCAACTTCTGTTTCTCTGATAAGTTGGGTCAGTTAAAAGTACAGTGTTATGTATATCCTTTCCACTCTAGAACATTGTCTTTATTCTTGATTAGATATTTCTTAAAAATATCTTGAAGGAGGGCAGTGAAAAAACATCCATTAAGAGTAAACTGTTGACTCCTCCCTCCTCCTTCAACCCATTCAATGACTATTTTTGTAATGTCAAATTCTGATACAGCCAGTCCTTGCACAAGTCAAGGAAAACAAACAGGTAGTTGATGGACATTTTTAATGTAGTTAAATGATACTTCTACTATTTTGTAGTACTGCTTTTTTTAAAGTTTGTGTAGATATGTCTAAAGGACATTCAAAACAGTAAATAAAACGTGGTTTCTAATAGCTTGTGAGAAACTTGTGCATTTACTATATGCTTTTGTTTAAGGTTTTAAAGGTCGTTATCTTACAATTTGCTTGAACTTGCATATCTACAGTTTCTTCGTTGTAAATGCAGTGATATTGCAGTTCTCAAGTCTATTTTAAGAAAGAAATGGTCAGGAAGTATTATCAGAAGATTTTTTGCTCCCTTGATATTCATAAGATTAATATGTACCCCTGGTCTTGGGAGAAGAGGGTTGTTTGGAGCAAAGATAATTTACACATTGATTCAGAAGTTTCATCCCAAGATGTCGTGCATAGTTCCCATATCTTCATTTACTTCAGCATCTTAAGGCATTTGGAAATAGCTAAAAATGACCTACAAATTCTCTTAGAGGCATACAGCAGAGAAGGTCCAGTATTGGACTGTGGAGTGAAAAAGCTGGAATGTGAGTAAACTCCCAGGTGGTCTTAGTTTAGAAAGTCTTAGGTGGATATTCCCTTTTCGGATTGAAGTTGCTGCCTGCAGAATGAAGACTGCAGAGCCCTTTTTACTGAGGGGAATTAAATTCTGAGTCTAGGACTGGAATGACGAGTTTCTCCTGTAAGATAGGGACCCCTATTGGAAAAGCTGGGAATATCAATGAAGTGGTTTGCCTTACTGTTCAGAGACCAGGTATTTTTGGAATCTAATTATTGGATGTTCTTGAATATGAAGGTAGATTGTTACAACAAGACATCAAACTTGAATTGAATGTGATCTCTGATTTGTTATTTCTAAATACTGTCTAAGTAGTCTTAAGATAAATGATTAGTTCTAAACCCCTTGTTCCAGAGCAAAAGCAGAGCCCTGAGTGTATGTTAGCAGCAGTTAAAAATAATAAAAAAAATAAATAAAATGCAGCAGCCTTTTGCTTCCTGCTGCATCTCCTCAGATCACTCTGAAAACAAATTGACTAGAACAGTAGTGCGTTTCCTGCTGTTTGCAGGAAGTGGGAAGAAATGTGTCTGCATAAGTTACAATCCACATGACTTTCTAAACTGTATTTCATCCATTTTCATTGATTTTCATGTCATGGATGGACTAGTTAGGAGAAAATCAAGCAGAGATTGCTAGTGGTGCTTTGCTGGAAAACCATCTCAGCTTAAAAACCATACAAAGATTATATATCTAGCAAAGCTGTTTCTGTGCATTCAGTTGAACTAGGATTGTTGAGGTTTTGTATGAAAAGTGATTGGCTTTAACCTTTAGTTTCATCTATTTGAAATTATGTATTACAAAGTGTTTTTTTTAATTGAAGAGCTGTTTGAGCCAAGTTCTGCTTAAACACCTTTTCAGGCGTCTGGTAGTGTTCTTAATAAAGAGTGATGATTATTATTGTATGCTTATCTACTTAGGTTTATAGTTGGTTGTGAAAATGTAAATAAGCTTGCACAGTAATTCCAGTTTCAATGGAATATAATGAAAAAGCAAGATAAAATGTTCATGGTTCCTTGTGGCAGACTGTAATTTGAGAGGTTGGTGAGGCTTAAGGAAAGTCTGAGAAATTCTTCCACAGTGTATTTTGTCAGCCCTGCATTGAATGTCATAACCCTTTCAGGGCTGCTCTAGATTCCCTAGCAGAGCAGTGAAGTAAGATCTTGTCTGTGGGCTTCTGAGTAGAAGTAACAAAGGTGTCAGTCATCTTTCTGTTCCTTTCACTGTGACAGTGATCATCAGTGGATGCAGTTTTGAAAGCAATCAGTTGTCAGTCTTCTGAAGTCAATATTTTACTGCTTACACTGTTAACAAATAGTAATGAGGAGCTAGAAACTTGATTAAAAAAAAAAAAAAAAATGAGCTTGCTGAAATGGCTGTATTGTAGCTAATTAATGTCTGATATTTCAGTGTGTACAGCACTGGAGGGAAGCATTTGCTACTGCTGGTTAGAATTGACCAATCCATCATTGAAAATATCCTTCTGGGAAAACAAGACTGGAAAGACTTTTCTAGCTCTAGTACAAGCATGATTTCTGCAGAGCCTTTCTTTGTGTTGTCATCACGTGATGTCTTCAAACTATTCAGGTTTCTTTCCCTACCTCAGCCTTCTGAGTGTTCATACCCTGTTCTTTAGTGTGTTGTAGAAATTCAGATAGGGATTCGTTTTTCAGAAAAAGTGTAACAAAGTGATCTGTCTGTTCCACTAGCAATGCTCTGCTCAAGTTTATATTTATTTACCACTTACATTGTCATTTTTCAGTTTTGCTGTTGCTAAGTGTTGCAGAGGTTGAAATAAAGTAAAATTGATATGAAGAGTAGATAAATAAGTTTTGTAGATTTTCTTAATATTTATATGCTAGAAAGCCTTATCTACTATTTGGACATGAATGGTTTACAACAGCGGGGTCTCATGAGTATTACTAATTCGTAGGGCTTACCAGGAGAAGGAACTGCTATGGAGTTTTAAAGCCTCATTTGACTTCCTTTAACTTTGTTGATTTTTGATTTTGTGGCTTTTAGAAATAAAAGGGAGACGACATCTGCCACAGAAGAAGCTTCTGGGTCCATGTCAGGCTTCTGGAAGTCCTTCTCATCTGACCTTTTATTCGCAGATTCCCAGAATTCACTAAAAGTACTACTCAAAAATGTATTTATTTTATCTAGTTGTGAGGTAACATCTGTCTTAAGAGATGAGTGAGAAGTCAAAAGGGACCCTTACTTGGCAAATTTTTAAAGTTTCAGTAAAGTACTTAGTTAACAGCTGATGACATTCTTGCTGTAAATGGGGTGAACTATTTTTAGCATTTTTTCAGTTTTCTCAGTAATCAGTTCTTTGTTGTGGTTCTGAAGCACTAAGGTCAATTTTTATGCTGTTACAGCTATAATGACAGACTGGGGGGCAATAAACTGCAGATTATGGCTGATGCCATCAGTAAATGAGATTTCATGAACTTTGCTGTGGCTTCTCACCACCTCTACAGCTGGCTGTTCTGCCTCTGCCAGGTGTTTCTGCCCACGCAGCAGAGCTGGCAGAGCGCCTCACTTAAGAAATGCAGTCTGACATGTTAGCTTACTTTGCAGATGAACATGAAGATTAAATCAAAGTTTGCATCGAAGCAACTGAGATATGCCACACACTGGCTTCTGAAGCTGCTCTAGGAATGCTAGCTCTTGACAGAGGGGCAAAGCAGGCATCTTTAGGCACGAACGTATTAAACGTTACAGCAAGATACACAAGTTCAGCAAAATCCTGTTTTGCAAGTATAGCTGATTGTGCTGGAGGTGAGCACGTGGGGAAGCTATCTGCAATTTGCTTGTGCAAGTTTGCAATCCTTAATAGATTTCAAAATGGGCACTTTGAAATGCTCGCACCTCCAACTACTATAAAAAAGCACAAGCCCTTCTTTCAGGTCTTCTTTCTCTTACTTTTAAGCTTCAGTTCGTGGGACCCCGGGGGAAAAAGTGCAGCTGAGGACTGTAGCAGCTCTTTTTGTTAGGTCACCACTTAAATTTTTGGTGCTAAAAATCAGTCTCTTTTATTTCCCTTATTTTTTGGGGGGGGGGGGAAAAAAAATCCAGAAACCAGCATTATGCATCTTGGCAGTTTCCTTCAAATCAGATTAGAAAATGTTCTTGTTAGTTAGAAGGCTGAAATTTTGTTGGCATGGTGGTTGTTAAATCTGAGGATAAATTACACTGCAGTTGCTTTTCAGCCCGGGGTCATTCAATTAATGCACTGAATTTAGAGAAATGAAATTTTGAAATAAGTCAACCTAACAGTTGAGACCAGGTTGCTGCATTGCTCATTTCGTATATTCATTTACTCTAGATTGAGACATCTTTCTAATGCCTGAGCCTCTTTAGGTTCACCTTTATTTGGTTTTTCAGTTTGTGTAGCAAGTTGTTTGTGTGTGTGCAATCTGCTCACCACATGGTCTATAGCTAGCAGTTACTGCTAACCAGCTGTTGCATTCCCACATAGTTCTAATTCAAATGGCTAATTACTTTCCACTCCCGCTCATAAACTCCACCTAAAGCTGAATAACCTCACTTTGGCAAATGGTAAAGTGAAGCAGGCTGTGCTGGCCTTTGGCAGGCAACTTAAAATGACTAGAGAAGCTTTTTGCCCTAGGATGCTGAAGAGAGATTTGGCAAAGATGTTGCTCATCTGAATGTAAGGAATAACTAAGATGATTCGTGAAAGGGAAATGTGATACAATCCAGACTGTACGCTGGAAATTTCCTGTGTGCTAATGGTGGAAAGCTGCTTGGGATATAGTCTTCTGATAGTCTGTCAATAATCACTGGTTACACAAAAAAAAAGAGGAATACTTTTTGAGATAGGAAGTGAAGTTGTTAGTGAGTGATTTGACTTAGGGCCGGGGAGGGTTCTAGTTTGCTTCTGAGCATAGTCTTGTCCTTGCGTTTTGAAGAAATCAGGTTTTGTCACAGTTCCTTTTGCTGTATGCAGTGCCAAATGTCACTGATACCAATATATCTGAAGAACAGTGTTTGCACATGTTGAAAAATGTCAGGTTTGTCGGTCTGCTTTAAGTGCTTAAATACTTACTTAAATTACTTAAAGTAATAAGTAACCTTAAGACTACAGGAAAGGTGCATTGATTTTTTTTTTTTTTTTTAAGCCTTTCCCTCTCTGGAGTACAAAATGGACTTGAAAATTGTAAAACCTTGTTTCATCCACTGGAAGCAGGTAGTTGGGATATCATTCCCTTTCTGTAGTGATTTTTTTTTTTTAACTGAAGTGCATTTAGCTCAGGGGTGCATGAAATACAAGGCTGGTCAGCTTACTGTCCAGCAGTTCAGGATGCAGAGAAGCTTTGTAGACAGTTTGAAGTGTTTACATCTTTAATACCTGCAAATGGATGGCAACTGATGGTATTACCAGTGTATAGATAGCAATATTTTAAATACTGCTTCATTATTTAACATAGCAGTTTTATAGGTTACCATAATCCTGCAGTAGTGGTTTTCAGCACTTGGTGCAGTCCTTTCAGTTATGTCTGCTAATAGTACAGCAATAATCGAAGATATACATGAGCAGGCTATTTTTGCATGCCTTACATGCATAGTGAGGCATGAGGCCAGTGATCATGTGCTTTTAGCCTGGAGATACACTCTTAACATACCAATTTATATTAATGACTGATGGTATCAATCTCACTTTAAAAACACTATGCAAATATTGGTCAGTTATCTTTGAACTAGGAAAAATACTGCAGAATAGTGTGAATGTTGTTCTTTAAATATACTGAAATTCTGTAGATTGTACAAGTTAAGTTATGCAGCTGCTGAGACAGTGGGATTATTACTGTGACCAAGAACTTAGTGCAAGCCTTACTTTTTTCGTGTTCATCTTGAAGCAACCGTTCTCGAGGCAGGAGTCTGTTTTGGAGAAGACTAAAGCATCATCTCTACACTAATAACCAATCAAAGTGTCACATACACTTCTCTTTCATTATAATGTCTTCTGGGGAGAATTTATTTGGGATTGTATGCTAACTTTCACTTTTTCTAAATAGTTTCCAGCATAATAAAGCTTCAATATGATACCAGATAGTGGCTTTGAAATTGTTCAAATACCTCCTGGTTTATTTTGGTGTGCCTTGCTATGTTTGTTCCATTTATAACATACGGTGTAATGCAATAATAAAAAAAACTGCAAATTACTTGTGTTCTCTTTTAAATGGGGGAAGGAGCCACATCGTCATGAAGGCATTTAAAAACATTTATGTAACCACCTCAGTTTTCCATATTTTAAAAAGGAAATGCTAGTGGAAGAAAACTTGGTAGTTTCCTCAAGTCAAACAATAGTATCTTCCTACAGTCTAGTTAGAAAAATACATAATGAAGACAAGAAGAAAGTTCATTGATGTGTTTTCTAGAAGTTACAATATGTAATTGTATGTTTAACAAAGTTTTGTTAGTCCCTGTTAGAGATGCAGTTAGTTCTAGCCTTTAACAATACAGAGACGTTTAGCATTCCTTTTATTACATATGATGTATATTGTCTTCCTTTACATTAAAGGCTACATGTCATAATGCTGCAGCAGCTTGGTATTGAATATGAGCCTGATTCCAACTCAGGCGTGCATTCAAGTGTGTTTTTTTTTTTTTTTTCCCCAGCCTATTCCTAATGTTTTTTCATTTCATTGGTAAAAGTAACTTTTTAACAAATGTATGAATGGCTTTTTAAATATCTTTTACTTGCCCTCTCGACACTATGATGCATGGAGGTGGTGGTACTGGTGCTGCAACTTATTCCTTTACCTTTTGATCTTAGGCACATGGAAATATTTATTAGAGTGGGCTTTGAATTAGGTACCTGGGAATATGATCCTTGGTTTCAGGTATTTAGTGGACAGATAATATTAAATCAATTTAGAGCATTTTTGAGTAGAAGATTTACCTCTTGTTTTGTTTGTAGGTTCTTTGGATTCCTTAACCAGTTCACTTTGTGCAATATGTTTTATTGGCAGTCTCTTAAAAGTAATGTTACAAAACCTTTGGTTTTTGATAGGTGTTTTTTTGAGCATCTTTGTGTTTTAATTTGACCTATAATTGTTCCTTCAGTGGCTGCTTATTTTAAAGAAGTTGACTTAAACTACATATTTCAGATTTCTGGAAAAAAAAAAAGCTTTTTCCTTGAAAGCTAGTTGCTTGATTTAAGAGAAATGACAAGCAATGCTCTAGTGAGAAGAAAGCAAATAAAGTTTGTATGTGTATTAACATTATTTTTGTTTTTTTTTTTTTCTTTCAGGAGAGGAATAGAAACAAACAATAACTATACGGAGATGTCCTGCTAGAATTACAACACTAATGATGTAGACTCTGGAAATGCCTAATATGTCTAAGAAGACGTTATTAAAGCTTTTTTCTGCTTAAGGTGACATCTTTGAACACTTTAACACAAAATTGACTCTTCTTGTAATGGTTCTCATCAGTGCATCTGCCCTTATACTCTCTCACCAAACACACTTGAGAACTGTACCTTCGTCAAGCACTTTCTGTCCTGAAGCTTTTACCAGTATCTGCTGTCTTTTGTATTTATGCATCCTAGCTAAGGCACAGGAGACCGAACGAATGCAAGGATTCATTAACTCTTTGAATTTGTTAAATACTAACATTTAACCATTAGAAGTGGTTCAATGATGTGAGATTCACATTGCTTCAACTTAATTTTTTTCTTTGTTGTAGTTTTTTTAATTGTCAGTTTTTAGCTATTCAACAGATTAAAAGCAAATCATGCCATATTTAGTCCTGGAGTAAAACTCAAGTCTAAATGTTCATGTGAAATTATTGTAGTAATCTTTTAATATGGCAAAGCAACTTTAAGCTGCAGTTTAGCCAAATGAAATGTAACAAAATTATATTAGAATGACATTTCCCTTGTTTCAAACTGTTTGGTGTAAGAGAATATTAATATGCAGCTTGGTGGACACCACCAGTTAATGCACATTTCTTTTTTTCTGTAACATGTATACTGAAAAAGTGCATTTGTCTGAGGAACTGTTTGTTTGCTACCACTCGATGAATCTCAGTTTTGAGTAAATGTACCTCAGTCTAAATCAGACTTTTTATGACCTTTATAACTACATTTAAAATAATCTTTAATTCCTATTTCTGGGTGTTTGCAAGCCTGACAGATTGCTATCATGAAAGTGAAAATTTACTCCTCTAGGTGATTCACTAGCTAAATAAACATAATTCTTGTTTAGCAAGCATATACTGTTTCTCAAATCTTTTGTTTCATTTTCCCAGTGTTCAGCTATTTTTCCCATGTATTGAAAATATTTTGAAAGACATACTTTGATCCATGGGGATGACATTTGTAGCCATTTTAGCAAGATTTTTTGTTAGAACATTTGATAAGAGTTTTAGAATACATATTAAAGTGATTAATGCTATACTAGCTTTTAACTTCTCAAAATTATGTCTTTTGTTTCAGTTTATATAGCCACACATATTGTCTGCTGGAAGGGAATATTAGAAAAATGTTAAGCAGGTGTATTGACTGTACAAAATACTGAACAGCTTGTACCAAACTCCAGGGATAGCTTTCTCTTTTTAGAATGGCACAGTAGAAGTCAGATATGTTATAGCTTAAAATAGCAATACCACATATTATTTGAACATGTTTCATGTCTTCATGTCCAACACAGATGTTTATATTGTGTTTTGAGCCTTTCATTTATAGATTCTGGCAATCCAAGTTCTGAAGCTTAAGTTCTATAGCTTTGTTTTGAATATTGGCTATTTTGCTGGATTTTCTCTCTTTTTAAGCCCCTAGCTTGCTTCTGTTCTTGCATACAGAAAATCTTCACTACATGCCATTTCTTGTTATTTAAAATACTATTTCATAACAAGGAGTAGCAGATACGAATCTTAATGTTTACTGGATTCTGGAAGGCCAAAGTGGAAGCCACTCCCATGTTTTGGAGAAAAGAAGCAATCACACTTAAATGCAGATAGGGTAAGGAAGGGAAAACTAAGTGCTTATTATCTGAGGAGACTAGGAGAGAAAGGTTGCAAGCCCCAAACCCTATGAAACTTGGCTTGAGCCCCCATATTTCTACTTCTATGTCTTTCTGTTTCTTGCTAACAGATTTTGTAGGTATTTGTTTCCCTCTGTTGGTTGACCTATGGATTACTGCCTGTTATTCCAACAGTAATTATATGAAGTGGCAAAAACCAATGTTTTAAGTTCGAAGAATGTAGTCCTTCTATGATCTTTCAAGAGATCAGCATGTTTCTACTTTGTTGCAAAAATACCTTAAGAAAATGCACAGACATTTCCAGTTAAGAAAGCTGCTGTTAGTCAGGTATTCAGGAATTAATTGCATGTGCAACCTTAGTTTGCTTCCACTGCAGTACTCATATTTTTGCAGACTTAAAGTATTTCCTGCTTTACCCCTTGCCTCTCTTACTCTATAGCATAAGCGTTGCTCTTTGAATCAGGTTTAGTATAAAATGGGTTCGTCACTTTGCAGACTTGGAAAGCTTGGAAAATGAGAGGATTGTAAGAGAAGGAGGTGATCACATTTAGAAAGCTGTGACAGTTCTTATGCTGTTCCAGAATTGTTAGCAATTCTACAAATAGAGTTTCATTGCTGGTGGTATTAGTCATGTTGTGACCGACTTGCAGACTGCTGGGAGTTTAGTATGTGCAGCTGAAATGAAAAGGAGTTTTATGTGCATATAAAGTGCTGTAAAAATAGTGTATAATGTTGTAAAATCAGCTATGGAGTCCTGTACTGGTTAATGGCCACTTGACACTTCTAGCCTTCAGCTTTCTTATGCACGAGTTATTTTCCTCCAGAAAGAAAAGGAATGGTGCTTAATATCTCAAATAAATGTAGAAATACTTTTTTTGGGTCTGTTTTTTTCCACACAGTGAAGCTGTCATAATGGCTGCTTGCTAAAGAAGGAGTTGCTAGAACCCTTTTTCTGTTTGTGATGCCACCTCCTTTGTGTCAGCATTGGTTTTCCTGTGATCCATCCTGAGCCAGTTAAACCAGCAGAAAACTTCTCAAACTCAGCATTTCTCTGTGTGGTTGGATGTTTACAAGGGAGATGGTGGGAGGAGGGAAGGATGTAAGTTTGTTCTTTCAGGAGCAGCATGGTACAGGCTTAGCTGCATTATAACTATATGCTTACGAGTTGGTGAACCATATATGTGGTAGTATTGTGAAAACTGCAGAAGAGAGGACAACTGAAGGAAAAAAGACACAACCAGATGTTTTTTTAGTGTAAGGTTTTGGTAGCGTACCATAAGTTATCACACATTTAGTGATATCAGGAGGGAAAAAATGCTGACTATTCTCCATTTTGAGTGTTTTTTTTTTTTTTTTTTTTTTTACTTTGAAGAGATTTGAGAAGTCAGAAATGTATGGGCAAGCCAAGCCTTTCAGCAATTGAGTGGGACAAATTAAAGTTTGAGCTTTGCTAATCTTTGAGTGTCTTGACTTTGTAATATCAGCGTCTTTAACATAGGATATTTTCGGTATTTAACAAGAAATAGCTCCTGTCAGTTGAATGTTCAGGTTGCTGGCTGATGCAAAATATGGGTGCTACTTTATTTTTGGGAGATTTGGATTGGGAAAACTTCAATATTTACTAGATGAAATTAACAGTTTCATGTCTTTGGCTTTTCTATGCTTAATTTATCATTTTTTTCTATATATCATCTTGCTCTTTCTATTTCTTTGACACTCCAGCAATTTCATAACGTCTGCAAAGTTGAGATGCAAAAGCCCCTTGTCAAAATGATTTCCATCACAGACATGTCATAACAAATATGGTAAGCTTTTGGTCAGGTGCAAAAACTGGATATTTAGGAGGAAGTATATTAAATATTTTTCACTAGTCAAAGTTCTGTTTTGAACTCTTCTGTTCCGTAGTGTACAAGGGTTTCTACATGTGTAAAATATTCTTTAAAAAATGAAATTGTTTTGATGTACAATTATCAGTACGTGTTTCATAGAATCATAGAACAGATTGGGCTGGAAGGGACCTTAAAGATCATGTAATTCCAACCCCCTGTCATGGGCAGGGATACTTCCCACCAGACCAGGTTGTCCAAAGCCCCATCCAGCCTGGCCCTGAATGCCTCCAGGGATTCCACAGCTTCTCTGGGCAACCTGTTCCAGGGCCTTACCACCCTTACAGTAAAGTATTTCTTCCTAATATCTAATCTTCTAAATCTATCCTCCTTTAGTTTAAAACCATTACTCCTTGTCCTATCACTACATTGCCTGACAAAGAGTCCCTGCTCAGCTTTCCTGTAGGAGTCCCTCTAGGTACCGGAAGGTCACAATGAGGTCTCCCCCAGTCTTCTCCAGACTGAACAACCCCAGCTCTCTCAGCTGTTCTTCATAGAAGGGGTGTTCCAGCCCTCCAGTTCCATCTGAAACTGGCAGTTAAGTGAAAACAACGAAGTGACAGTATTTTGAATTCTAAGTAGCAGTTACCTTTATTTTGGCCCTATTGCAGCTAAGTTTTCAGTATTATTGGTAGTACTTCCACCAGAAGATATCTAAATACTTCAGATGATTCAGCACAGTGTTGAAATCCTCCGTGGACTGCCTGAATTTTCTGCTGCACTAATTTTTAACTTAATTCCAGGTATTCAAATACAAATTATGCTTTATGAAGAAATGGCCTTCATGTGACTTTCAGTCACTTAACCTAATTTTTGCTACCATTTTGTGTTACAGAAATATACGCCTATTTTCAATGTCTCTTGTACTCTTCCAACAGGTGAAAATCCGTATAATTTACTGATAAAATTAAGAGATTAGGAGTTTTTTTTTCTATTCAGTTGCAGCAAAATCTGGTTTAAGCTTTGTTTTTATGTGCATTAGAGTGCAGTAACTTAAATGAGACTTTTTGGCATGAGAATTTACAATTTGATCTTAATCTCTTTTGAAAGCTTCAGCAAAAGTAACCTGTTCACATCCTTATTTTATTTTCAGTCTGGCATGTCCACCGCAGTTCAGTGTGGGAGAGGAGAGTTTTTGAGTTGTAGGAATTTTAAGTTTGGCCACACTTAAAACTACAGTATTAGTCTATAGCTGACATGTTTTAGTCAAAGCATCTGTACTGTCTATTCTACTTTATATACTTGAATAAAGTGCATTTTAATATTATGAATATGGGCCTTTCAGTACAGGAAGTTAAAACTACCTAGTCCAGGCTTTTGACAATATTTTTCTTTCCATTATAATTCTGAAGCATATGCTCAGTGTCCAGGGATCTGTAAGTCCAATAATAATCATGCATATAGCACTTCTTTATTAAGATACCCTTCTATGCATAATGTTTCTATTACCTGCACTTCTTATGTGCCCTTCCCCAGAAGTGGGTATCTGACAAAGAAAGTCAGACATAAGTTGGATTTTTCGTCCTATCAGTTTACCTCTGTATTTCACAAGAAACTGTTTTGCCACGGTGTGAGTAGAGCACAAATGGGTTGGTCTTCTGATGCCACTGATTTCCCTCTCTGGACAGAGGAAATTTGCTGACGGTTTAGTTTGTGACAGTTTAACTTGTCTTGGTCTCTTTCAGCCTGTTTGCCACAGGAATTGGCAATGTAAATAGAGGAGCATGGCTTTAACAACTCAATGAATCGAGTCTCCCATGTGGTTTGGGCCAGTCTTTTTAATGTAACTCTACAGCATTTTCTTTCAGAATGTAGAGATGCATTGTTCCTTTGGAATTTTAAAGGGCTTATTTATTTACATACAAGGATCTGCTCTAGGTGTTCCTCTGATATCTGGTGGTGGTGATAACTGATGTGTTAACAGTGAGTAGTTTATATCCTGTGTGCATTTACACTTGTCATCTTAGTACTGACTTAACTTTCTTTGCCTGTAAGATTAGTTCATAACACTTGAGAAACTTTTTTCTTTAGTTTCATCCACTCAGACTATAGCATTTCAACTGCCTGCAGAAGTTTATGTGCATCTTCAGAATGAAGTGGATGTTCATGTAATGTGAAACAAGATTCTCTAGATTAATGATTGTACTTCAAGTGGAGCTTGTGGGCTTTCAAATGAACAAGCTGTCTTTATTTGTGCCCTTATACGTGAAGCATTACACGTTAATCTTGAACTCTGAATTTTTGCATCTTTTCTTTCATTTTCTGCAAACATCTGAAAGAACCTCAGATTTTTTTTTTTTAAAAAAAAAAAACAGAAATCCTTGCTTTATGCTTAGGACAGGAATAAAAACTTTCAAACTAAGCGTTTGAGCAAGCTAAATGGAGGTTTAGCTTCAGTTTGAGATAATCTAATGCATTTCAACAAAATGGTAAGATAGAATGCTGTTGGTCTTTCATTATCTACTGTAATTGTATATCTACTGTAAAAAAAAAAACAAAACGTTATTTTGCAGGCATTAATGTCTGCAGCTGCTGTTCAATAATACCCAAGAATCTCAAGTATTTGCATCAGTTCAGTGTAGCAGCTATGTAAAGTAGAGGATGAAAGGACTGAGATCTCTTTAAAAGAATACAGAATTGTTAAATTGGTTAAAATTAAGATATTTGTGCCGTGTAAGATATATTGGATGTTAAATCTATCTCTCTTCAGCTAGTCCTCTGGAAAATGTTGCTACTAAATTTTTACAGTTTCCTTATTTTTTTTTTTAACTTAAATTGGCTGCCAATTTATTTTACAACTGCTTAACTGGTTTGCAGCTTAGTTCTCATAAGATGCTTCACTGGGTCTTCTGAGTGTGGTGCTCCATCAGAAAATGTGTAAAACTATTTAATTTCTTCAAGTTAATGTAAAATAATTGCTATTAACTTGAGCTGTATTCCATTCAATTTCATATTTCATTATAATGCTTGGTCTTTCAGTTGTATTGATCTTCTTTAATTTCAATAATACCACATGCAGAACAATTCAGAACTTTTTAGTTCCTGAAATTTATGCTTATTTTAAATGTTAATAAATACCTATCCTATCTGCCCTTTGGGTTTCTAGTGACTATTGATGATTTCTTGGAAAACTTAAAGGCCAAAGATGGAGACTTGTCCTGGGAAGTGGATGAAGCACTGGAGTACCAAAGAGAACTGATTGCTCTTCAAGACAAAGAATGTTAGCAAAGATAGTGTTGTGAGATTGATTATGCACTCACACTTCAGTCTTAACTTCTCAGATGCCATTTTGAGCAAATAATTAAAATGTATCATATGCACATAAAACACATTATTACAGTTGAGCTCTCAATTTGGTCTGCTGACCTTTTTCATTTCTTTCTTACAGCACTTCAACTTTTCTCTTAACATGATTTTTGCTGTTGGTTTTACATCAGTTTACCATATTAGACTTAATTTGCACTCCAGTGTAAAATTCCTTACTTCACATTTTCTTACATAAATCATATTTTTACTGAGGCTTTGAAGGTTAATTGTGTTCAGCATGGGTCAGGCCCTCTCCCCATTCTACCTCTCTGCCCCTTCCTGCAAGGAACAGTCATTGATATTTTCTAGACTTCATCAGCTACTCAGCTAATTTCATGGCCAGTGATTTTTCTAGCCTTGCTTATTTTGAGTTGCTTATCTTAACAAGCTTTTCAATTGCTAGTTTATTTCCATGGATAATTACTAGTCTTTGGAGCAGGTTATATTGATAAGTTGCATCATTTTTTAACCTCACACATTATATAACAGGATAATGAAATACGGTGAAGTGATTTCTATGGTAGGTATATTAAAATACTGAAGGTTTCCTAAACATATTTCAAACACTTTCACCCCTTCTGTTCTAATTTCTACCTAGCTTTCTGTGTCTCAAATCTGTCTTAATGGCACTCAGGATTTGTTCAGTAGTTCTAAATGCTTCTGCAGTGTTACACTGTGATGGAGTTTGTCACTTAGTATCTTTAGGTCAAAGAATAAGCTTGAAACATGAACTGCATTCAGGTAGCCTGCTTTCTCTGCTAGAAAATGCACTTGAAAGGACACTAAGTTTCTACCTTTTTCTTGTGATATTTTCCTCAATTATGTTAATCATACCTATGGCATGTAAAAGAACAATGAGCTGTTGGTTTATTCAGTGGAGGCAAGTGGGAGGGATAATGGGAAATATTTCAAGAAAATGTGAAACAGATGGAATTGTGTGATGCTTGCACCTGCAGGGAGCAAATGCCAACAAAGTCTGAGGTAAAAGGAAACTGAGGACAAACTCCAGATGTACCCTATGATGTTTTGCTATGTTTGCAGGCTGATTTGGTATGGAGTTTTGTCTTTTCTTTTTAATTGAAGGAGTTTGCTAAACTCAAATCTACAGTCCTAAAGATTACAAAGAAAAAACACTGTTGCTCAGTTGAGAGAAATTCAAAGTGGTTCATTTTTTTTTTTTTTCTTTTCAGAGTTGGAAGGTACTTTTGAATCCTTCCATCTTTCCACATTCTCAAATCCCACCCCTTGCCCCCCCCCCAGACCCACCAAAAAAAAAAAGAAAGGTGTAAGCGTTGAAGGAAAAAGTAAAAAGTTTGTGTAATGCAGGTGTTTGAACAAAATAGTTTGGAAGTGCGGCAGCTTGGGGGCCATCTACCAACCCATGAAACAATGTACAAAGAGAAGCATCAGTCTGAGGTGCTGCTGCCTGGCTGGCCCTGAAAAATTCATCTTGCTTCTTGATATGCAAACAGGAAAAGAGACTTCAAAGAGATACTTGCTGTATCAGATTGAATGAGCTGCTATTTTTTTTAGGGCTGTACTTCTCAGAAGGTAAGGTAACACTGAGGCAGAGACTTTCCAGAGACCCTAAATAAGACACATACTCTGTGACGGTATTTGTCCTTCAAATATTATTTTGTGAGAAATGATATATGTAGGAGAGAAAAGTAGCCTGTTCATACAGATTGGGAATTAACAAACCTCACCTACTCTTAGTTGAACACCTTGTGTAGGTGTTAGAGACAAAGTCAGCTTCTGAGTTTTGACTTACTATCTCATTCTTTGTGCTCTTCTTTCTTCTTATTAGGGATCAGTGCTGACTGCAAAATTTGTCCTCAAGATTTTGTTATTCTCTTATCAGGGAACATAGTTTGCTAATGACTGTTGTGGAGTAGAAGGGAAACTTCAGTTGAGAGAGTTGAGTGGTTTCTCAGCTGCTCTGGAATATCTTGCACATCTAACACAATGAACTACACAAAATGCGATATTAAACTTTTAGTCTAAATTTGATTTGATAGTGCTGTGGGACAGTGCTGGGACAATTGTGTGATAAGGTGGATAGATCAGAATAGCTACTCATTGTGCTGTACTTCTAAGTCACTCAGTGTGGTAAGAGCTATTTAAAAAATACTAGCTAGTGGTTATTTTTTTTTAATTCTGGTATTAAACAATTTAAGATTGTCATTCAGTTTGCACTCAAAAGCCAATCCTAATTATGATGTTTAAAGCGTTGGTATACAGAAACTTGTGTGTACTTTTAGAGAAATATTTTCAGTTAAAATGCACAAACATAATGCAGTAATTTTCCCATTTATACCTAGCTAACCATTAACAGGCATCAACTTATCTATATTTAACTGATAAAGTAATAGTCCTATTACAATAAATCATGTTTCCTACTAGTTGAATTGAGAAACATGCACGGGATGAGACACACCGTACCCTTCAGAAATGGATGTCCCTGGACTTGAAAACGTGTAATTAAGACAAATGGAGGAAATGCAGACAGTTGAAGAAAATGTGCTGTCTGCAAATATTTTACTCTATTTTTTTGAGGGTGTTGGGAGAAGGGTTAAATAGGAACCAGTGGAGGCAAGGTATGTGGACCTTCTAGGGGAGGGACACAGTAAAAGTATTACGGACTGAGAAGCGCTTAGTGGGAGAGGTACAGGATGAACCATGGATAGTGAGGGTGTGGAAGTGAACACAAAGGATTTAGAAGTAAACTTGTTGATAGTAAGTTGGGATTTTTCAGTGTTAAGATTGAGTAAACTGGGGGAAGGGAACCAATGTAGGCATTTCATCACACGGGTAGGAGGAAAAAGTTGAAACCATGGGTCCCTGATCAAAGGATGGTTGTGCCTGTTCGATGGTTGTGACTTTGCACAAAGGTAAGAGTTTGACCTTGAATCCCTGCCTGAGGAGGGAAGTCAAAAGAGAAGCATTCAGACTGGTAAGTAATTTACCTGCTAATTTGCTAGCAAAATGTAAAGGAGGAGTAACTGCAGCTTTTCAAATTCAAGAACAAGAGTGCTGACCCTCAAGGGAGACTGCACCTTGGTATGACATTTTGCAGGAGAGTTTAACACAGTTTCAGCCATCTCCTTTTAGCTAGCTCACATCACTAACAACAACAAAAAAATAATATTGTGGGCTGATTGAGCTCCAATTTTGTGATTCTTACATTCTATATTGGAAGAACCAATATCGCAGAAAGTTCTGGGGCTATGTTTTCTTCAAGCAAGAAGCTTCATGATTTAGTTCTAGCCTAAAGTCCCTGATCAGTAATATCACCAGTGGTAGTACCAATACAGATCATATCAAATCTTACTACAACATAATCCTAAAAAATCATCTTTAGGAGTCTTCTACCCCATTAACTAAATACATGAATCAAAATGCGGCATGTGGACTGACTAAAGACTGACTAAATTTTGCTCAGTTCACTATTTTTCTTGATTTCTTTTAAAATCAAAGTTCTTTCAACACTTATGCATCTTAATGTTCATAAGTGTGTTTTAAAAAAAAAAAATCCTACAAGTAAATGCATGAAACATGTTAATAAGTATTGCCTGAGCTGATATCCAGAAAGTATGAAAAGATAATTTTGTTGTAAGTGCTAAGAAGTTCAAGAAGTTTGCAAAAATGTTTTTAGAATTTAAATCCAGCCCTTTTTGCAGATATTTTACAATGAAAAGCTTCCCACAAATTACCTCTTATAAGAATGGATATGAGAGACCAAAGACCTAGCTAATGTTATATCCTGTCTCTGACCACAACTGGTTGTGAACATCTAAAAAACAGTGTAAGAGCAAGGACAGCATAAACTTCCTCTTGCTTGCTCTCCTAGCCTCCAGCTGGCTGGGACTTTCTAAATCAGGACCTCTTCTGGAATTTTGTTTCAGTGAATTAGTTCAGTTGCTTTATGATTTGCAAGTTATATAAATAGTTCAATGCAGCTTGAAGAGACTCAGAAAACCTTTAAAAGGAAAATTCTATATTCTTTGCTTTTTATTATTAATATATCTGCAGTAGGAGCATGACTCATTTGACAGCTAAGAACAAAAGAGTCCATTGAGAACTTTCTCAAAAGGATTAAGTTGAGCATTAAGTGTGATTTTCCTCCATTAAAAGAAATTTTAAACAAATAGGAAAAATATCAAGATGATAAATTGAAGGTTAGTCTCCAGGCAAAGTGGCATTTGCTTTGCAAAATTAAATCTATACTGTATATGACAGAAGTTTGTTTAGAAAGTTTCAATTAATAAATAGATGTGTCTAAAAGGACTGTCCACAGACTTTTCCCCTGGAAAAATACCTCAGCACTCCTGCAATGAGTTACCTTGGGAGAGAATTGGGTTGAAGTTTCCAGCTTGAAATGTGTTTGGTGTTCCAGAGGAAGCATGCTAAAGCAACCTCCAGGAGGACTTAATTTAGCAGTTAGATGGGGGCAGGTGCTGCACTCCCACTGAATCAAGTGCTCCTGTCCCTGTACAGAGACAGAATGTGCTCGATGTTGGGTTAGTTACTGGTTTAGGTTCTTCCCTGTTCACTTCCCTTGCACTCGTGTCAGTGCGTGTGGAAATTAGCATAGAAAAACCTTTTACAGGTGAAAGTCATATCCTTTGCTTTTAGCTGAACTGTAGCTGCTGGAGGAGATACTTTATGAAATATGGAAACCATGCTTTGGAATCCATATTTTCTTTCCAGGAATTTCTTTCCAGAAGAGGGCTGAGATGCCATTGGATGTTACTTCTGTGCTGCAGATGTTAACCTGAGCATTCATCCTTCTTTACAGAGGTAGAGCTCTTTTGGAAGAGGTTGAATTACAAGAGATAGCTGTGCCAGAATTTACACAGAGCTTGGGTTATTCTAATGTTTATAAAAATATCTCTATCCGAGTTAACTACTCATGAAGGAGTGAGGGCTAGTGTGGAAAAAGTCATTTTTAGACGTCGTCATAGGTTGTTATCTGTGCAAATGATCATCTGGTCATAAGCTTCACCGTGCATCTTTGCTGTGTCCATGCCTGCTTCTCCTGGCCAGAAGCTGTCCCGATGTGAGTTAACCTGCTGTTGAAGAAGGATCAGCATGGTTCTGGGCCGCAGCAATGCTCTTTGCTACTCAGCTTGCTTTCAACAAGCCTGGCTAGCTCAGCAGTACCCTTAGCCTGCTGCAAGATTCTGACTTGCAGCTGGATCACAACTGGCAAGTCTGGAGCATGGTAGTTCAAATGTGCACAAGTCTACCTCCACCATGCAAGTCAACAAAATGACCACTGCAGCTGATAACTATGCAGGACAAGCAGGTGCATCCACAGTGTTATTAAATTAGAAGACTTGGTATCCACAACTTTCTGGCTTAATTCACTGGTTGAGAGCATTATAGAAATAATAAAATTGTTAGCTGTTCAGTGTCTGAGGCACCATCCTTTAATAGTCATGCCTTGGTTTCATGTCAGTAATGTGGAGGCTTCTTGACCTAGCAGGAGTTAGGAAATAAATTAATCATGCATGCAAATTCTTTAAAGATAAGTTTCATGAACTTCTATTGTTTCAGCCTTTCTGATGCTCACTTGATCCCAAGTCAGGATAATTATTACAGCTCTGTAGGCAGAGTTTGGAATAGATGCAAGAGGAGCTTTTGGAGGCTGCATTCTCACTCCTTTCTAAAAAAACCCACTGAGAATGGTCTTGCATACTGCTTGCATTAACTAATTGTACTCCTCTTCTACCCCCTTGCTTTCCACCCTCTTGTATTTTGAAGTGTCAGGATGTAAGTGTGCCACTTTTTTCCTTTGCCTTTGCAAAAATCTGTAATAACTGCAGTAATATCAGCAGTTCTTGCATGAAAATTGGTCTTCACAACCCTGCCAGTCAGGAAAGTCTACTGGTAGCATGAGCATTCAAACTGAACCGAAGGAAATAAAGATGCAACATCCAATAAACATGAGTGTCAAAAGTTTTAATCTGGAGGGTAAGTAAAGGTGGACTACTCTGTGTTTGAGTATTCCATAGCACTACAAGGTGCCTTATAAGGAATATTATTTTAACTTTTGAATATTCTAAATTAGTTTTTCCCCCTGATGCCTATGTACCTATATGCCACTACATGTATGCTTTCACTATATGCTTATATACTATCAAGTTCTGCAAATAAAAATGATTTCATAAGTTGGAACAAAACAAAAGTTGAAATCTAGAGTGAAGTTTTTTTTATGCCAAAGATGTGTGAAGAGTAGAAACACAATGATTTTTATCATGTTTCCTGGGGAAGGTGATGGAAAGATGAGTCTGGGAATAATTTTTAGGTAAAATTAAACTGTAGCTGTGTTAATGCTATTTGAGGAAAGACTGCCTTCCGCTAGTTTAAATACATACCAAATAGAAAGGGGTGTAAGTACAACACCCAGCAGTCTCAGTTGCACAATCAGATGAGTGAGATGCCCGCCAGCTATTTAAGTACATGGATCTAAGTATGATTTAGACAAATGCACCAAGAATGCACATGCTGAGAGATAATAGAGAAGAGCTATGGCTGGTCTTGGGCATGACAGAAGCTGCTTAATTTAGAACCATGAGACCATCAGATGCTGCAGTGTGTGATGGGTAAATATAGCTCCTGGTCTTGGAGGTATCAGATTCTGAGTGAAAGGGAGACAGAAGCAATTGGGGCAAATTCTAGCATGGAAATATTCCCTGCAGCCATTCCATTAACCTCATGTACCAAATATGACTTGGGGGAACAACAGCAGGATGTGTCTCTAAACAGCACCTATTCCTGCTGGACTGTTGAGGTCAGGGGAGCACTGCTGGGGGGAGAAGTGAATGAGCCTCCCCCTCTGCTGGCTCTGTACGCATGTGATGTGGGAAGGTTTTCAGAGATGGTCAAAAAGTGAAGGACTGCAGTATTTTGCTTCCCTCTTCATTTTATACTTTATACAGGTTTTGAGTGAGTGCTGCAGAAAACTGGCAGATGTTTTAGGTGAAGTACTGGCTCTTCTGAGGGACCTGTTGATTTTTGAGGCTGGGAGTTAGGTCCCTGAGGGAGTACATGTCACTAAGCTTCCTATAGTGATGCTGAGAGGCAGGCCAGTCACTGTAAGCTGCTTGACAATGCTGTGGACTGTTTTGTTCTTCCTCTGGGACTGTTTCCATAGCTCTGAAATATTTTTGTTACTCTCTGGTACAGCTGAATCACGCAAAGTGGTCTGGCATCAGCAGTGGCAAAATCCATATCTCTGTTAGCAGTTAAATCCAGTTCGACCCCAAAGCTGACAGCAAAGATAAAATATTCATAAATATTGCTTCTTGATACGAGTGTGCAAACTTGAAGGGATGCTGCTGTTCCAGCCTTGATAAACAGAGGTTTCGCTGCACTTTGAGGAAGTTGTTTTTGGATAAAGGTCTCTTTGGCTCTCTAGAGATGGGGCATGGAGATCTCTATGATGTGTGAAAACACCAGATATTTGCTGACTGGAAAAAAGAACCAGAAACTTCTGAGACAAGACAGCAGAGGGAGCCATTGAGATTTGGTATGTTTGCTTCTCTTAAATAAAGATAAATAAAAATTCAAGTTGATTTCCCTTCAATATAGGAATACGAGAAAAAAAATCCATGATAGTTCAATATATTTTACAGTATGGTCACTGGCAGCATTGATGTGCTTCAGAGATTTGATTATATTAGTGTTTTGGGCAGCTTTCTAAACAAATTCTGGGAATGCAACTTTGTGGAGCAATGAATGATATTAATTTGTTACATGCATGCACTCCCTACTAGTATGTGATACGTTGTTTATTAAAATCCATACTATAAACCTGAACTATTTTTAGTCTGTGCTATTGGTGGCTTCATTTTTATATCTAGCCACATTTCTTTCCACCGCTCTGTATTTACTTCAGTCTATGTATTCCCATATGTTTGCACAGTTCCTGGAGCTGTGTGGGCTTTGCAGGAATGTTAACAGAAGTTTCCAAAAGCAAAATATACGTGCACAAAATGTGTTTCCATATTTTCAAAGCTGTATTAACAAATAGATGGTGGCAAATGAGTGAGAAAAGGGCATTTATTTTTTATTCTTGACTCTTCTTATTACCTGCTAGAAATAACAGCAAAAAATGCCAGCTCATGGTGGTACATGCTGTATCCACAAACACACGGAGGCATGTGCTCCCTGAATCAAACAGGAGAGCACAAACAGTGACGTGGGGTGAGAAAGCAGAGGTGGGAAGATGAAATCAGCTGCCTAGAGCAGGCTGATGCCAACTGCATCAGTTTTACCCCAGGCATCTTTGTTCCCATAAACTAGAACTAGATTATAATGTCTGTCTTAGAAACAGTGTTCTGCATGCTTATTGCATTTTGTTTGCAGCAGGACTTCATTATCACAGGATGTCTGTTCTCTAATTTTGAATAGTAGGAGGAGGAGTAACATGTACATTCTTCATGGTGATTCCTGCTTAGTTATATGCTGAATACATATCAGTCTCAAAAAGCTGGTATTTTTCTTCAGTTCCATGGTGTTTTTTTTTTTTTCCTTCTAGTTGTTGTTATGAAAATACCTACAGTACAATACAAATTCAGTATTTCAATACTAATTGCATCTTTGCAACGGGAAATTTAAATTTCTTGCTTTTCTTGCCATCCTACCTTCTCAGGTGTTCTTGTGTACCATCGAGAGCTACTGATCATTTGATGACAAACATGACAGCCCAGTGTTGTTTTCACTCTAACATTTCTGTCTCAATGCAACCTATAGAGCTAAATGTATGTAAGGGAGGGACAGATTTGCTGATCCTCTCACTTCTGTCCAGTGATCAAATCCCTGTATATGTTCTGGCAGCAGTTTTACACCATACAAAGTTAGATGGGAAACCAAGCTGCCAAAGGGTTTATACACAATACAAGCTTCTTGGAGTGCATAGTATAACCAAATCTACTGTATGCAGCTTCCAGACTATGCAAAACCTTTGTGGTTTAGATGAAGTGTTTGTGCCCTCATGTCTTGTATTGCAGAGTTTTTTTTTTTTTTTTTTTTTTTTTTTTAGTGCGAAAATAAAAGATTTTAAAATAGCATTTGTTTTAATCCTCTTTGCTTTCCAGTGTCTGTGACTTGTATCTGGGTTGCTGTTACATGTTGTTGTGATGTTTCTCACTTTCATCTGTGATAAGGGCCACAGAGGCAGCTGGATAAAAGGACTGGTGGAGGTGGTAACCAAACTTATTCTAAGGAGGGGGGTCTGGTTATGGAGCCTCTCTCTTTGGAGATGTTCAAAAATTGTCATGACATGGTCCTGTGCAACTGGCTGTAGGTGTCCCTGTTTCAGTAGGGAGGTTGTATCAGATGACCTCCAGAAGTCTCTTCCAACCCCAGCCATTCTGTGATTAACAGATTTTTGATTTTCCACTCCTGTTCATATAAATGGATGTGCAGAGGTTTGGGGAATTCAGATTTCAGGTTAAGGATTTTTATTTTTTATGATTTTTTTAGCTGCAATCGAATACACTGAATAAAAACTAAGATTTAAGTTCTCTGTAGTAATTATACACCAACTAATTCTTTAAGATTATTGATGGATATGACTTAAATGTATAACACCTGAATTTAGAGTATCATTTAGGAAGCGTATTTATTTCACAAGGCAATCAAAACCTTTTACATGCCAAGCTGCAGATACTTGTGATCTTCTTGATGCCTTTATTTTACTAGTGCTAATAAAATGAGATTTACAGAAAGAAATCATTTTTTTTCTGTAATCTTCTTAGGTTAATCTAGGTTTACACCATGCAAAGCTGACCTCAAGTAAAACAAACTTCATACTTTTTTTTATGGTTTGTTTTCACTCTTGCATGCGCTCTTTCATTCATTTAAATTATCTTTTTGGATGACTGGGTATTTTGTTATCTTCCTCTTTGAATTATGGCAATTGTTTATTGTCTACAGTTTTTTATTATTGGTTTGAAATGTCTGCTTAGCTGAAAATGTGAAAATCTAATCTGAATTTCTAAGAACTTGGAATTAATTTAAACCTTATAAGTTCCAAAATTAAATAATCTTTTGGGTTATAAATGAGAAGAAAAGAATGATAAGTAATTCTAGTGACTGTTCTAAACATTTGGGTTAATACATAGGTTTCCAGTATAGAATGGTAGAACTAACTTTTCCTTTGACTTTTGTAGTTAGTTTATATATATATATATATATATATATATATATTTTCCCTCTGCAAACTTATCATGCCATTCTTAATTCCTAGACTGAGCATCAAATGAAAGTTGGGGCACTCTGGCATCTGTAATTATGTAATCTGTCCATTGTAATTACTTTCTTAATTTTTTTTTTGGTGACAGGTTGACCTTGTTAGGTTCCAACTGTCATATAGTAATATGCACTACAGTGTAGCATTGTACACTGCAATGACCTTGATCTTCCCATGTTTAATTGTCCTTCCTTATTGTCTTTCAGATGTCTAGATAGTTTTCAGTTATGGCTTCTAAAATTATGAAGTTGATGCTGAAACTCTGTCACTTCTTGCAAATGTAATGTCTGACCTTCATAGCTGTGTTCTGCCGTTGGGGCCCAGAGATAAACAACTTAACTGATTGTCGTGTTAAAGGGTAGTCAGACGCTTGTCTGCTTCGGAGCCCTGCCAAGGACTTTTGACTCAACTTTGTGAAACTGTCTCAGCAAATGTTTGCCTGTTTCAGAGCCCTGCCAAGTACAGATAGATCAGGAATTGGCACTGATAAATACACTTACTGCAGTAATGCTAATACAATACTGCCAGCAAAATGTCTTCTGGGGTGTTTCTCACCAAAAGTTGAAGGTACAGAGCTTTCCAAGAAGGCAGCCCTGTCTTGGTGGAGAAAGAGCACAGCCCATCAACTGCCTCTTCTGGGTCTTCAATCTCTCCTATCCCTCCCTCTCCTTTTTTTCTAACTTTTTTTCTCTGAATTTGTGTGACTAGTGTTAACACTAACTCTTTTTCATAGCACTAATACTTTGTCCACAGTTCCTTTATATCCTGACCTTCTCCCCCTGGAGTGATGTTTGGCATGATTTGGGTGAAGTACTATAGTCATATATGTTTAGCATTCACTTCATTAAGTTCTTTATAGGGGTTTTAACTTTAATATTCATTTTATAAATAATAAAGAATACATGTTCACTCTGGGCACTGTAACCTTCTGTTCTGTCACCAAAACGGCCATCCCGCCACTGTGAGACTCCCTCCTTTGACAGTCTCTCACACCAAGCTTGCAGACCTCCATCCACAAAGTTTATATAAGAAATAAGTGTAGGCAAGCTGCTCAGTTCCCTCCTTGCCCAAGGCCAGTGCTTATCAGTGACACTAACAAGTCTCCATACTTGGTGGCATTTTTATTCCAGTGGGTAGATGTACACTCATGAGACCATCAGGTTGGAAGTTTGTAGAACTCTGACAAATTACCTGCTTATAAGCAAAGTGTTAATATATAATATATAATAAAAAAGCAACAAAGAATTGAACAACCCAGCTAGCTTTTGTATCTGATGTAACATTGACTGATTTTAAGTACTGAAAATATCAGTCCACTGTGGTGTCTAGTCCCTCATGGGAGTAGTCTGTGGTCCAGAAACAATAGTCACCTATCATAGATATTGAGCTGTTGTTTGCTATTTATCTCAGACATGAAGATCTCATGAAGACCTGGGCTAGTGGCATCAAAGAATGCTGATGACTAAATTTCTCAGGGGCTCCAGTTTAGGCCATATGATCTTTTACATCCTTTTACTTTATTAGTAAAGAAGGCTGAAAGCTACTTCAATTCCAGATGCAGTTGCTTGAAGTTTGGGCCTGGTTACTTCTCCCAGAGGCTGTTAGAAGTTTGCCTACCCCCAGCCTGCTGGCTGTGGGGGACTGGGATGTTTGGAGAGAGTCCTGATGTTGTGCCAGTATTCCTCAGCAAAACGGTGGTGTGATACCAGTGCTGTTCTAGCTACAAGTGCAGAGAACTTGCATGGGCTGCTGCAGGGAAAGTTAATTCAATCCCAGCCAGACCTAGTACAGTCACATATAATATGAGACTTTTTCACTTTCTTTCTTGGAATAACTACAAATAATAGGTATAAACCAGTTACTGTTAAAGAGTTTATTATGCATCTGATATTTATTGTTATCGTACTTACTATTGCTATCATATATATTATCAATTATCTTACTCTACTTGCCTGAAAAAGGATTCTGTTGATATACAGGCAGGACAGCTGCTTCCTAAATACTTGATCCAGGGACCTTTTATTAGAATAGTAAAGCACTACCTTTTGAAAAGTGGGGTGAAAAAACTACAGTTTCATCCCATTGGATGTCAAGTTATGGACAGACAGACTAGAAGCTGAAGAGTCAGCAGATGCAGTTTATACACTAGTTTTGCCATCGTGGTATTATTTAACAATTTTAGGCCTTAGATTAACCACTTTCTGAATTGAAATGGCAGTGCTTCATGGTCTGGGGAGTGAGCTAATCCCTCTGAATGAGCAGTGTTAGAAATAATCAGCCAGAAATCCATACTTGCTTTGACACTAATAAGGGAAAAATAAATTTAAAAAAAAAAAAAAATACCAAGAAGAATCTTGCTTGGTTACAAGAAGAATAAGAAACTGCACAAAGGAGGAAAAATGGGCACAAAAAAAAAACCAAACAAACACTTTTAAGATTACAGTATTTGGAATATGGAAGATTATTTCTGAGTTCCAAAACATGTTATTTACCACATTCAAATTGAATCTCATGGGAACTTCACAGGATGCAGTACTTAAAATATTATTCAAAAGACCCTGTAATAAAAAAGTAAAGATTAAAAGTTAGTCACAAATTATCAAAAATAAGGCTTTCCCACAAAGCGTTATATGTTTAAATAATTAACAACACTCACATTTGATCTTGACACTTAATTCAAACACAGGATAGGCTCCAGACCCAAACTGAAAGGAAGTGCTGGTATTTTTCCTCCTTCATTTGCAAGATCTCTGCTCAATGGCATATTGCTTGTTTACTTCTCTATGATGCTCCACTTATCTAGTTATGTTCCATAACACATGTGCTTTAATATTTGATCATGGGAGCTGGGCTCCTGGGCAAAGAGAAGGCTTGATCTCTCAAGATCTCTCGAGATTGCCCAGATCATAGGCCAAAACCTAATACATAGATATGCTTTCTTTGATTTAAATGGGAATTAATACTTCAAATTTAACTCCAGTATCGAGTACCTACTCTGTTAGTTATATGCTTCCTTTCTCTTACATTTTAGTTTGATCTACAATCTTGTTTAAAAAATTTCTCAAAAGACCATTTACCTATCTTATTCTTTAGCAGCCTGTCCCTTGTCCACTCTATCTCACATCCTCATTTTCTCTTTCCAGCCATTGTGGTGTCTTCCCTAGTACTGCTTGTTGGATACATCTTCCTTGCTCATTCTCTGTCAATTTATCTGCTTTGATTTCCTCATCTGCTCTCATTTCTTGTGTTTTTATCTCTCATCTTTGCTTTGGCTTCTCCAGAATCACCAAAAGTCTTGCCTGCTACCTCTTTTGCTTTTATTTTCCAGTTCTGCACTAAGCTATTCTGCCTTTTTTTCCTTCTACCTCTCAAATGTGACTCTCACAAGCTCCTAATTATTCCTCACTAGGTCTGTTTTTAGAAGTGTTAAGACTGACTGTGACTACATGTCATTTGGAAATAAAACCTGGTTTAACTTTTATGCCTCTATCTGCTGCTGGTTCTCTCCCTCATTATCATATCTTTTGGGTTCTTATTACTTCTCTTCTTTTTGCTTCCTCTTCTCTCTCTCTTTCTCTCTCTGTATCTTAGATGAATTGTATTTGTTGGATGACTATTTCTACACTTGCAATCCTATTCTCTGTTGTCAAGCTACCTCCACTCAAAAAAATCCACTCTCATTCCACCTTCGTGATATCTCTTCAAGAATGTCCAACCATTAACTCATGTCACCAAAAGGGCTATTTATATACAAACTTCATATAGAGGGATACACATTTTATTTTATACATACATGCATACAAAGCATACATATATAAAAAGGAGACAGTCCTCCATTTCTGTCATGTATTCATACATTCACATCCTATTTTTGTCTCTGAAGACAACCTTGGTTTCTTATTTCATTCAGACCTATAAAAGTATATCTTTGGATATCACGTTTCCCTCTCCTGCATGTTAGAGCCAATTGTTGCAGGCTTTTTCAAAATAGATCTCTTCTGTCCATTTTAGGTAAGTAGCATTTTTTAATTTTCTGTGTCAGTTATTATAACAACTATCTGGCCATGGGAATTGCAATTTTGCTCCATTCAACTGTGCAGGGCACATCTGAAAAGTTTTTTTTTTTTTTTTCTTCAGGCCATTGCTTAGACTTTATCACTTCTTTAGAACATCACACTCAAGCTTCATTTCACAATTTCTTCCCAGCCTACCCACCTTCTTACTTTTACTGCGAATATGCCAGCTACTTCTGAAGTAGCCTAAGATGCCAATTTCTCCCTTTCTATTAATTTTTCAAGTAAACACCCTTGTGCTTTCTCATTTTACCAATTAATCTTCACACTCTCCTTCAAAACTTCCATCTCCTCTATGCCCTTATATAGGGTTGTTACATGCTATGACCAGTAAATTGATGCTGAACAGCAGCATCTTGCTTCCTTGTATTTCCTCTGATATGAGATGGTGTTCAACTGGCTAATTTTTTCATTTCCTAGTTTAAGGTTGTCTGTAATTAATGTCTACTATCTATGGTATGACATCACAATCACAGAATGGCTGAGGTTGGAAGGAATCTCTGGAAGCCATCTTGTCCAACCCCCCCCCCGCTCAAGCAGGGTAACCCAGAACAGGCTTCCCAGGACCATATCCAGGTGACTTTTGGAGATCTGGCCACCTTTGTCAGTGCTTCATCACCTGCACAGCACAGAAGTGATTCCTGATGTTCAGATAGATCCTCCTGTGTTCCACTTTGTGTCCATTGTCTCTTGTCCTGATGCTGGGCACTACTGAACAGAGCCTGGCTCAGTATTTGCATCCTCCCTTCAGGTATTTATAGACATTAATAAGATATCCCCTGAGCCTTCTCTTCTCCAGGCTGAGCAGTCCCAGCTCTCAGCATTTCCTTGTAGGAGAGGTGCTCCAGTCCCTTCATCATCTTGGTGGCCCTATGTTGATCTCTTCCCAGAATGCCCAGGTTTCTCTTGTACTGGGGGTGGGGGGCCAGAACTGGATGTAACACTCCAGGTGTGGCCTCATCACTGCTGAATAGGAGGGAAGGATCAACTTTCTCAGCCTGCTAGAAATACTTTGCCTAATGCAGCCAAGAACACTGGTAGCCTTCTTAGCAGGAAGATCACGCTGTTGACTCATGTTCAATTTGATGTCCACCAGGACTCCTAGGTCCTTTTCTGCAAAGCTGCTTCCCATCTGGGTGGTCTCCAGCACGTGCTGGTGACTGAGGTTGTTCTTCCTCAGGTGCAGGACTTGTTGAAATCTGTGAGATTCTTGCCAGCCCACCTCTCTACCATCTCATTATGAGGATGACTCACCTCATTCTCAGATGTGAACTCAAGATATCCCAGAGAAACTTCTTGATGTAGCTACCAGGATAACTTGCTGGCCAACTGATGGATGAATTCCACCATTTGTGACTTCCTTATATTTCTTCTTCTGTTACCTTAGAAACCTTGCATGGTAAGGCAAGGATGCATTTTTTTATTATTATTATTATTTTTTTGATCTAGATCTTTTTCTACAGCACCCTAATGCTAAAAGGAGTCCTGGTCCAAGGCCAAGTCTCCTGGATGCTTTCATAATATCAATAATATAAATGCATCAATGTACAGATTAAAATTTTGACGGTGTTCTTTGTTTCTAAGGCACAATCTCACTCTTTTTAAAATCTTGTAAACTCTTTACATCACAAAATCTACATTCTTTCCCAAAACAGTCCCAGAGTTTATCTTAAATTTTCACTAATAACTAACACTTTTAAAATAACTTATCCAAAAGCTTTTCATCCAAAAATTTTTATCCAAAATTTTTTCATTTATGAAAAGTCTTAACTAGTACTAGAGCTGTGATGGATGTTGATTCTTGGGGCCCGGGAGAACGGTTGCTGGTAGATGAATTTTCAGAACCAAATGTTTGTCTTCCTCATCAGTTAATCCCAATTAAATACTTAGAAAAGCTCACTGCTCTTGTTCCAATTTGTATTGATCAGCTGACCCACCCTTTGGCCAGGGCAAATCAAAAGGCACTTATGCTGTAAATATTTGTTTTAATTCATGTAGCACTTTGGCACTCAGGAAGGTAGCAGAAAAGCCTATTGAGGTCTGTCATGTATTGCTGTGCCTGTCACGAGATATTTCTCTGCATTTTATGGCAAACCTAAACTGAGGTTCCTCCTGTAAGAGGAAGAGAATGTTGGGATGTATCTGCTTTGTATTGTACTTTGCCTTTCTTTTTTGTTTCTTCTTCTGATCATATAACTTCACAGTTAAAAAAAAAAAAAAAAAAAAAAAAAAAAAAAAAAAAAATTGTCCAAAAAGTCAGTACTTTTAAAATATTCCCTATAGCTTTCACAATAGTCACCTGGGGCTTCTTTGTTGTATTTCATGAAGGGACATTTTTAAGACTTGATTTTCTCATGGGAAGGAAAATACTTTTGACGAGGAAAAAGCAACATTTTGTCAATGCTGCTGATGCCACTGGCAGAAGAAGCTCATGTGCTTTCAAGCTTAGGGTATCTTCAGCAGTGTGGTGACAGCAGGTGCCTTGCTGCAGACCTGGACCTTGAAGGTGCCTTACTTCTAGCCATGCTTTCTGTTCTAGCCTTATAACATCATGGTTAAACGCTACTAAATTTTAAAATATATATATATATTTAAAGGCAAAACTTGTATTTCCTGTTTGCCAGCAGATGGCAGTGGTGTAGGAGTGTTTGAACATAGTTTAAGGGGAAAAAAAAAAAAAAAAAAAAAAAAAAAAAGAAAGGGTCTTTGCTACAACTGTTTGTACTTTCTCTCTTTAGACATGCAAGAGGATTATGAAAACAGTTCTCCTTGGTCTGCATAAGTGGATTAACCCTGTCAGAACTTTCTGATCAATTGATACATTTTTGAAATCACACTTTTAGCAATTTTTCTAGCGGATGAAATGATACCATATTGGGTATTAATGAAAAAGGATGTTAATATAATAAACAGAAGTAATTTTTCCACAGCCTTTCCCTAGTGACACAGGAGCATTGAAGCATCTTCAAGCATTTTTACTTTTGTAAATAGACAGGTGACAGCTTTCTGGTTTGTAAGTTAATCTTTGAATTATCCATTTGTGCAATGATGCAGGATTTGAATTTGACCTTTTTAAAAATAATTTTTCATTTTTAATGATGAATCACTCTGCATTTATCAGAAATGGCTCTATTGGAGGGGGATATAATGAGCTATTAACCCCTTGTTTGCACAACCAGAATTGGGTCTCGCTTCCATCTCCTGTGATGTGATCCTGACTCCTCACACTTGGATCAGGGCTGGGGGGTGCCTATTTACCAATACACTTGGCTGATGAGTCATGCCTGTCAACATATATGTACCAAAAAGTAGTTCGGCCCCACGCTCAACCCCCTCTACTCAACTGCTTTCCAAAACTGAAGATACCTGAGCTCTAAAAGCTTATTGATTTTTGGATGTTAGTTAAAAATGATAAAATTGCATGTAGTGTAAGGCCAAAATTGTCTTAGTTCAGGATGTTCTGAGCAGCCCCATGCCTTACTTGTGCTTGAGCCCCTTCAGGATTCAGAAAATTGAGTGTTTATCTGCTTATGTCCCTGATACAGCAGGTGAGATGTGAGACTAACACATGCTGACAGAATAAGGTGCCTCATAAATTCAGTTATTGCTTCTACTTTTCTTTTTAATGCAGCTGAAGTCTGATGTCATGATGATTCTCTTTATTTAATACCTTACTCTTGAATTGCATTAAGCATTTTTTAAAAGCTCTTGAAAATATCAGCTGAGCATCACCATACCTGTGGTAGGAGCTTGCTCTTTTGTCAATGGAGGGAAAGAGGGAGGTCATCTCTAGTCATAGCTCAGGTCTCAGGAATGTGCAAACACCTCCTGCAAGGACTGACAGTAGTAAAAGTAATTGGCTCAAGTGGAAAGTCTTGCAGAGAATTATCAGCATGGATGAAAACATGAAAATGGATGAGAAATGGCTAAACAGATCAACTTGTGAAGTTATCACCAAGAATACAGGGGGAATACAAGAAAAGACTAAATCCTCAGGGGAGAGAAAGCAGGGAAGATATTTAAATTAAGAAACCAGAAGTTCAGCAGAGGGTTGATGGGGTAAAGACTGAGTGAGTGATGTCAACATATCTGCAAGAAGAATCTTATTAGGAACTGGAAAAAATGACTGGATATAGTGGGAGGGAAACAGCAAGTGATGTCATTAAGGAAATCAAGTGAGAGGCAGTTGTGCTAATGAGTATTCTTTTTTTCCCTTCTGTAGAAGAAGACATAAGTGAGATATTCTTCCTTTAATATGCTGAAAATACATTCTTCCTACATATTCCTCCTTTAATTTGCCAAAAAATACCTTGACTTTATCTACAAGGGAAAGGCACTTGAAAACTTCATGCCACATATTACAGAGAAATATTAATCTGAACTAAATCCTACGCTACACCCATTTTCTGACTGAATTGCACTAAGCATGTAAATACAATATACTTTAAATGTAATTAATTATAAGACAAAATACTTCTGAGAGATTCTACATTAGACATAACAGCCCTAACTTTACTGTCTTTTCTTTATCGCCTGGATTTACCTCTCATGGAAGTGCAAACTATGGCACTGCTGTGTGGCCACAAGATGTTGCCAGAGATGAGGCCAACCCACAGAAGCAATATGTTGGATCACTGGTCGTACTGCTTACTGGCACTTGAAACTTAAGAAACTATGGCTACTTCTGCTGTTTTTAAGATTTTAGCATATTTAGAAAGGCGGAGATAAGTACCAGCTGCTAAAAATAAAATGTCTTATAATCAGAAGCTTTGGGGGAAAGATTTTTCCATTACATTTTTATACTTAATTTCCTGGGAGCAAGTGGCACCAGTCAGCTTGCCAAGTACCTCCTATCAGTTGAAGCCAAGCATCTATTCTGAAGTATATACTCACATGTTTTGAAATTTATATAGGCTATTGGTCTTTCTGAAACATGCAACAGTTAGGCTCTTCAGGTTAATTCAGTGTTTAACGTAGGAGCTGTGTGGAGGAATTCTGACTTCCACTTGGTAGCCTGCAGGTCACTTTTTGCTTCAAAATAATTGAAATTGTGTGGAAAAATGAAGAGTTGTCAAAGATTAAACCAGTTCTTAAAAGACAAAAATCATGCACACAGGCAGATCATGATCTGGTGGTTGTTTGTACAGCAGTGAACACACCAAGGTTCTGGGCTGGCGATACAGAATATTATTGCAATACAAATAAAGACTGCTCACGCTTTAATGATTTAACATAGTGCTCATTGGGCCAGTGAACTGTATCAGTCATTGCTTTCTGTAAATACTGAAAACTGCTCATGTGAATTATCAGCATGATTATGTAGCTCCAATATTGTTTGCTTTGTTCTATGCCTTTTAATTTTTGATGGCAGTGCCATTTTGAAAGAATTTGTGCAGTGTGTTACAAAGAAGGAGGTATGCTATACTTTAGGTAAAAAAAGGCTCACTGCAAGCAAGGAAAAATGAAAATATTTGTCGATCACAGATTCCACTTATTTACATAGGTTTTAATAATGAATAGAAAATGGAGGTGCAAGTTTGCCCATAGAAGCGCGCATGCACGTCTCACAAATATACAGCAATCCTCAGTACCTGCTCCAACTGACAGAATAATGGTGAAAAAATGTACTTTCTAATTCTTGTTGGATGAAAATGATATGCAAAGTTCAATTCCAAAGGGAGTCAATGAATAACAGGAAAAGAAAATGAAGGTAGGAAGAGGTTTTTTGTCTAATTTTGTGGTTACTTCATTTGTGAGAATTGGTGGGGTGTCAGGCCATCCAGCACAGTGAGGGTCTTACAGGGCCACAGAGAACTGGTGCTGTGGGAGTAGAGGGGCAGGAGAACCGTGAAACGAAATGAGTGACTTTGTAAATGAAGACAGATGTGCTTGCAACAGCAGGTAACCAGTTCAGTGAAACGAAATGCTATTACACCAGCAGAACAGGAGTAACACTCTGTATGAGCCTCACAGGGACAGTCTAGTGTACAGTGACCATTAGAAAGGGGTACCAATTTCATTTCAAGGTGTTGTGCAAAAATAAAGTGTCTGCAGGTAAGTGCTGAAATTGTGCGCTTGTAATTTTGTTACAGTAGCATTGATCATCCACCTTTTTGCTCGTGATTTGTAAAGGAGGGGGAAGTAAAGTAGACAGATAATGTTGCTATGTATTTTGTATCTTGTTGATGGAAACCAGTTTTTATGAATGCAGTGATGTTTTGGAATGTAGTAAACTCTACTAGAATATGCTTTTTATGATTACCAGAAATACCATAACATTTCAAGGTACTGGCTTCCAAAGATTGATTTATGTGATTTAAAGATCTTTGAGGACAACAGATGTGAACACTGAAACCAAATGAGAGCATACATTCCTCACATCTGTCCCTTTAATTTTCTGTGTCTTTGTGACTCTGTCTGGAACCGAGGGATGCTATATCTGTCATATACCAACAGATGGCAACATTATAAGTCCATTTTTAAAGATGGTTAGAAATAGCCATACTCTCAGCTGCTCCAAATTTAGTTAGGAAAAAAAGAAAAGAAAATTAATTGTATCTTTCCTTGGAAGTATTTTTTTTTTTTTTTTTTTTTTTTTTTTTTTGTCCCGCCAGTAAAAATAGCCACACAATCACAGGTACAATTATTTGTTGTTCCCTCTTTTAATAATTCTTTTGACACTTCATGTATTTCTTTCTCTTACGTACTTTACATTAAATCTAATGTTCAGTATTGTTTGACCTGTTTTTATTATGCTACCCTTTCACAAATATGTATGAAATAATGTTCAGTGATGTTTCCTAAGCCTTTTGAGATCCCAGAAGTAATAAAGCTTTAACATAGATAGACATCTCAGGTGGTTTTCTATTGGTTTCCTTAATATATTTGTATAATATTTTATCAGAAGTAGCAGTAGCAACATAGAAGTCACGGGGTGAATTCCCATTGTTTCCCATTATACAGAAATCAGATTAGATGAGCCATTGATCCTACTGGCTTAAACTATGGCACTTTATAACAATACTGAATGAAATTTAGATGCAGCTTTCACAATTTATGAATAAAGCAATTTGCTTGGCTTGCTGCAGCCAGTTCGCTCACATCAGTGGGCCATGCATTGTGTCTCAGTTGGCTGGGAGGCTCGTGGCAGCTTCTCCAGCCTGCTCAGCAATTCAGCCAGCAACTGAGGGGGGGGGGGGGGGGGGGGGGGGGGGGGAGCACAGTGGTGCTGGGGGATGAAATAGGGTGGAAAGAGAAGATATCCCAGGAGGGAGACCTAAAAGTATTGTGGTAGAGGTGCAGCCAAACTGGACGAAATCTTCAGGGGACCAATATCTTGTCTGAGACTGTCTGTGGTTCAGAGTTTACTATTTTTTTTCCTTATTGTGTATAGTTTACATATGTACATTGTAAACCAATCAGATCTACCTTTTAGTGTGAATAATATTCTAATTTAAATATAAGTATATTTATTTATTTATTTTGTGTGTACAGCCTCTACAAGTTTTCTAAAAATACCATTCTTGAAATTAAACCTGAGAGCAATCAATATTCAGAGTTAACCCATGCAAAATCAGAGGCAAGGACTTTCAGAGACGGGGGCTATGCTGAGAGCAGTAACAGGCTCTGGGTGGGTGAGTGGGGATAGGAGCATTGCTGGAGAGTGAGCAGCTTCCAGGCTTAAATATATGTATTACCCTAGGTGAGGTCCATTCGTCTGTTTGGGTAGGTAGATGAACAGGAGAGCCTTGCGAGTTTTAGGTCATTTTCTTACAGAGAAATTCTAAATATTTAAATGTGAAAAGATCTTTACAAATATGGCATTATTACTATCATTGTGCCTACTATAAGGATGTGTGTAAGTGTCAGCACCTACTTGGAGTCCTACAGAACAGCATCATTGAAGTGAAGAGTTCAGAGAATGTAATCCAGGCAGGACTCTTCACTTTGTTACAGAGCAGAGACTAATGACACCATTGTAATTTGGCTGTAGGCCAAAACCTGTTGCTTTTCATAATTAATTGGCTTGTTAGCTTGCAAAGAAGAATGCACATAGGTTGTACTAAATGGTGTCAAGTCAATCTTAGAAGCAGCCAGTACAGAGTACCTCAAGGGGCTCCTCTTAAACCTTTTCTTTGTTGCTAGCAGGCAAAAGAAAAAAAAAAAAAAAAAGTTCTGTATTTTTTATGATTTTTAGAGAATATGTGACAAAAGCTTCTCTACTTTCTACTGAATCTTAAAGGAAGTTTGCTTCAAATAAGAACCATTGAAAGAGATACTGCCAAAGCTGTGCAGCAGAATTTGCAAATTTATCGCACCTGGTAACCAGCTGGCTCACCCACAGTATCTGAGAATAAGTTACATGAAGAAGTCCTCTGTGGTGTGTCCCATGGATTCTCAATTTCAGCAATGTCCCAGCAGTGAATATTGATGTGATCCTCACCTGCTTCCATTCTGCTGTCTAGGTCATTCCTGTTGGAAGACCAACTGAGACATTCTGCACTTCTCTCCCTGCAGCTGGATTACCTTTAAAACATGCCTGGGTGTTAGTAGGGGTAGTGCCTCATCTGTTTCACTCAAACTGCATGTTTGAGGATGAAGATGAGGAGAGCACTTAGGCAAACAGTTCTACTGACTTCATGAAAATTGTCCTGCACTCTTCTACTTCTTGGAGTTGACTTACATTTGTAGCAGCTGGGGAAAAGACGCTGAGTTTCATGAAAGCACTTTTGCCTTCCTTTGTGTATTTGATGAGCTGTGCACTGCATTTTGCTTGAAAGTGTCAAGTCAGAGGACAGGCTGTGCTATTACCAGGGCTTAATGTTGCCATGCTCCACATGGGTCTAGCTGTGGCTGTTGAGCATCAATAAGGCAAGCTCTGCTTGGCAGCCTGAGAGCTGTGGGGTAACAACCTGCCCCTTGAAAAATCCTTAAAAGCTCCTGCTGCTCACACAGATATTGACCTCAGCCTTGAGGAAACACTTGTTCAGCTTCATAAAAAGAAAAAAAAAAAAATCCTGCTTCTGAATTATTTCATGTGCAATGCATGATTATAGCATTGAGTGCCACCTCAGCAAGTTTGCAGATGACACCAAGACGAATGGTGCAGTTGATACAACAGAAGGAAGAGAGATGCTGTTCAAAGGGACCTGGACAAGCCTGAGAAGTAGGGCCATGTGAACCTAATGAGGTTCCACAAGTCCAAGTGCAAGGTGCTGCATCTCAGCTGAGGAAATCCTGGACATGAGCACAGACCGTGTGAAGAACTCAATGAGAGCAGCTCTGTGGAGAGGGACTTGGAGGTTCTGGTGCATGAAAAGCTCGACACAAGCCAGCAGTGCATGCTTGCAGCCCAGAAGGGCAACTGCATCCTGGGCTGAATCAACAGAGGAGCAGCCAGCAGGGTGAGGGAGGTGATTGTCCCCCTCTACTCTGCCCTTGTGAGGCCCCACCTAGAGTGCTGCATCCAGGTCTGGGGTCTCCAGCACAAGAAGGACGTGGGGCTGTTAGAGCAGGTCCAAAGGAGGATCACAAAGATCAGAGGGCTGGAGTACCTCTCCTGTGCAGAAAGGCTGAGAACTGGAGATTTTCAGCCTGGAGGAGAGAAGGCTCTGGGGAGACCTTATGGTGGCCTTTTACTGCCTAAAGTGGGCTTATAAAAAAGATGAAGAAGGACTCTTTAAATAATGCTAGGACAAAGGGAATGATCTTAATCTAAAGGATGATAGATTTAGATTAGACATCAGGAAGAAATTCTTCACTGTAAGGGTAGTAAGGCACTGGTATGGGTTGCCCAGAGAAGCTGTGGATGCCCATCCTTGGAGGTGTTCAAAGCCAAGTTGGATGGGGCCCTGGGTAACTTGGCCTCTTGGGTGTCATCCCCGCCCATGGCAGTGGGGTCAGAAGAAGATGATCTTTAAGGTCCCTTCCAACCCAAACCATTTTATGATTCCATTTTAGTCTAAGAATCACTGTACAGTGTAGGATTTGTCGTTGTAAAAGGAATACCTCAAGCTGATGCTCTCATATGGGACTGGACCTAGGTAAGATTGCAGTTTGAGAAATGTATAGGACTGAAGGGCATTGGTTTCTCCTGACAGGTGTCAAGTATGAGATCTGTTCTCCACGGCACCATTTGGAAGGCACAACCTCTCTCTATGGGACACTGTGGAATGGTTACCTGGGAGTGCGTGAGTGAACAGGGGCTGAGAGCTGAGCTTTGCAGTGTTTCATTTAGACATGGCAATGCCTAGTGATCCACTCTGCTGTGTGTGTTACAGGGTGTGTAACTAGTACGTTTTGTCTGGAAGCTTTGCTGGCTTTCTGAATCCAGATGCAAACAAACCAAGCCAACCAACCAAAAAAAAAAAAACACAAAAAAAAACAGACAGATGCAGCTACATATCTGCTCTTGTGACATGGTACCAGTACGTGGACCATGCTATGAAATAGCTGCTGGTAAATCTGAGGAAACTGCACCTGGATGTCTGAGTTGTACTAAAAACTCCTTCAGAGTCTGCATCTGGAACAGCTCAAGTCAATTAGCTGAGCTTTGATCAAGGTCCTTTTTCTTGTTAACTTTTTCGGTTGCTGCTTCCTAGCCCTTCACCCTCAACAGAAGGAAGGTGTCTTATCCCATGAAGGTGTCCTAGTAAAATGAATAAATAATCCTGAAGTGCACCAATAGTCACATGCAAAAAACCTGTAGGCCATGATAGTAATGTCACCTCAACTTGCAGGATACAGACTGTAGATTTATGCAAGTATTTAATAGTGCCTTGCCAAGAGAATCGGTACTCTTTTCAAAAGGAATCTTTCTTTGTGTCTTTTGATATTTAAAGAGCTGTAATTACAATGGCAAAGCTTTGAATTCTTTTTTTTTTTTTTTTTTTTTTTTTTTTCTGTCCTCTTTTACACATTAATTTATGGACCAATCCAACATTACAGACAAGCTAATGAAAGAACCACACACTCCCTTTATAATTTTTTCTTCTTTTTACAGTTTCACTTGTGTGGATGAATGCAAAGTAGTTAATGCTATAAATAAGTTTAATGATGTATCTCTTCTCTCAATTGCTGGTTGTTGATGCTGCAGTACTGCATAATAGGAAAAGAAAAGAATTGAATTTAAATCTTTGTCTCTCTCTTTCTCCCCCATGCTCCAAAAGGTTCCTCCAGCTACTAAATACAAGTATTGCTCTCTCGGTTCTATTCTATATATTTAAAGCTCTCAACATAATTCCCTCTTCACCTCCCTTCCCCTCCCTTTTAGTATTTTTAGCTTTGCAAAAAGATCAAAATTACATAAGCCAATTTCAGTAGCTTCAGCAAAATCAGCAAAATTTGGCAACCTCCTATGAAATAACATCTTTTCAGCTGGCCAGGGTTGGTGGTTAACAGCAGCAGGTATAAAAAGAGAGGAAATTCCTAATGTGAGATTTTTACTACTGCCTCATGCAGTATCTGAGTGTTGTCAAACTTATTATGGGGAAGCGTGGGGTTTGCACTCTTCAGGACTGAAAGTGATACTCATCCCTAAATAGCAGAGATTATGTTATGTCCAGGTCAAGGAGCTTAATAACAATCTAGTAGTAACCTAAACTGGGAAATATCTGGGCTGTCTTTTGTAGTTTCTTACAGAGATTACTAATCTAGGTGTGATCCTGTGTCAACAGAACTATATGATTTCCAGTGATTTGATTTGGTTTGTCTGGAGCACAGACAGAACAAACCTAAGCTTACTTTGAAACAAGTCAAGGAGGGTTTCTAAAGTTCCCAAGTGGTAATGTGGAAACCTATATATTAATTCCACAAAACTAAAGTTAACAACACTAATTGTTCCCTAGGCAGTGAAGGGGAAGTACCTCGATTAGGAAGCCTACAAGGTTAGGAAAGCAGTTAATCTCATCTACCTCACATATTTGCAATAGGTTTGGGAACAATGTGCCTCTGAATGCGATAGCTATCTTGGGAGCTGAGTGGTAATTTCCATATAAGGGACATATCTGGAAAGCGAAAGGTTTAATTGTGCCCCTTTATCTACAGAGGAAACACTAATGTAAAAAATATATTCCAGGATATCTTTGGGAGCAACAAACTCTTTTCACAAATTTCCCTATTGAAAGGATCATGAATGATACACATTCACAGGGAACTTATCTGTCTGCCTCTAGTGCTGATTCAGCGATGAGACAAACAGAGATACCTTGATAGGTTCAGGAGTAATATGTGATTTTAGGTTAAGGTTAAAAGATGCTATGGGACTAGCAATTTGCAACATGGCAAATGCAATGTAGTCCTCCATTTCATTGAGGACCTGGGCCTGACACACATGGAAACTGGAAAACCTCAGGGTGCTTTGATTAGGTAAGGTTTTCCTTCAGAAGACCAAGTAGTGTTTAAAATGGAACACAAATGAAACACCTTCCCTTGGAAAGGTCCAGGTATATCCTGGAGACTATTCCATTCTCTGGAATGGAACGTGGGCTACAGTCCACGTTGAGTGTGGAGATGACACTCTATAACCTGCACAATTGATATGGCTATGCATTAATGAACTGTTCCACAAAAGACAGGAAGTCGTCTTTCCTACTATACAATGCTTCAGAAAGGAGAGCTCTCCTCCATAAGGAAGGAAAGGGTGCAAGTGCCTGCTCTCAGAAGTGGGTCTGGATTGTTGATTTTGGGTGAAGTACGGTATCAAAGATCAGCCAAAAGGTAGAACTACTGAGGATCTAGTGGTATCCCCTTCTGGGTCCTTGTGTGTGTGAAGATACTCATTCAGGGTTCATGAATGAGGCAGTGAAATAGTTCTCCTCTTTGGTGGCTCTGCCTTAAAGGACTAGGCACAAAACAGGAAAATAAGAAGCTTGCCAAACAAGCTGGTAGGGCCTTGAACCAATGCCAGAAGAAATAACAAAATTCTTGATTTTCTTTGCATTTTATTCAGGCCTAGGACACTAAATGTCCTTAGCAAAAAACATCCAACTGCATTGTTTGAGTCCTTCTGACACTGGTAAAACTACAACAGAAAACTGAGATGATCGATGATCTGTTGAAATAAGAGTTTATTAAACAAACTCTAATTTGGGGGAAAAAAAGAATGTGTATTTAAACTATTCTAATGAGATGCAGTTTTTCAGACAGTATTTTTCCAGGTATTTTATGGTATTTTGTTGATGATTGCAATAGTGGTACTTAACTTCTCTATGTCAGAAATATTTTAAAATTGATGAAAATATATAAACAAGGCTTTCTGGTGAAAAAGCAACTTACAGTTTATTTGTATGAGACTTTTCATACAACATAGAAAGTAGGGAAAGTTTTCATTTCATCTGCATAACCGTTATGTTAAATTGCACATTAAGTTTTACATGGTAGTGTTCAAAATACTCTTGCTGCAGCCAGGGAACAATGGGAGATCAGGTAATTAAACACCTGCAGAATTTCATAGGTCTTAATGGAAAAGTGTGTAGTCTGGCAGATAATGTCTCTCTTAAGTTGCGTAAGTAGAATATTTGAAGTACTGTTAAAGTAGCACTTTTATTGACATTTTCAACATTTTTTCCATCAATGCCATTACAGATTAATTATTTTCAATTTTCTTAAGTGCCAAAAAATGTGTTAATCTGCATCAGGTCACAAGATGGAAAAGGAAAGATCTGAACCATCTGAAATCCTAGAAACGTATATTATGATAATCATTAAATATTTAATATTAACTTTAAATTCATTTAAGATCAGGTATCTGTTAATTTTTCATTAGCTGGTCAGAATTTCTAATAAAAATGTGAAATCTTATGGCTGTATATACTCTGCTAAACAAAAATTTCAGGGGTCATATTCAATATTTTATTTTCCCTTGTTCCTTAGGATTTTCTTTTTTGAATTTTATCTTCTTTTTATGTGCTGAAAAATAAATAAATCTGAATGAACTTTCTGAAGTCAAATAAATGGGGGCTAGTTCTTTCTTTCTTCCCCCCCCCCCTTTTTTTTTTTTTAATTTTGTTACAATCTCTCTATTTTTTCTTTTTTTAAGCAGCTTTAATATTTAGTCTTAAGGTCTGGAATATTCTACATTTCTAAGAGAACTAAGTGCCAAAATCCTATTGAAATTCAATTACATTTGGGAGCCTAGTCCCTCTGTAATAGTTTTAACATATCAGTCAAAATTAAATTGATCAGTTGCAATAGCTGGTATGATAATTCAGGAGAATTTACTACCAGCATATGCTATTTCAGGAACTGCCATCCAGTTAAGAAAGAAGAAGAAGAAGAAGAAGGAAGAAGAAAAGAACTTCAGTAACTGAAGAAAAGTTAGAGATATATGAAAATGTGTCCGTTTAGCTCAGGTATTGTCTATCAGAGCTGAACATGATGAAAACTTGGTCAAGAAGCTTTCTGTCTCAAGAAAAGAAGTTTCACCAGCCCTGCCAGAGGTTTGGTTCTGAAAGTTGCTAGGCTGATGCAATTGAAAAGCACTGGAAAATGCAGTGCATGATGAATGATGCAGTGATCTTCTCCCAGCTAGCTGGACAGACTTGTTGGCTTTGGATAATGCCATAAGAATGGGCAGATCTTGGGCCCTTTGCTGCCTGCAGTCATGCATGCATAATTTCTTTGAGTCCCATGCATGTCTAGGTGACAAACTTTCCACCCATCAACAACATCCCTCTCTGCACCCACCCAAGTTGAGCTTGGCTGGGGTTTTGAATGATAGTTTTGTGCTAGTTTTGCTCCCCAGCAGGTTAGCTATGATCTTCCTGAGCTTGGAGTGAAAGTGCTGTGGATTGAGCAAATGCAAAGCCTACATGCTGCTGCTTAAGCTCTCTGCAGGGTCTGCAGAGAGGCGGGCAAATTGTCCATCTCCAGGTTTCAGCATGGCACGTTGCACTAGAAACAAACCTGAGATGGTGTGTGCCTGCTTAAGTGAGTGCAAGTGAGATCTGATCAGAGAGAAATACCTTTTTCTTTTTAATAGAAATGCCTGGAAGTTAGGAAGAGAATCAGCAAATATTACTCTAGTACTGGCTTTCTTTCCTCTCTTTCTGTTGTATGTCAGCAGAGCCTGGACTTGGATTGCCTGGGTAACTGCTACCCTTTGCTCTCCTCCAGGCTCACCCTCTTCCTCCTGCAGACACTATGCTGGATTAATCAGAGCTCAGCTCTGCTGCTCAGCTCTCTTTATGTTTTCTCTTGAACTCCGTGTTTTTGCTTTCCGTCCCTGTTTTGTTAGCAAAGGGCTGAGAAAGAGTTAAATAAATTGGGCAGCATGCGCGCATGTGACCGTGGAATTATGAAAAGCCCTGGCTCTGGCAACTCAGCAGCCAACAGGGGATTTGGGGGTGTGGGGCTGCAGATGGCAAAGCGTTATTACAGCCGCAGGATTGACGAACACTTGCTGCAGAAGTCTCATGCCCTTGCCACAGAGACTGACCTTGAAACACTGCAGAACTCCTCGTGTGGATTTCCGTGGGTCTATGCCCAACAGCCTGACTTTGTTGGAGGTGTTTGCTCTGCCCGGTAGCTGCGTAGATGATGCTGTGTGTTTGTTACTGAAATGGACTTTTGCTGTCTACCTGAGCACTCCTGTATTTACCTTTCTGTTGTCTAAGGAATATATTTGATTGCATGAGTCCTTTTTCAGCTGGGGCTGTTCATGTGACATCTTTTCTTTGCTGTGCTCAAAGCTGCTTTTATGCCTCTCAGTATCTCAAAGCTGCTTTTATGCCTTTCAGTATCTGTTCCTGAACCTACTAAAGATGCAGTGAAGGTGGGCAAAGAAAGAAGGAGAAAGAGGATACTTGGTTCTGTCCAGTAAAATTATTCATTTTTTCACCATTTCCCTGCTCATAATAATTTCTGTAACACAATGGTTGTAAATATTTAACATAGTTTTGATACAGCATAAAAAATAGATTTTTTTTTTTTTTTTTGAAAACCAGAAAAAACTTAATTTTTTGTCTATTGTGAGTAAAAGCAGTAATATTCCAATCCTACCTCCCAAGCAAACAAACAAACCACCTAACATTTGTCACTGGCAAACTATTATAACAAAGCCTTAAGAAATCATTAAGTCAATATTTCCTGGTGATTTATGATGCTCTCCTGTACAAACAGCCTGAAGCAACTTACAGAGGTAAGGCTAGGAGAACACTGTCAACTTGGAAAGCTAACTGATGAGATTTCATAGAAAATAAGTCTTAGGAAAACGTTACTCAAGAGAGACAGGAGACCTTATAAAGAAGTTACATGGAGGCCACAGGTAAAAACTGTCCATTGTAGGCGGAGGGTAGACAGTAGAATAAAAAAATCACATGTGGACAACTTGTAGCTACTTATATGACCTTGAGCAATAGAAGTACATATGCAAAAAAGGAAACCAGATCAAGTTCACAAACATAAGTATAAAACAATTAGATTTGCCAGCAAGAACAAAGTCAAAAGGGCAAGATATGAATCAAGATGAATGTTACATGGAGTGTAAAGGATAATGAGAAATGATCTTATGTTGTTAACGAGAAGACAATCAAGGAAAAATTGGTCCATTTCTGAAAACAGTGAGAAAGATATAAAATGTAATGGAGTCTGAAAAATTTGGACTTCCCTGCTCTTGTTCTCAACAAAAAAAGACCGTGCTCAGGTTATTAATGCAACCAACAACAAAAAGGATTACAAGCAATAAAGACCTTTCATACATAAATAAAGTACAGGTTAGAGAGTGTCCAGAAGACTTCAGTCCATTCATTTTGAAAATATCCAAAGTTCATTAAAAAGCAATATGAAATAATTTCTGAAAAGTGAAAGGCTTCTTCTGAAGTCTCATGAACAGTAGTTGAGGTTTTATAAGTTTGGAAAAAGACAAAAAAAGATATATATATATATATACATATATTTTAAAGGGGGAAAGTAAGAGCTTGTGAATTAGAAAACAATGTAATTTCAATTTCTGGGAAAACAAACAAACAAACAAACAAATAAACAAACAGAAAAGTCTATTATGACAACTATTTGCAAGTACCTAGAAGTTAATGAGATGCAAGGCAGTCATCATGGAGGGCTGTTGGAAACAAAGTGCGTCAAATCAGTCTAATGTCTTTCTATCAATGTAACACAGCTTCTGGGGAGAGTATAATAGGTATTCTAAGTTCTAACTTTTACAAAGGCTTCTCAAGTTGACTTGCACGATATTTAAAAGTAAGCTACAGATTCATATTCTGGACAAAACTACTATAATGCAGGTGTAAACACTGAAAAATTGTGCTGAGTTTGTTGTCAAGGTAGAACATTATGTTTTGTATTGGCTCAAGAAGTTGTTTTGTTCTTGTCCTGAGCTTCAACTTGCTGAATGTTTTGATTTGTTTTATGGCTAATGAAATGAAAAATATGTTTATTAAATTTATGGATGACATCAAGGTGGGAAGACCTGAAACTATCCTGGAGGACAGCATTAAAATTTGAAATGAGCTAGGGGAAAAAGTAAGATACAATTCAGTACTGAAAATCATACTTTTAGGCATGTATAATCAGCTGCATAAAGACGAAGTGAAGAAGAAGATCATCTATAGAAAAGGGTCTGCAGGATATAGCAGGTGTAAATTGCATGAATCAACAAACTACCTGCTGTTGCAGACAAATGCAGATCTGCTGGGATGTATAAATCATGTCTGCTAGATGTGGTCTTACAAAACAAACAGTGTAGTGTTAGTTTTGGACACTATGTTTGGAAAAGGCATTAACTGACAAGGTACAGGAAATGTCTATACTGACATCAAGAAAGCATGCTCTCTAGAATAATCTGGGATTCATTTATATCTTCCTATACAAAAAGAAAAAAAAAAAAAAAAAAAAGCTTCATAAGAGAGGTTGGGTTTCTGATCAGTTTCTCATATCAGGCGAAAGGCAGGAAGTAATGATTTTAAGTTATAATGAGGGAGACTGCAATTAGGACTCAAGGAAAGTAATAAGGATAGCCTAACCTGGGAAAAAAAAAAAAAAAAAAAACTTTCCTGAAAACTCTGGGCAACTTGTCATAAGATGTCTGTAAGAGATTGGGAAATGTCTGTCAAAAGTAGTGCAGAAGTAGCAGGATAAGAGATGAACCACATAAGGCCTGGAGGACTCTTTCAGGCTTTCTTTTCTAAGTTTTTATCCTTTCTTTTTGAAGAATGAAATGTTTATACCCAAAGGAGAGACTTAGGGGCAGATCTTCCCACCCTTGTCCTGTCATCATTTTGCTTGGTCAGATTCCGAAGAATTGGTTCAATTCCTTCTAGTTAATGAAAATAAACAGTTTCAATAAACCCCTTTAACCTTGTGGCTTTATTGAGCAGGATATGTTATAGTGGGCCCAAACTTAGGCTAATATCAGTGATAATATCAGTGACAAAAATCTTTAGCATCAGGGCTTTGGTACTGATAAGATTTATAGATTTCCACTTTTTTCCCAACCCCCCTATAAAATAGGACTGAAGTTCCTCACTCTGAGGCAGGTATTGATTGTTGCCTCTTATACATGTAATATATTATAGCACGAGTCAATATATATCAGACCTTCTCCTCTCTCATGCCACAGTTAGAATTTTGGGAGGGAGGCAATGAACTGCACTTTAATCCTACAAAAGACATTTTGGTGATGCTCAAGTGTAGGTGAATTTTCACTTACAGATCTAACATTTTCTCATAAACACTTTTGTATTTGTGATTTTATTAAAAAATTTAACATCTACCATTGCTGCTGCTGTGCTATCTTTAAGTAATTTGTTACAGAATAAGCTCATTAACATGGCTCTGTTTACAGCCTAACAGTTCATCTGCAAGATTTTGAAAAGGTGTTGTGGGATAGATGTTTCTTTGCCTTTTAGTTATAAATAATAGATGATTTCTTGGAGAAATACATTGCTTCTAATTTAATAGAAAATTCTTCAGTAATTGAACTGGCTCTTTGAATGTTATATTGGCAAGCTTGAGAAAAGTATAGTAGATTATTTGGATGAGATAAATAGAAGTATATATATCCCATATGATGATTACCATTTTTATTTTTATTAATAATACCACTACTCCCAGGAAATAGTACAAGAAAGACACTTTTTTTTTTTTTTTTTTTTTTTTTCCTCCACAGTCTGATATGACTCCTTTTTACAGTGTTTTTCATAACTGAAAGGAAGTCATGCAGCATAGCAGCCACACACCTTACATTCAAGTCCAGTAAAGGTGGTTGTGTTGAAGAGTTCTGAGAGACAGAGGTACTTATTTGTGGGAAGTTAATTAGGAAAAATCTGCATGCTCTGTGCCAACAGGTGTAATATAAAGGCAGGGACCCTGTCATCTTATATGTTTGGCTCTTCTGGTAGGGCATGCAGCTAGATATTGGAACCCAGGCTCTCCCACGTTTTTTTTTTTTTATGACAGAGAGCTCCTAATTTGGGATGTTGGGTACCTGTAAGAATAGGTATCTCATGTAGATGGGATTTGGGTATCTTGCCCTAAAATAAGGAAAGATTTTGTTAATTGTTATTTTTAGGGAAATCATTATTCTTCCTTCAATCCACTCCCAGGTCAATAGACTTGTTTCCAGCAGACAAAAAATTTGGGCTGATGACGCTAAATGTGTTCTGTTTTCCTTTTAGTAAATATTTAGTAACTATTTAGCTTGTTCATTTGCTCTCTTCTGTTCTCATTTGCATTTGATCCCCTCAGGAATTGGAAGGGAAGACACTAAGAGAATGGTTTCTGATTCTGCAAAATGTCAGGCTTTGTGCAGCAGTACTGGGATGGTCACTATCCCCTATAGACAGTGCTCAGCAAATCAAATGATCACTTGTTTCTGAGCAGAACTAGGAGGTATTAATATATACTTAAGCTGGCCCTTTCTTGTCTTCACAATCATTTGCTGCTATTGTCATTGCTCTTTTTAATGGTACAACCAGGAAATACTTCAGAGAGGCACTTTCTCTCTATGAAATGATGGTGTGAAAGCAATGGTACTGAGAGTCGGATGTTACATTGGCTCCCAGCAGGTCAGATCCCATGTGGTTATTACATGTCTGTGAGCTATCAATGACTCTTTCACTGAAGTGAATTTACCTCACATGGACCACCTGCTAAAGGATGCACATTCTCAGTCAGTGATTGAGGTAGAATCTGCAGTGAATGAATTTACATGGTAGTAATAACTTGTTCATAGTGATACTCTTGAAGCAGGCATCAACAGAGCAACTGCTGCATAAAAGGCTCAGTGATGTCAGAAATGAAGCTGCATACCATAGAAACACTTAGGATGCAATCATTGTCTTTCCTTTTATTTGTGCTTCTAATAAGATGTTAGAACTCTAAGTAGTTTTGTGGTATTTCTTTTCCATTGGCACCAAAAGGCAAATATTAATTTATTTACTGAACTGAAATGCAACATTTCTCAGCATCTCCATTGTTTAAGCAGGACAGATACAAAATGCAAGGCCACAGGCTTCTCATATTCAGTGCTTGAACAAGAGCCAGGCTATGTCAATTAATTTCTCTAAGTGGTTGGACCCTTTTAAGAATAATGGCACCCACTGCATGTGCTGTGTTAACACAGCTGAAATATCAGCACCCATTTCTTCAAGAGCGTCTGTGTTGCCATATACTTAAGTCAGCAATTCAGGTAATTCAGGGAAAAGCATATGCAAAGCCGCTGGGGGAGACCGGTGAACAGGCAAGAAGTATTGCTTATTTAGTTGTTCCTCTACTCTGTGTGCTGACTTTGGTCAATCCAGTCCATAGAGTTGTGGCCATAATTCCTAGGCACCAAGGCTGTTAACCAAGCTGATGTTTAAATCTCTGTGTGACTACAAATGTTGTACACAGAAGCATTAAAATTTTAAAAAAAAAAAAAAAAAAAAAAAAAAAAGAGCAATCTTTGATTCTGCATGGTGGTAACATATTTTAGAGTGAATGGTTTCAAGCCCCTGTGTGATTCTCAAAAAGGAAAAATAATGTCCCCACAATAATTTTTATTTCACTTATGTTGTAATAAACTCTCAATTTAAAAATGAATTATCAATTAATAAATATATATAAAAAAATAAAATGAATTGTAACACAATCCTTTCTCCCCTCCATCCTCAAGAAATGGAAACCCAAAACATATTTTAAGGAAAGCTCAGAAAGTAAAAAATCACTGTCATCTGCATTCTTCTGGGAAGACAGGAATTTCAGTCCTGAGATTGTAGGGATAAGATAAATTATTATTATTATTTTATTATTTTATTTTTTTTTCACGGTTGTGTACATCTGTCTTCATTACATATAAAATGTGACTTAATGTTTTATGTACGTATAGGTAGTTTGGCTCTGATCCTACAAAGCCATTTCTTTCATATCTTTCATGACTTTTTTTGAAACAATAGGAACTCAGCACTACTGGCACAAGGACATTTATTTCAGAGCAGAACATTGCATATCTCCTGAAAATCTTGGTATTGATTCAAAGTGGAAAAGGAATGTGCCTGCATTAAGCAGATTTAGTGGGCTGGAGTTGCATTCTGTGACCCATTTCCCTACACAAAATTGGTTAGTATATTTTATTTTAGCATTTTAAAATAGCTGAATTCATGTCTTTGGTTAAGATAACTGAATACTAAACAATGGGAACTCAAATGTCATGAAGACTGAAAATAAATGCTATATATCATTCTTTTTTCCTATATAAAATTTAATAATTAAATATTATTTTATTTTGTTTGGTTTTGCTCATTTGTTTTTGTATTTATTTATATGCTTTTTTCCTCTGCCTTTCTGATGTTCTAAATGATTGTTCCTGAAGTTCCTTTGTGCTTGACCAATTCAATATTGTACCTCTCTTTTGGAGATCTGGTTACTGACAATTCTTTCTTGCTGGGCGATAGGGTACTTGACACCAGCTGTACGGTGGGACTATCCCAAGGCATCTCTGTAGAATGTAGGTCTCTAGTGACATTATAGTGACTCAAAGGAGAGAAGGCATTAAACTGAGTAAAGTCTGAGGTTTTGCAATTACTGCAGACCTGCCTTAGGTAAAACATACAGGCTGTGTCACTGCAATGCCTAAATATTGTAGTAGGAATATATTTCTTTTATATTTTTAGCATATTTATTTATTTATTTATTTATTTATTTTGCTTTTTAATTGATTATTGCTCTTTTACATTTTTTATAATAATTGTTATTGGCCTCACTGCATCACAGATTAACAGACGTTGCTTCTGTTTTAATATTGCTTTATTGCCTTTAAGGAGCTACACTAAACAGCCAGACTTTCTTGTACCGGCATGTTTTATGTTTTATTAGAAGACAACTCTTTGTGGTAAATCCTCATCCTGTTAAGCACTGGTTAACTTGAATGCAGTTAGTCTTTGCCCATTTAGTACTTTTTATATCAATTAGTACCTTGAGACCTTGCCAGAGATGGGGCCGTTTGTGCCAATCCATCTACAAACTCACTGTGAGAGATGGTCCTTGGTCCTCGCCTCCATCAATTCACAGTCTGAAGAGGCAAAGCAAATTCTGCGAGAGGCAGAAGATGGATGAGGAGATGTACTCATGGTTTCTTTCCAAAGATCTCTGACTACAGTCAACATCTTTAATACTAGGTCAACTCCCCTTCAGACCTTTTAGATACTGCCCTGAGTCCTGAAGCACCATTTATTTATTTATTTAATATTTTCTTTCCCTTGAAAAATTCATTTTCTTATGTTACTCTTTAACAGATCTTAGATCTGGAGCTTTAAATACTATTCCTAATGGGAGCAGTATGGAAGTTATCAATATCTACATCTAAATGTGAGAACCATAGTGTGCTGATTTGTTATTCTTTGTCATCATTTTGCTTAGTAATGAATACAGTTTTTCAAGGGCAAAGAGGTAAAAATCAGGCTAAGAAACATAAATGAGAGATTGTGCCGCATGAAAGACAAAAGGAAAAAAAAAAAAAAGTCATAAACCCCTGGGTTTGTGAAAACTGCTCTCAATATATGTGGAAACAGCAAAAAAAATCTATGATAAAACAGAACCGACAGAAATGTGATTTTTCTTTTCCAGGTGGCCACGTGAATTTTTCTATACAGCTTTGTCATGTATTTTATCTGGTACCACCAGACTTCTTAACACTCTCAGCTCACTTCTGAGACTAAACAGTTCCTTCACGAGACAATGCTGTACTTTTTGTAAGAATCACATCATTCTCATTAATTTTAATGAGCATTTAATGCATCTAAAGTGTGTTATTTTTACATCCTGAAATTTGTGACTGTTGAAGGATTAGAAGCGTGAATTTTTATTATTATTATTTGGCCTGTGTGGCACTGTTCCCAGCTAAGAACTCACTGTTCCCAGCTAAGTGATGGAGCAGTACTGTACAAGGTATATCTATATTCTTTCTGAGTGAAGAATTAAAGGTCTGGCACATCTGTGCCATAATACAGATTAGTGAAACAGAGTTTTAAGGCAGTCAGAAGGCTTTTACTCTTTTGCTCTTTGGTTTAACTGAGCATTAGAAATTCATAGGGAAACAAAGAAACTCAAGTTGTCAGAAGAGTATCATTGTCCTGTCAAAGCACTTGGTTCCATTGACACTGTCTTGTTGTTATGCAATATTTGCCTGTGTTCAGTTATTTATTTATATTTCAGAAAGATGGGCATCTTTCTCTTATTTCATGTCCAAGAGTTTCACTGGTAATGTCAGTCTTTTTTCCAGGCAGTTGACCACTTAATCAGAGAAAGCTGCTTCCTTAAATTATACAGCTGGACTTGGTACCTGAATATTAGATCATATCAACTTCATTAAATTTTGCTTTTTTTCATTTTCATTGGCAGAACTTTCTGTGAACAGAATGAAGACCTTTTGAATTTGCCTCTTTCTTGATCAGGACATGCTGTTCTCCCCTTGCATTCTTCATCCTTCCCATTCTTGATCAAACTATAGGCTACCAAATTAGGAGTAGTAACAAGCCAGCCAAAACCTAAATTCAATCAGCTATGCAGATATCAAAAGTAGGTACTAATATCCATAGGGGGAAAAAAAAATAAAATCCCTTATTGCCATTTACAGCTTAGCTCTCAGGCTGAGTAATTACTACTGCAGGATAATTTAATACTGTTTTATTAACGCTGACTTACGTCTCAGAGAGAAGTTCACGGATCCAGGAGGACATCCATTTTCTATGAAATACTGTTCCATTTAAGGAAATTAAATTATAATCTACCATTTAATTGCAACAACATAAAGGAATAAAGACAGATTAGAATTTGAACATACAATAATTACTTTTTGTTGTTGTTGTTATTTTTGTCTTGTGATCATACTCATTAAGAAATTCAGCATTTTGGTTGCACGTCCTTACTTTTCTTGCATTCTTTATTAGTCTATGCAATTATGTAGGTGTAAGGTTAGTGAGATGGTTGGAGAAGAATGTTTCTCTAACAGTCTGTTGCCACCGGGATCCATCTATATCAATAGAGCTAAGTGTGGAAGGCCTCGGTAATAAAAAGCAATGCTGTGCCGCTTGTGCCCACAGTATCCTGCAAGTTCAGAGTTCAATGATGCATGAGTTGTTGAGGCTTGTGTTGAGTGAGGCAGCTATACTGCTGGCAAAACAGAACATCTTACATGGTTCCAAAGCAGTAAAACACGGGGATTTTTTAGTGTATGATTTTCATTTTCCACTAATGAAAATGTGTCACTGGAATTATAGTTATTCACAGGTGGTAATATTTCCCTGCATATCTCTGTAGAAACCAAGGTTCAAGGCTGTTGAAGCCAAGGTTCAAAGCTGTTACATGTGGAACAATGAAGTGCATGATGCAAGGTGTTAAATATGTGAAGTGCTAACATTTATTCTAGTATTTATGAAACTAATCATTCATAGATGTTTGTCTGGGTTTTAAATAATTTAATAATTTGTTGGATAATATTATTGGTTACAGGTGATTTCAAATATATGTTTTTTTTTGTTTGTTTGTTTGTTTTTTTTTTTTTTTTTTTTTTT
>CM021766.1:121119563-121146374 GCA_011076525.1 Nettapus auritus
TATGGATTTTTCCCTCTAACATTTTTTTTTTTTTTTCCTTTTTTTTTTTTTTTTCCCTTCCTGGGCATAAACAATATGTCCTTGTTGCAAGGCTGACTGTCAGGTGCAAATGGCTACAGAAAAAGAGAATTTCCAATGTATGAAAAGCAGCAGTCACAGGCAAAGATTATAAACAATCAAACAATCAGTTGGCTGAATTAGGGTTGCAGAGAAGATTTGTTGGGTAGTTTCAAGTAACAAATTGTCTTGAGAGAATGAGAGTTGCTCAGTGTTTGAACAGTGGCCATGTTTATTCATCTAGGTCCAACTGGCTATCTCAAAACAAAAAAATTGTCCATATCTGGAACTTCATGTATAGCCTGACCCCAACAGTGGTGTGCTTTGTGAGGCTGAAGGAAGTTTCTTGGGCTCAGGTGAGCTCTGTTGCTGAGGGGAAAGTGCCGGTGGTGTGAGTACACGGGGAGAGGGAGGAAGGGTCTGTTGGGGTAAGCAGGTGTTGCTTTACTGTCTCTTCCCAGTAAGAACCAGCTAATTTCAAGTTAGTTGCAAATTTTGGCATGGAAACTGTACAGTGAATTTCAACTGTGATTATAATCACACAACGGAGGTCAGGCTATGGGTCTTTCCAGCCCAATATTCAGTCTCTAGCAATGGGTGACAATAGATGCTTAGGGAAGCACATAGGGTGATCCTTCCCCTGCTAAACCTGCTCAGCAGTCAGCAATTTAGGGATTACGCAGTACAGCACTCTGCTCAGTGAAAGAATACAAAAATCTAGGAAGATTCCATGTACTGGACATCCGTATAGCCTTTGTGGAAATTGAGTGATTAATTTTGTTCCATCAGAGGTCAGTTCAGGCAAAGCAATAGGGTTTCTCATGCTTTGGAATAAAAGGCTTGACTGGGTCATAAATAACTCACTGCTGTGTTATAGTTGCAAAACAGTAACGTGTAGGTACTTCAAGGGGAAGGGCCTGCTATTTTGGGCTATGTATGTACACAGTTAAGGAGAAATCTATCCCCATTTCCAGTGAGGTTTAGTTTAGCATTCATGGTGCATGCATATCAACAACTGATCAGTCTTCAGTCAATCTCAACAAAAGATACAGGAAAACGGAGGATGATCATTCAAATAAAGAGCCATCATAAAACTGTCTTCTTTAGTGAAACAACAAGATAAAGAGGAAGGAGAGAGATGATTCTATCATTTGTGAGAGTCACAGGCTTTTGGAATTGCTATAATACTGTGTGCTATAGCTTTAAGTGTATAGAGAATGCTAACGCATTCTTGCAGACATCATTCTGTAAGGTGCAATTAATATAGGACGTTATAGCAGATATGTGGATATGTACTCTTCCACTATCATGTTCTGTTTGTGTGCACATGTGTGGGAAGTTAAGTATTTGTCAGGCTTAGGGAGAAATGGCTGCATTGCAGTTAATGAGAGTTAAATCCTGGCTTTATTGAAATCAGTGGTTAAATCCAGAATGTAGGAAGTTGTTTTTTAAAAACAGAGAAAAAAGGTCCACTTTGAGATTTCTCCTTGCTAAAATTGTGCAAATATAATTCTTGTATATGAATTATCTTCATGTGTCTAAAGCAAGAGAATATTGGGACAGTTTCCCCCAGAGCTCTGTCAGAGTTTTTCATCAGCTGAATTTTATCATTGTCACTGATCTATTTTTCATCCAGGATTTTTCTTTACCAGAGTCTGATAATTATGCTGACTGGTTTGGTAACTATTTCCATGGGGAGCTAATCTAATGGCACTGTCATTCTTCTCACTTGCAACTGCAGTATGTTTTTAAGCTCTAATGGAAATGTTGGTGCATTAAATACCTCTGTGGAGGGACTAGGAGGGGAAAGCTGGACCAAGACATTAACTTTTTCCAGGTTATTTGGAGTTCAGATTCATGAGTAAATTGGAACATTGCCCTGAGGCTTGGGATGCAGGATAGCATATTGGAAATGACCTCATAACATCCTGCCTTGTTGAGCTCAGATAACGTTAAAGCAATATGGACTTGAAGGAGAAAAGGCAGTTTCTTCATTGTCTGGGATGGGAGTTACCAAATGCTTGCCAGCTTTGACTTCTGACGGAAAGATACTGCCATCCTAACTGACCTTCTGATGACATTGAACACTTTGGGATGCAGAAGAATCACAAACATCCATAAAATAGCATTGTGCAAAATGAGAGGTGATGATTTTAATATGAAGTTTTCCTTCAAGTTTCTCCCCTTTGTTTCTGCCCTTACCCCTGTTGCTGATTTTGTTCTTATTTTGAGTTCTTTTATGACTCTACTTTTTCACCCAGTTACCTTGTTTCTAAAAAGCTGAGAATTAAGGACCTGTAAGTATTAGAGGCAGGCAGTATCATAAAACAATAAGAAAATTAATTGTAAGAGAACATGAAGTAATTCAGTTAATCATAACAGCCTTAGGGTGGGTGAGCACTAAAGTGTGAGTGGACGTGCAGTGATTCATCTGCCTACTTTTAACAGCTACCATTCAAATTGAAGTTAAATACTGTAAACACAAGTCTTTTTGTGGCGTGCTTGGAACTGTATTACAGCTGCAAAGTTCCAGAGGAAAATGCTGCATTGCAGCTCTCTTTCTGTTTCGTAGCAAATCTCTGCTGGCATGTAACATGCAGGGGAGGAGCTTCAACACAAGCAGGCTGTTTTCAGCTTCATTATGCAGATCAGCCATCTCTATCAACCACATTATAAAAACATCTTCAACTTCTTTTGGAGATGGAGGAGAGAGTAACAGAGGAATGAAAAAAAAAAAAAAAAAAACAAAAAAAAAAAAAAAAAAAAAAAAAAAAGAGGTCAGAGCTTACCCACTGATTTCCCCTGGTGTTACTGTTCCATTGTCTCCCAAAGCTCAGAATTTTTGCCTTTGTAGAGCTGCAACAGAATCTGACATCTACATTGTTTAATTTCAACTCCTGCTCACAGGAGCTTACTGTTAGACTTTGTGGCTATGTTTTGGGTGAGTCTGAAAGGGGTACTTCAGTAATGCTTTAACCAACAGGCAGTCTTTGCTTTGCTCAACATTGTGGTTCATGGCTGGTAGCTGACACTATGGAAAGTGAAGACCTTCAAATAACCTTGAAACAGAGCTGACCAGCAGCCTCTCACACACTTTAAAATATGGTACAGGAGAAGTAAGAGGTATATTCGGAGTCCCATGTTTACTGTATTCATGCTTGGCAACTTGCCTCCCAAAGAAAATTCCCTGGTTGTTTGTAGTTCCTTACAAAAGGAAAAGCAAACACTGCATGGATGTCCCAGAGATCAGATTTGTGTAAACAGGAAGATTTAGTGCTGTGTCATATCAGGTGAAAAATGGGGAGGGTGCTCCGACCCTCTCAGCAGGATCCAGGAAAATGCCTGGAGGGGCAGGAAGAATATCAGGAACTTGCAGGACAAGAAGTAATATGGGAACTCCCAAGGTCGCATCCTATCCAGCAGAGACTAAAAAGATTATCCCTTCCAGCAAGAGCAGATTAAAAATGGAAAGAGGAGAGCTGCAATAAGGCTTTTTGCCATTGATACACTACAGGTTAACAGAGAATATATTCTGTTGCCTTCCAGAAAGCTCAGATTTCCTAAAAAGATACACAGGGGTCCTTCTCTCTATTTCCACAAAGCAGGGAGTTCAGAATGGAAACATTTTTTACTTTTTTTTTTTTTTTCTTTTCTTTTCTTTTTTTTTTTTTTCATATTGGAAATAGAAAGCTTAAAGAGAGTAGTGATGTGTTATCACTTTTTGCCAGATATATTTTCATATGTCTTAGCCTTCCCCAAACAATATCTCATATTGAAATAGAATTAGGAAGAAAACAAATGCTGAAAAAGGTGGTTTTCTCACAAAAATGAAACATTTAAGCAAAACAAACAAAACAAAACAAAAAAAGCAGCAAACACGCCACCACTACCACCAAGAAAATGGTTTGTAAAGGTAGGGGAAGGAGCTTGTGCACAGAGCTTTTGTTCTTGTCTGTTTTGCAACCCAGGCCTTTTGCAGGCCCATGCGAGTTCAACTCTTGCATTTGAAGCCTAATGCTGAATCCATTACAGGGCTCTGGTGAGCCTGCAATGAATTCTAGTCATTCCTAGGAGGATGCTCATGGCTCAGTTAACAAGGTTGAAGCTGCCTGGCCTCAGGCAACATCTCCTATTTTAGGGGGGAAATAGTACAAAGGTTGAAATCACTTTTTTTTCCTTTGTCTGTCTCTTAACTTTTCATCAGGGATGCATCATTTTTGCTACACTATTAAAATATTTACAGAATTGTTGGGAAACAGAAGAAGCATTCAGACAAAATATTCATAATCTTCCCCCATAGGTTCTACATCCCAAACTGCTTCTAACAGTGCATTAATTAATTAAAGTACCTTTCCTATTGTTTTTTAAAGTACCTGTCATTGCTGGAGTGCATCTGCTATTGAAGCGGTTGCTCTGAAAATGAGAGCACAATTATACAATATGGGTATTGCTTTAAAATTAAAAATAGAGAAAGAAATCGAGCTTCAGCTCTCTTGAGAATCAGTCTGAGAGCTGTAATTTGGATACCCAGACTAGACAATGCCTCATCCCACCTAAGATAAAAGAAGAACTTGTGTCCTCCAAGTTTTTACGTTTAGCATGTAGAAACAGTTTCTCATACTTGATTATGGACAGCATGCCTTGTTTAGATAAAAACAAAACAAATTGTTGGAATAGGGTAAAGATTGCAAAAAATGTAGGTATGTTGAACACTTTCATGTGGAAAATCTGGTCTGGCAAGCACACTGTGTTTGGTAATTGAATGCAAGAAGCAGCAAATATGGCTAATGGCTTACTAGTGTGCAGGAAAGCCGTGTGGGAAAAAAAAAAAAAAAAAAAAAATGTGCATTGTTCCCAAAGGTAATGAATATCTTTTGCTTGAGTGATTTGTTTTCTGCAAATGTAAGCACAGGTCAGCTGAAACTCTTCATAAGTTTTTGATAAGCTTGTTGAATTCATTTGACCAAAAAGCATACAGAGAAATAATAGTAAAAATAAGTTTAAACTTTAAAAAAGTATTTTACTTTTTTTCAATAGATTTTCACTTCCCAGAAGTAACCTCACCATTTTTTCCATAATAATAAAACAATTTGTTTTTCCATTTGAAATTTAGCCGTGAAGCCAAATTATCAGCTTTTTCACATTGCTTTAATTGATCCCCATCTGGTAGCACCTGATCTTTGCCAGGAGAGAAGACTGTAAATCCTCCAGTCTTCATTTTGCAGCACTGAGAGGTCACTTGTTACTTGAGACTCAATTGTTTTCACACTAAAAAGCAATGGATTCCTCAATTGTCAAAGGTAAGAACAAGTAATTCTCATTAATTTTAATGGGAATTTTAAACATACTCAGATTTTAAAATAGGTCTCCTTAAGACAACTTCAGCTGTTCTTTGTTGAGAAAGGTTAGTTCTTGTCAAACCATACGTCTTCAATATTTTTCAGATGGACAGATAAATCCAGTTCATGATGATTGATTTTCTAGTGTTTTGCAAAGACAATGTATTATCTCCCACTGAAAGTGCAGCAGGCAGGACAGAAGGGTGGTGCGACTGGGAATAACATCACAGCTTTGAACAAAACTGATCTTCAAGAAGTGCTTTGCACCTTGAAGCATTATTTTCTGAGGAAGTGTGGGGTCTTAAAATGTCACAACTTAAAGCAGTGGAAGTGACATAAAAAAAACTAAAAAGAAAAGAAACAGAAAGGATGACTAGACTGAATGTTTTTGCAAGTTGCTACAGAAAAAATGCCAAGATCCTCTTACCTGATAAGTGGATGAGATTGACAAATAATACCAGTTTGATGTGCTTTTTAGAAGATCTGCAGTTGAGAAATCTTAACTTCCTAAATCTGTCCTGATGGAAAAAAACCTCTCAGCTGGCTGTTCTCAATTGTTGTGGAAAGGTTCAGAAATCAAGTACTGTACTTTTTTGTGAGCTGATAATTTACTTCATATTCACGTTTATACTGAAATGCATAAAAACAGTATTTTTCCAGCTGCCTGTAATCTATTCCATATTGTAGTTTTCATAGTCAAGTATCTAATCACTACTACTGCTGGAGTCTGGGATCAAGCAAACTATTGTTACTAGGTCTTGATCCTGAAGCTTGTCTCCTTCTGGACACAGGGACCATCTAGAAAGCATCTGAGTTGAAAGGGGGCTTTCAAATGTAGTCAGTCTTCACCAGAAGTTGCTTGCACTGAAGGCAATGGCAGAATTCTGAGGAAAAGTCTGTGACAATCAGAATTGTTTGCTCTTTGAAGTCAGACGTCCTGAAGTCCAATCACATAATAATAAACCTTGAAAACAAGAGCACAGGGGAGATCTGGGGAATGTGGAGCTAGAAATAATGCACAACATTTCCTAGAAAATTATTTCTAGAAACAAACACAGCTCAAAGGTCAAATGGTATAGAAGTCCACCTACTATACACCTTTAAGAAAGAAAATGAGTTTGACTCAGAAAAACCATGTTCATGGAGTAAACAAACAAACAAAAAGCCAACGAATCAAACTTCTGTAGCAGAAAGGTGTTACTAATGACACTGTCTCAGCACAGCACAACTACAGAATTGGATGAACCAGTCTGCAAGCTCATAGCACAAAACCCCAAAACACATGCCATGGTTGAAAAATACTTACAACACATATTAACAGTAACACTTGAATGAAGTAGACAAATAATATTTAGAGATTTTTTTTCCGCATTATATATCTGCAAAATATTGTGGTCTTTGAAAGTAACTTCTCACTCAGACAAATTTATTATTGATAGAGCTTTCCTTCAGCAGTCTTATATTAGATAAATAAAAATAAATGTCTCCATGTTGGCTAAGGGACTGAGAATAATATACTTGTATTTTCATTAATGTAGCTAGCTCTGTACTGGTCACTGTGGAATATTAAATATTGGAAATCAATAGCATAGCTGTATATGTATAGTGCATTTTAAGAGTAATTACTAATACCTTACTGCTCTGCATGTCTACAGTCACTTCAGCAAATAATGCTGGTTTTAATGTTGATAAATATGTAGTATGAACAGGCTGGTTTAATTAAAACTGCTGGGATGGAAAAGCTAAATGCTGTGTGATGTTTTATTCAGGATTACAGCGGCTTCTATGAATGTTTGTGTGGGTCATTGTAAAACCCTGAAACCAGTCAAGGAAAGGAACATGTCAACGTTTCAAAGACCCACACAGCCCACTGTGAGGCTAAAACCTCCCACAGCCATAGAGGAAAGTGATGGCAGCAGGAAGCTTTGGGGATCAGGCCTGGGCTGAGGCTCCCATGCCTGTAGGGGCTGGTAAGGGGGAGACCACCCCTCCACCCAGCACCACTTCCCAGGATGGCTGCCCACTCCCTCCCTTACCAATATCTGCTCTACTTCAATTAGGTAGGAAGCTACCTGGAGAAGTCACATTGCTGTTATTTGCAAGGATAAGTCGAAAAATGAAAAATTCATTCAAATCTGTCCTACCTAGGAGCTTTGGGCCAGTCCCGATTTGCCGTTATTGCACTCAAGACAGTTTCCTGCTGTCATAGTATGAGAGGGCTTCACAAGCATGAATGAATTTTCCCTTACAGGAAAATATCTTTATTTTTATGAAGCTGAGGTGCATCAGGATGTACTGAAATTCTGGACACCTGATACAGGAAAAAAAACAAACAAACAAAAAAAAAACGCACCTAGGAAAGCATAACCATTGTTTTTGTTCTTTTCTGTTGATAAAAATATAATCCAAAAGGACATTATTTTAAATTATTCCCTGTTTAGTGTTTCAAACTAATATGAAACTTTAATAAATTATGAAGTTAATTTGTACTCTTTGGTATTAGATCAGGCTCCTGTATATGAAATACTTTTGCAGCTGATTTCTAGTCATTCAGTTTGCCAGAAAATAATGTACAATAAAATGTACTTCTACCAGGTTATCTCAGGACACTGTTTTAGAAGACAAATGTCCACACACTCTCAATGTCACTTTTTTTTTTTTTTATGCTAAGAAATAAGTAGCCCCAGCAATGAATAAGGAAAACAGTTTATTTAAGTTAGCTTATTTATTTATTTATTAGTATTTATTATTATTATTTAAAAGAATTCCCTGAAGCAATAATGGGAAGGGAAAAAAAAAAAAAAAAAAAAAAAAAGAGGAAGTGTGTGGTATTGGGGAAGAGGGAAATATTGGCAAGATGAGTTACCACAGTGTTGGATGGTGTCCAAAGGCTTCTGTGCTGACGACCTGCAAAGGACACCAGGGCTGATATTGTTCTGATTAGGCTCCAAAATAAATAATGTTTATGTTGGATTTCATTTTCCTTCTAGCATTATCCTTTTGACAGAGACTAGAGGTTTGGTACCATTTCTGCCACCAGGCCCTCAATATTCAACTTCCTAATGTCAAGGTACTGATTTGTTTCTACAGAAAGGAGTTGACAAAAATTTCTGCCATAATTTGCCTAATTATTTTAAAGCTCTTTGGAATTATGCAATAATTTTCATAGCAAACCATGACTGCCTCCCTCCTTATCCCTGTCTCTTCTTACAGTGGGTCCTGTGTTAACTCATCTTTTCTGTCAAATTCAAACTTTATCAGTAGATCAGTAATTTGGTTTCTACTTAGGAAACCCATGAGCCTTGCCTTATAACCAGCTTATATCAAAAGCTGCTTAGATTTGAATAGTTGCTCATCAGCATTTGTTAAAGCTCCTTCCTTGCTAGCTACTTGCTAAAAAAGTATTCTCTAGACATTTTCATTTTGTTCCAGCTCTACTTGAAGACTATGAAGCTTTCAAATGGTTTTCAGAAAACAAAGTGAAGGTTGTACTTAGACATATGGCATATAGAGTTATACTAAGTAGTCAAAGCTGACATAAAATACCTGGTGGATCCGTCCTTACGGTCCCTTTTTGGCACTGCTTTATGCTGGATCTCTGCAGAAGTGTCCAGCTCAAACACCATGCATGTATTGTTACTTAAGAAAATAGATCCGCTCCTCTGCCAGAGTTTTTCAAGGAAGATTATAAAGCATCAGTATGCATCCTCCTACAAAAAACAACAGCTCCCTCATCTTCTTCTCTCCTTCCTGAACAATCACTGCAGTATTTAAACAAAAGGTCTCAGTAAAATGAAGTATTTTATGGCATTATTTCGTACAGCCACAAGAGGGAGTGTGAAGAACATGATCTGTTTTGAAATTTCTCCCCAAGCCTTTCCTTAGCACATGATATGTTGAATGTATCATGAAACCAGTCATTTCATGAAATGACTGAAATTTTCAGTCATTTTGCAAAATGACTCCTTCACTCACTCATTTGGTAAAATGACTAAAAGTTTCATGCGTTTTATGAAATGACTGACATGCTGGATATTCTGCTACACTATTTGACTGTTTGTTTCACTCAGGAACAGGCATATTGTGAAAAGGGGAAGGAAGGGCTATTGGAGAAGGATCCTTGTTTCGCAGTTACTGCAGAAGATGGCTCTGAATTTTGAAAGTAGTCTCATAAAAGAACTTTACAAAAAGTATGGGAAGTGCCCAACTACCTGATATTCAGGGAAGAATACTGTGCAGCTACTGCTGAGATCAAAAAGACAAGCCAAGATCCCAAATCAATGTCCCGACATGAGTACTATCTGCTTGCCAAGTTTTAAAGAACACTCTATTTTTTGCTTTCTGATGTTGTTATTATTATTTGTCTTTTCATTTGTTATGGATTTGCCAGTTAATTCTTCTATATTTCCTCCCCTGCTCATAGGTATGAAATTATGTAGTTTGGTGGTAACAAGAAGCTTATTAAGAAATGCAGGACTAAAGAAGCATTTCCCATATATTGTGTGAGCATTGAAGATGTGTGATATCATCAGAAGAGTGCATGTTTCTACAGGCTATGGTGGTTGTGATCATATTATAAATAATTTATTGTCTAAATATGCAAACATCACAAGAGAAGCTGTTGAGCTCTTCAGATCTTTCTGTCTTTAGTGCCAGAGGAAGAAAAAGAGACCCCTGATTAAAGGTGTTGGTATAAAACCAACAATGAATACTCATCATGAAGGCAATTTGACCACATTGATGCGGAAGCTTTGTCTCAAGGGGATAATGGTGTGCCAAGACTACCAGCCCAAATTTTGTTTCCTGAGGCCTTACCTCACAGAGAGTGCAAGAAGTGGTCTTTCAGCTTTCCAATATTTTTTCTCCTATGTGGTAGCCCTGCTGTGTTGCAGAGTGATAGCAAGACTGAATTCACCGATGAAGTCATAAAATCATACAACCATTAAGGTTGGAAAAGACCTTCAAGGTCCAACCATCACCCTACTACCAATGTCACCCACTAAAACATGTCCCTAAGCACCAGGCCCAACCTTTCCTTGAAAACCTCCAGGGATGGTGAGACCACCGCTTCCCTGGGCAACCCATTCCAATGCTTGACTACTCTTTCTGAGAAGAAATGTCTCCTCATTTCCAACCTGAACCTTCCCTGGAACAGCTTAAGGCCATTCCCTCTTGTCCTATCACTAGTTACCTGTGAGAAAAAGCTGACCCAAGAACTGAAGATTCTGTGGCCTCTGCTTAGCGTGATGCATGGAAAATTAAGATGTCCACAGAGTTAGGGCTCTTCCAAAGGTCATATTGAACATATAGTCCTAGCATACATGGTAGACAGTAATTTATAGAACTGAACTGTAGGGACTTAGTCCCATTCTCAAAAGCACCTCCCACTAATACAGAATAAACTGCATGTTGTTTACAGCTCTGATGGTTACCAATTCCAAATGTGGTCTTATTTCAACCTTCCTACCACCAAGGATTATCAACCACCTCCACAGTGTGCACAGCCTGCTCTCAGAGCTCAGCAGTCTTTATATTAACTCTGCTGCACCAACGTATCCAGAAGATGCACCGGCCCCCATGACACAGCTGAAGGTAGTCAAACTGGAACTACAGCTAAAGTAAAACTTCAACCTCTTCCTATATCTCAAGATCTGTTAGAAAGGATTCATCCAGACCCACCAAATGCTCCATCCACTGATATCCTGGCCCTTTGCTTCTGGAGCACCATCCCAAACATCTTCTGCAAAATCCTGCCCCAGGTGCGGCCCTCAGTGACAACAGGAAAGAGCCTGCTTAGCACAGATTCTGCAGGTAGACTTCCCAGCAAAGCACAGTCATCTGTAAATTCAGATGGATGAAAACACTGAAAAGCAAGGCAGATACGGTAGCTAATGTCACAGTTGTCTCAGTTAGGAAGACAAGTTTTTTCTGGCAAGTGTTGTATTTTATGGGATGATTTCAGAAACAAATGCAGAAGTCCATTTAACTTTAGAAATATATAAATAAGAAATGTAATATTGTCTTTTTAAGTTAATTCAATTAACAAGTTATCAGATGTTTTACATGGTGCCTCCTTACTAGTTTCACTAACTTCATTAAAGGTGTGAAGCTTTCTCTTATTTTACAGAGTGATTGAATGAAACCGCCATTTTGTGAAATGGCTGTAAATTTTAAACATTTCCTGAAATGACTGGTTTCACAATATGACTAACATATACATCCCTGGAGTCACCCATTGCATTTTCAGTAATGTATACTTCCCAGGAAGGCAAGTGGAACAGAAATACTACCCATAGCTTCGTTTTATGCCATGCTGAGAGAGGAGAAGAGAAAAGTAAAAGAGGCATGTGTTTTAAACCCATTAAGACATTTTGTGCTGTACCAAGCGAAAATTGTTCTCTAATGATACAATATAACCTATCCTAAATTGGATTATAATATCCAGCCTTCTTTGCTGTATATATTTAACTATAACTTGCCTTCCTGGAAGGCACTGCATGATATCACTGCAGTGACATAGTTTAGAATAAAATAAATCATACAAGTTGGGGAGAGCTTTTTCCATGCAGTTCTGTGTCTTCTGAAGGAATAGCTTTGATGCATGTTTTCACTGTGCACTTCATCATAGCAGCATAAATAACAGTTCCTTCACCTCTGTCTTCCCTCCCCTCCCCACTCCCACCTTGTTTTCTTGAAGTGTCTCATGGGTCAGATGTGAATATCCTGGCTGCCTTCTACTCAACCTTATCATTAACATCCCCATTTCATTCTGTTTACCCTTCTTCTGCACACTTTGTTTAGCTCTTTTGATTTTATGTTAAGTAACATTTTTGTAATTAAAATACTGGCAGCTTATAACCACATTTTTTTTTCCTCCTTTTTAGAAAACTTAATTGCTGCCTTTTTAACTTCCAGGTTAGAGTAGCAGGGCACAGGAGTGCAGTTCATCAAAGCTGCACTCAAAACATGTGTGGCATGGGATACCACAGAGTAACAAAGGTTCATTATTTCATTTGTATTTGACACATGACCTTGAAAAATGTAAATGTTATATCTATGGTAATTTGAGAGTTCACCCTGTCATTTAATATGCACTGTCCTCTTTCTCCTGTTCTTTGTCCTTTTCTTTTTACTGTAAATTTGCTATCCCCAAGGAAAAAACAAACTACAAGTTATCTGAATTTAATTATAACTGGAAGATGATACCTACCCCAAAATGTTATGAAAATCTTAGTTGAGAGAGTGGGTCTGAGAGAAAAGCACTGTGGTTCTTTTAGGAAAAACAAAATCAGTGAATGAGAAATTTCAAAAATGTCTATGGATATTGAACACCTGAATTCTTGGCTGTCCAGCCTGAGATGTTCTCAGAGAAGAACCTGATATGGAGATATTGTGCAATTACTTCCCTCTGTACATAGATTTCTTGCAGATGTCTGTCTGAAAAGCACTGAAATTGTGGTACCCAAAATAATTAATCAATGTTGAAATTTTTGGCCTTAGGCAAATGCTTCAAAAACACCCCCCTCTGTCTCCATCAATATTTTCTGTGCAGATCTGTGTTCAGAAGGATGTTTGTGGGAAGCAAACATCATATGTGGCTTTACATGAGGGTTTGAATTAAAACATTTGGTGGCCTTTTGAAGCTCTTTAGGAGTTCTGAGAGAAAACAGAAACCAAGCCAGGTGACTAGCGTGGCTGAGAGTTATAGTGCTAACAGCTAGCAGGCAATAGGAGCAATAAACAGATTGTGAGCCGCCCATTGGCTGCAGGATGTTTCCATGAACCATTTGCAGATTAATGTTTATTGACAAGTAAATCTGCAAAGCTTTGAATCTTTCAGTGAGTTATTTTCAAACAAAAGAAGCTGCTAAATATGTCCAACTATTTGGTAGAAATTTAACACTGTTAGTTGCTTAGTTGAGCATAAATTTCACGTAAAAGAATGTATGACTGCCTTACACTGCTTTAATTCTGAATTTCCTGTCTTGCTGAGGATCTGTCAGGAAAGCATAATGTTTTTCTAAATACATCTGAAAGAGAGGTAAGTCAGCTTAATCAAAAAACTGTGGAATGAGAGTTGTAGCTGAAATATCACTTTATATATTCAACATGTTGAGTCACAGAATACCTTTAAATATTGTAAATATTTTCAAAATTACATACAGCATGAAAACACAGAGTTGTTTCCTTTTCCAGATAGAAGATTGAGCATTGAGAGATAGAGAAGTTAAAGAATAATTGACAGATTGTTTTGACTGAGGCTTATCCATGTTGTAAAGCAGGCACTGGAAAGAAAAAACAGCAATAGTTTCTTCCCTGCTCCTTGTAATACCTGCACTCTGCCATTAAGGAGCTGTGCTCTGGCTGTGCACCTTACCTGTCAGCCATCACACCTGCCTGTCACCTATAAATCTGCTTTTACAGACTGAATCGGAACTGATGTCACAACACTTATAGCACTTAATGCACACATTCTTGTGTCTCTTTTTTACAATTTTTAGCACCTTAACACACTAGCTTTTGCTTCTGCATTATATCCATCCATTGAAAATACTTTTCTTGCACTTCCTCAGACAGTTATGAAGTAGTTGATGAAGAGAACATGCCAGATTAGGGATAAATTGGGAAGGAAGGTAGCCAAGAGTAAAGTAATTATTGTCAACTGAGTCCAAACAATCTAGACATTTTATGTATGACCTTGTCGTAAGGAACTAAATGGAACAGGGCTAAGGAAGTGTGTGTGTGTGATTGATTGATTTAATCCTGCTGAACTCTTAATTTTTGAATGGAGTCTGAGAGGTTTGTGAGCAATCCTTTAATTTCATTAACCAGGCACTTTCAACACATGATAAAACTAGTATATTTACTGCTTACATCTAAAATACTATTTTCCAATACCTGGATATTTTTCTCCGCAATAGCAATGCATTTTTCATTACCACTTGCTATTTCATGCTGGTCATTAATTCTCTGCATAAGATTAGGCTGCAATGCAATTTACATGTACAACCCATGGACTGATTTCATCTGAAGCTTGACCTTGTGACATTTTCACTCTGTGGTGCGGGAATTCTTAAACTAAGGTTGCTTGTGTCTGAAGGGATAGGGTCTTCAGCTCTAATGTAATTTGTTACTATTTTGCTTGTTTTGTTTTCCTGGATGACTTAAACATTTTCAATAGTGTAGAATTAAACATATATCACTTGCATTTATTATTTGTAAACCAGGAGTGACCAGAAGTCATATGTTGCATGTTGTTGCTGTAGAAACATCTACATGAGCATGGGAAATATCCTGGAGGCATTACTTATCCTTTTGTAGTTACTCCTGTTTGCACTCACATAGGTACCTTCCCTCCTCCTTTTGTCACAGTGGAAGATATCAAAATCCTTCCCATTTCACTTTCTCTGGTTTTGAGTGAGGCCAGTCTCCAGTTGTATCTAGTCCAATCTCATTGCTGCATTGAAAAGATTTCTTCTGCTGAAGATCTGTAAGCTGCAAGCACAAAATCACAAGTGTTCACAAATCTTACACCTGGACCTCTGCATTTTAACTACTGCAAAATCTTTTTACTTTGAGTATCGCTGCTGCCAACTTGCCTTCCCACTTACTCTTGGAGTCTTGCTGCAAAGATGATTTTCTTGTCATGCCACTTTGCCCTTCTCAGTCCTCTCTCTGCACCCTCCATGGATGCACTCTTTTTTTCTTCAAACCAAGTATTAGTTTTCCCTTTCACTTGTAGAGCTTTTCACACCATCTGTTTCTTATGCACTACCAGCACTGCATAGGAAGAGTGAGGCCTAAAACACCAATAAAGGTATGTCTGGATGACTCCTATGGCTATGGTCTTGGGTCTGTTTTGCACCTCCAACTTTTTTATGGTGCATCTGTAATCCATATAGTTCACATTCATAAATGACTTTTTTTTTTTTTTTTTTTTTTTTTTTGCCAAGCTGTCACTTACTTTGGAGGGAACTTTGATCTCTGAAAACCTTCCTCTTCCACCTAACCTGCTCTGAGTCGTGGCAAAATGAAACCCAGCTGCTGCCCTCACAGTAACCCTTGACACAAGCTCCTTAGGAAAAGTATATCAATTTCTACTCACCTATCTCTGCCGGCCACCCCTTGGTGCCTCTACGGAGTTTCTCTGCATCTCTCTTCACTTCCTCTCTCCACACAGGAAGTTAGCACCAACCCTAGATAACTTGTGCAGACTTCAAAAGTGAGTGAAGAAGAATACCTCAAGATCCTTTTTAATAGGGAACACCGTCCCCTCTTCCCCGCCCCCCCCCCCCCCCCCCCCACCGTTTGAAGTTAGGACATTTTTTTTTAAAAAGTTGGGGTTTTTTTTTTAAAAAAAAAAAAAAAAAAAGCGGCCCTAGATCAAAATGGAAAACCTGCTGTTTCTGGAACATAAATGTCTTGTCTTTGTTAAACATGTCAGGCACAGTCATCCTGTAAGGTAATTTCTGTGGGGCATATGGAGACAGCATATTGCATGTTCATTCTCAACCAACAAAAACCTCAAGCTCAAATGTGCCAGAAAAAAGAGCTAGAGGCAACCTTCTTGCCCAAGGACACTTCAACTGCATGGGAAACACTTCAGTTCTCTTTCTTGGAAGAATTTGTTCTCTTTATCACTGGGCAGAGTGGAGCAGGTATTATGTGAAGATGAGGTTATTGATTGTGCCTCTCTGAAGCACAAGAATGAAGCCCTGAAAATCCCAGCCACAACCCATGGGAATCAGTATGTTAGTGTTGGGGGGCTCTGTGGGAAGTGCAGCTCACTTGTACTGCCTCCATGACACAAGCAATAACATTTTATATGCCATTTTTAGGGTTTTGGAGTATGATTTGTTATATTTACATCTGTGACAAGATACAGAACAATCTAGAAAAGACAAGTGATGGAGAGTTTTCTGCTAAGAGTGTTTTCATAAAAGTTGCTTCCGTTCCTGCTTAAACAGAAATAATCCTTATTCCTGTTTTATGGTTGTTTTTTGGGTGTAAGTCATGTGTCAATTCAGCTGATATTAAAAAAAAAAAGCATGATTGTGAAAAATAAGCTGTCCCTCCAAAAACAAACAAACAAACAAACAAACAAACAAAAACCACCACCACCACCAAAAAAACCAACAACAACAACAACAAAAAAAACGAAAAACAAAAACAAAGGTAACCAAAACCAAAAAATCAGACCCCAAAACAAAACACACTCCAAACCCCCAAACCCACCACAGTGTTTGGTTAGGCTGCAGTTATACAAAGTCTGGAAACCTTTGGCAATAATGGGGGCCTCAATGACTATCTGGAGACAAATCAGAAACATCCTAGGACAGATCAGTCACAAGTTTCTCATCTTTCTGTTTTCCACCTCCACAGCCTCTCCCTGCTTCAGCTGCTCCTCACCCTGGTCCCTTGTTGGGTACCAGAAGAAGACTTTGTGTGTTCTGAGACGCGGCTAGTTTATTTCCCACATTATTTACATACAGCTTGTATGTTTAGAATAAGCTGCAGAGCTTTCCATAGTGGAACACTTCAGCACTGTCAGCCACTCACTATGAGTCTTAATTCTCATTTATGAAATCTTGTGTGACAATACCAGGTGCATTACTATACAAAACACCAGTTGATATATGTATATGGAGCTTGGACATCTCCCAGATCAGTGTAAATACCTTCAGGGTGACCTGACTGTGCTCTAACAGGAGCTGTAATGGACTAGAAGCTACACGGGTCATGAAAGCCAGTGTTCATAAACCCTGTTAGAGACCTGCACTGAGCTCAGACTACAAGTGCATCCTTTGAGTGCACAACAAGAATTAAGCTTATTTAACACTTTTGAATTCCATCACAATCCTTCTTTTAGGAAAAGACACACTGCAATGTACTGTTTCATTACATGAGTTGAATTTGTAACTTGTAATCTTACACTTTTTTGTTGTTGTTGTTGAATTATAGTGGTATATAGTGTAGTGATTTCAAGTGACAGATCTAATAAATGTATTGTTTGTTGGAATCATATCTACTTTTTTGTTCATTTAGGCAGTTTAGACTAACTTAAGTGAGTGTTTATTTCTTTTCTACTCTCCTGACAGGTAGAAAGATGACAAGAACTTGTGTTCAGGCTGTTCATCCTAGAATAGTTTTATTTGTCATGTTTTTCTTTTCTCTCTTGTGGCAAAGCAGGTAACATGAAGAAATACCAGCTACCAGCAATCCTTTTTTTTTTTTTTTTAAATAGTAGATCCTGTCCAGCACTTACAGATGGAAATTTTACATGAATAACTGTCCAGTCAAACAGAAATATGTCACTGAACTGAAATCATACAGAGTTATCTTGGACACTGTGGTGAGCTTCTGATCTGAAGACCTCTTGGGCATGTATTCATGATGATTCAGCATATTGTTTCATGTAATTTTTACAATTAAAAATAATAAAATTAAATTAAAAATTAAAAACTTGTAAAATTTACAATTTAAAAATATACAGTGTTCATGTTCCTGTTTTCCCCTACCACCATGTTTATTGAAACGATTAATGGTGGTGGTATTTAAGGTGTATTCTCCTGACTTCTGCTGGCCTTGAAAAAAAACAGCAGGAGTTTTATGGCAAACTTTCAGACTCTAGCTTGCTGAAGTCCGTGTAACCAAAATCCTTTGTCTATATTCCCTGTTTCTTTCCATTTTATGAAAATGAGAAAAGTAATGTTTGAAAGCCAGCATAGCTATTTGTGACTCCTAAATTTGTTAAAATGTTTAGTTCATCTTGAAGTATCCTAAGCATGATATAAAAGAGAAAATCCCAGGCTAATGCCCTGGTATGTGATATGTCTGCTTATCCTGGCTGTCTCATACATTGGAGGTTTTCTAGGTGAAGCTGGCTGTTATGGCTCTCCATTAAGGCAGAACATTAGGCAGAGTGCTTCCACTCTTGTCCCTCCTGAATATGATAACAGTTTTTCCTCTTTTGTTTGTCTGTTTAGGTGATAATCATAGGAAACCGTGTGATAGCCTATGACACTGCAGCTGTTTGCAGTTCCACTTTTTTTTTGTATTTATGCAAATCCCCTGAGACTCTACCGAGGGAGTATTTTGCTGCCAGAAAGAATCCCCCTGTTCATTTGTTTGCAAACATTTTTTTATCTTTTCACAAGCTCTTTATTTTTGAGGGGTGGGGAGAAGAGTGGGAAAATCCCACTTTTCAGTCATTTCAAGTTATTTTTGGTTAATGTTGCATAAACACCACAAAACTCTTCACATGCATGGAGTAAAGGTAACAATCTCAATTTCTGTTTAAACATGTGACTCTTGCCTTCATTAGCAGCTGTGGTGTCTAAGACACTGGTCTACATAACACAAAATTGGTTCAAATACAATTTCTCTTATTGGTTTCATTTTAGGAAAGCAGTAGTTGAAGAGAAAAAAACTGATAGGAGGAGGAAAGTGTTACAAGAAGTGACATGCAAATTCCAGGTAACTTTGGAAGAGAAATACTGACCCAGTCCATGTCCTGGACATAAGTTCTTATTATGATTTATTTTATTATATTATATTTGATTTATTTGTGGAGGTTGTGGTGTTTTTATTTAAGGATGCAATGTGACAGAGATATGTGCCCTTCCATTCTTCCCTCACTTGAATTTTTGTTGTCTAGGATAAAAAATAGCTTCCAGAGCTTAGAATCACAAAATTATTTTTGGTCACATATCCCTCAGAAGTGCAATGAGCTCAGTACTTTGTTCACTGTGGTTATTTTCTAGGCTTAATGATTTTTGTATCAGAGGTATGGAGATGTAGCTCAACCAATAAAATTCCTCTAACTGATGAAAAAAAAAAAAAAAAGTAGCCTGTAGTCTTCATGGGTTTTGCTGCTGTTTTTTTTTTGTTGTTGTTGTTGTTTTGTTTGTTTCTCAAATGGTAGTACCTCTAATGCAATCTACTTTAATCATACATGTATTTTGATTGACGCATAGAGGTATACAACCAGTTTTAATGTTCCATAGGAAATAAGGGGCATTGCCATTTACAGTGCATGAAGGTATCAGCTAAGTACCTGCAACAGACCAATAGCTCTTCTCTGGCACTGTGGGCTCTGCTGCTTGAAGAGCAGAAAGAGTCCATTAGGAGTTATCTACCCTTGGATAAAGAAAATAACTCGATTTACTTGTTATGAATGAAATTAGGATGATGGTTTAGGAGCTGAAAGTTGTCTTCCATGAAGAAGATGAACGACTATCTTGCAGTACTTTTGTAGGAGGAGAATCAGTTAAGTTAGTTTGAGAAAATATCCAGTAACTAGACTGGGAAGGCAGTACTTGATAGAATCTACTGTCCAGCTTCTAACACTTTATGCTTCTTAAAACCATTGATTGTTTCCCATTTAATTTAAAAATAAATGGTGCAAGAATTCAAGCTTAAAAATAAATGTTGGTATAGCTTTTTTTTGACATGTGGGTAGTATAATTAGTTTTCTGACTGAGCCTCTGCTGTCACCTGGATGAGAGGTTATTTATTTTTTGCTCTGGGAAGGAAATGGGTTGAATATTCAACTGTATGGGAATTGTACTCATATGCAGTAATAAATTCAAGGCAAGATTTGTGGGTGAAGTCATCCTTCCTTTCTTCCTTTTATTAGAGGAAGTCATACAGTTGGAAGAAACAGACAAGATTTCAGGCACATAAGTCCTGTTTCAGGTCTGAAATAGTAGTTATCTACAAAGTTAAACACAAGTTAAGAACAACTATTCTGAGTTTAATTAGACTGTTAATCAGTTAGACTATCTGAGGGAAAATAGGTGGCTGAAACTGCAGTTTCTCTTGAAATTTCTAGTCATTATTTCCCATTAAATTGCCAAATCTCAAATAGAAAAAATGTAATGTGTGATTATTTTCTGTATTGTTGTTAGGGAAGATATGGCTGACTTATTTCACCTGTTTATTTCTCTACCTTGACCAAGATTAGGAGACCTTGGCAATCTAAAATTAATTCCTTCTGGAGAAGAGGCAAACGCACAATGAATATTTGAACATAAAAGCATGTGTTAGTATAAATGAACTATCGAGCTCTCAGTGCATGAATGGAATTGCACCGATGCCAAGAAAAGCTATGGCTGCACATTGCCTTCCAACTGCAAAAAGGAGGAAGAAGAGAAAACAGTGCTGAAGGCTTTGAGGTGATCAGAAATGTGGGATTCTTCCTAATAGAAAGTCAAAGTCTTGAGGCTTGCATGGTTTGTTGAAACATAAGAGAGGCTGTGGTCGTATCTGACCTGAAGACTTGTGACACAGCAGAAGTACCTGTTGGTCTCTACTAACTCATTGTTAAATACATTGAACAATGCAATCCATGCAATCTTCAATGTACTTATTCTCACAGCACTTGGGTGAGGTCAGTATTATCCCCATTTTATGGACAGAGAAATAAGAACCAAGGGGATTCTCTTCCCTGAGGCAAGACATTCCAACCAGTAATCTGAAAAAAGTAGAAAGACAAAATATCTGTCCTTATCCTTCCATGTCTCAATATTCAACTTCTTACACTTATTGTGAATACATGCAGTACTTCTCTTTTTGTCATTGCTGCTTCTGTGAGATTTACTGCAATTGTTTAGTTGTGCCTTCTGAAATCTCTGCTGGATTTTCCTTGGATGATAAAGCATGAAAGAGCATGTGCCTACCCTGCATTAAATGCTCTCTGCTCTTTTGTGCACGTGGCCTCAGGACTTTCAGCAATGCTTAGGTGCAAGAACATGGCCTTGTTCTTCTGCTATCACATTGGCATGTGTGACCCATACTAAAAATATTACCACCTCTGTTCACATCTTCTGTACTTGAAAATCTTAATTCCTTCTTGTAAGGGAGATACTTAATTCAACACTCTTACAGTGAGAATATTTAATTTTATAAGGTAACAAGCAGGTATTTTATTTTGTGTTTTCTTATTATCAAAGGTATTTAAATAACTGGAGCTATGTAAAATTCTGTATCCTCAGGTTTAAAAAAAAACTCAAATAAGCAAACACACAAAAACAAACAAACAAACAACAACAACAAAATCAAACACTGTCACATTTGCTATCCAGATCTGTGACCTTGATAGACCATAAGGGTAGCTATTCTTTAAATCTGATAAAGGCAAACAGTTGTATCTTACAAACTGCAATTTTGTATTAGACATTCTGTTATCATCCAATGAGTATTCTTGGCTCTAGTATGTCTTCCCTTTGATTTTTGATTGTGTATCCTCACAATCCACAAAGCAAATAGACATTTGAAGGTGTCTTTAGCATAACTCCATTTATTTGAGCATTCTGATTGACAACAAATGTTTGGCTAGGGGGTGGTAGGCAGACTTACTCTTACCTCTGTCTGGTAACACAGCCTAAATTCAGTCAACTGAAGATAACCATAAAGCTCTAATACACCCTTACACTAACCAAGTTTGTCATTATTTATATAAATTTAGGAGGAAAAGGTGTCCCACTCTTAGGGTCAGATCTTTTTTGCCAAGTTGCTGACCAGACCAATACCTACTGTAATTCTGTGAAGCACATTACTATAATTAGTAATAAGTGGAATATAAACAATGTGCTAAATAGTGGACAAGCATTTGTAAATATTTTAATGATGGAAGAATAAAGCCAATATTGTAATTGAGCTTAGCACCTAAACACTGGAGTCACAAATAAAAATTGGTAGCCTTTAATAAAATTGAGGTGGTTTATTGTAGTTTCATTGTACCAGTAATTTTACAAACAGTCTCCTTGCATCATGGAAAGAAAAAAAAATAAATAAACCAAAAACAAACAAACAAAAAAATCAAACAACCAACAAACCAACTCTGCAAGAAACTTGTTTTGGTTTGAGACATTTTCAGAGGGCTATTTTAATTTAATTAATGAAAAATCATAGGTTAATTGCCTTCAGCTTTAATGTGAGGGTATTATGCATGCAAGCATATTTTATTTATATCTTGACTGTTTGATGTACACAATCAATTCAAAAAGGGATAATGAAGAGGTGTTCCACCCTGTGTAGAATAGTAATTAGGGACTCTAGTGCAGTTTTTTTTTTATTATTATTAATCGTGCAGTTCTGTAAACATTTTTGACATAATGCTGAGAAAAGCATTTGTCAAATTTTGCTATTCTCCTCTTTTCTTCTTACTTCTTCCCATCTTTTCTACCCCCATCCTTTTTCCTATCAAAATGCATGCTATGGTATTAACCCTAACTGTCTCTTTTAGCAGTATTCTGACTTCATATGACAGATGTATAACAGTCAACAAAACATCAAGTCAACAAGACATCTCCCCGTTGAAAAGCCCGTCATGGGAAGTATGTACATCCAGAATAGTCATGTTAAGATTGGTGGGTTTGGAAGGGTTTATAATACCTCATTTTCTAGGTAATTTGAAATGTGTGTCATAGAGAAACTTCTATATGTACAATGTACCTCTTAAAACAGATCAGTATCTCACAAAGAGGATAATAGTCTTCAAGAAACTCCTTCTGAAGAGCATCCCTGCTTTATCCTGGGTCATTTCATGGCATATGTAAAAGGTTTTGTTGCCTTCAGATGAGACACAGGTTCTAATCATACACCCTAACACCCTCTCGTGTTCTGAGCATTTGAACATGATCTTTTTTGAGGTTACTTGCTTCAGAATTAGTTTGGAAGGGGTATCCTGGAACCATACAAGTTTTATCTGCTCCCCAGACTATTTCTATGGTCCTTTTCCACTCCAGAAGAGCTCATGGTAATGCTATCAATTTGTTTTCTTGAGTGAAATTCCTCAGTTCCTGCTGTGATAAAACTCAGAGTAACAGTCTTTATTCATGCAGTCTGTAAAGACTATGCAATGCTGTCTGTGCACGTGGTAGAAAATAATTCCTTAGGGCAACATTGGCACTAGATAGGATGATATAAGGAAACTTGACTGAGCATGTGCAACCAAATTGAGATTATCTAGGTCCAGAGTATTATAAACTTGAGACTGATTTTAAGGTAAATAACAGCCAATATTTGGTCCACAGGAAACTACCACAACTGCTCATGTCAAACCTTCTGTAGGGTACTACAGAGTTAAAGGCATGTTTGTCTTTCTGAAGATGATCTGATAAAATGTTACCTAATCTTGAGAGGCATGAACCCTCACCAAGAGAGTTGTTTCTGACATATTTTTGAATGTTGGAATGTAGATAAAATACAGATAAAATATAGATAAAATAATTAAATGAGGACATTGAAAACACACTCCAAGTCTCTATTTCTCTTGAATCAAGCAGGGTAGAAATGAAATGACCATCTGAATTCATTGTTCTTTGGTGCATGCTGGAGAATGACAAGTGGCAAAATGAAAAGGTACTTGAGTTCACATGTGCACATGCATGTGAACACTCTTCTTTGTCTTGATAGCTTGGACTCTCAAGACCAGGAAATAGTGCATGATGTCAGCTGTTCTTTGATGCTCTTCTTCTGACAGCATGTGGTAGAAGTATTACTTCAAATGTCAGAACTGTACTATAAATGGTGGACTGTGGACTCTTAGCAAGAGTAGACTTCACTTGTACCAGCCTTCTCTACCTCCCTGACTTCCTCAGTGTCTGAGGACTGAACTAATTGACATTTGGTAGCTTTGTGATAATTGTGTTGTTACTGCATGATGGCAAAGGGTTGCCTGGGGCTCTTATGCAGTTGTATTTACACACATTCATGTAGACATGGTCTCCTTTCTCTTATCTGACATAACAAGGAACATAAATAATCTTAAGTTGTATCAGTTCCCTGGCTCAATAGACCCTTTCCGATGGGAGAAGACGGACAAAAAATATCTTACACATAGAGGACGTGGATGCTGAAACCACAAATGACTTACAAACTGCTATTCTTTTCCCAACAGAAAAAAAAAAATGCATTGTTTGATTCTTTCATTTTTTTTCAACACAGTATAATCAATTCCAAATACATGATGAGCTTCTTTTAAATACTCAGATCCCGGAGGAAGATCCTCTAGTTTCATTTGGCTTTTCTTGGAATAATCTGAGTCCTCACAATAAGATAATAAAGTCTTGTTAATTCATACTTACTAGGCTATTGTATTTGAAAGAATTTCGGATGTCATAAATAAAGGCTTATCTTAGATTTCTAGCTTACCTTTATAAGGAAATATTTAAAGCTTTTTACAAACGGAAATGAAGCTTGAAAATCACTTGAAATAGTGTCATTCAAGGGCAAGTCCACTCTTTTGTCCTGTGAAAAAATAAAACTAAACCTGTTAAATAAACATTAATGGTGAAGAAACCTAAGAATCTATCAATGTTAAATTACCAGCAACAATTATTATTTTTTTTAAGATGGTCAAGTGTTATTTTCCAACTATAGTTTAATGACATCTCCTAGAAAAGGCAACAAACTATGACTGTATCACTAAATTAACACAATAATAACACAGATTTCATGAGGAGTAGAACTCACACCTTTCTTCATATGGAAAGAGACAAAAGTTCACCTAAGTACATATATAATACAGTCACTGAACAGAATTTCTCTGTGTTTATATATCTTGGTTTCCTTAAAATCTCAGCAAGGGAAGCTGAAGGAGGTTGCATGTCCAATGAGCAATTACTTCAATAATCTAGATTTGAATTTCTTGAATTCCTGTGTATAGTTTACATGATCCTTGCAATTAATATCTCTTGACCTGTATTCTAGTGATGTGAATATGAATTTTTAAGCCATCTCCTCCTGGGTCTAATTATTTTCTTTATTAGCTTAGGCAAGCCCCTAAAATTTTAATTCTCCATTTTGTCATCAGTAAAATTTTCAGAGTTTGAATGAGGCCTATTAGCGGACATGAAGATAGATCACTGTTGAGCATGAAAATGCTACCTCAAAAAGGACCTGAGTTATTACCTACTTGGATATAAGATCATCTAATTTTCTAAAATTGTAAAAATGATTATCTGTAAAATGTAATAATCTTTGATTGAAACATGGGATCTATTTTTAGAGATTTTGTTGTCTTTGTTTATATATGTGACAGAGAAACCAATGCAAACCTGGCTAACTTGTATCAATCATTGTTTCTCTTTACTTTTAAAATTATCTTAACTCTTATTCTAGCACTACATTTATTGAGCATAAGCAACCAAACGCTGACTGTTGCTGTATTTTGACTACTTAGAAAATATCTTTACTAACACCTGAAATTTACATCCTGTTTAAGTAATTACTTGATCATATTTCCTCCCGAAATATACTAAATATATTGAAATACACTAAACAGCTTTAGCTTCTCACAGTAACCAGGTTTCTAGTTACTGAATTAGTTCTTGGAGCCCTCTTTCTTGAATTTCTCACATGTGATAAACTTAGGAGCCATTAGCCATTTTGCTAATGATCTCACTGTGGTGTAAACACCTCCTAGTTTCTATCTGACATTCCCTTGATCACTAGGTCAAGGGACACATTTGCTTCTTTAGCTGTCACATGGCACCATGTCTACTCTCCTGACAGCATAACAATTTCTGAAGTATTTTTCTCTCTCATAAATACATACAATATCTTGATTTGTAGATTAAGTTTTATTAAAATGCATATTGCTAAAATAAGCCATTTTCACTCTGGAACTGATCTGTCCTTGTTAACAAGTCTGGAAATGTTTATCTCATTGGCAAAATCTACCTGCAAAATCTTCCTCTTGACTGTTAAATATAACAAAGGACAAAAAAAAGATTACTGCTTAAAATATGCCTAGAAGATTATGCTTTCCTATTTTAAGATTTATATATTTACCAGTTTTTAATCCATTTGATGCTTTCTAGATGGCTCTGATCAGTCTTTCAAAAAAAAAATTAGTTAACTGAAATTCAGAAAGAAAACTACTAATTTCATCAGACTGAAGGAAGACTAAGTCAGAAACATTTCAAAAGCTAAATTATATCTATCTATCTTGGGTAGCCAAATTTGTTATCTCATTAAAAATGATACAAATTTTGTCAGACATCATCTATTTTCCATCACAGATATATCAACTAATTACTTTTTACACAATATGAATCAAAATATTTTGCTACTTTTGCATCATCACTGAAAATATTACCATGCTGATGTAGTAATATGCTCTACCTAGTATTATAATATGAATTTATACAATTGCAAGTGTGATAAACTCCAAACCCAATCACATGAATAGTGATTAATTTTGGTAATTGGTGGAAAATGGGGAGGAAAACTGTTAAGGAGGGCAGGCAGGTGGATATGCATGGTAACAGATTACATTGGAAGCAAATATTCTCATAATTATATTACATTATTATATTAGGTAGGTCCCTTCCAACTAAAGCTATTCTATTCTATTCTATTCTATTCTATTCTATTCTATTCTATTCTATTCTATTCTATTCTATTC
>CM021766.1:121146384-121245947 GCA_011076525.1 Nettapus auritus
TCTATTCTATTCTATTCTATTCTATTCTATTCTATTCTATTCTATTCCTGTCTGATAAGCAGAATAAGAAAGAACAGAGACACGGTTAAAAAAAAAGAAAGTACTTCCCAGTGGGTTTGTTGTTTTTGCTGTAGAAAAAAAGAGGGTTGCCAGGAATAAGTCCAGGAAAACTTTTAAATGCTGCATACTGGGGACAGTCTAGCAAGAGGAGAGCTGAAAGTCTCTGAGCTCATTGGGCTCTGTTTAGAGGGCTGTGGATTGATGGGGTTGTGAACCCCTCTGAGGGGTAGGTGTTGTGAGCTGTCCCAGCTCTGGTAATTAGATAGGTTCGGCAGTCTTTATGAGAGGCTTACGTTTACTGATTAATGTTCCACTTGTGCACAGATGTGATTTAGCTTTCTGCTGAATAAACACAACATGGGGATGGAAAGGTGATAACTGCCATACTCAGCAAAAAAGAAGGAGCCTATAAATATGCCAGTGGGTCAATAGAAGTGATTTCATTCTGCCTTCACAAGACTGCTGATGAAGTCTGACAGGGAGCTCTACTTCATTAATGCATCACAATGGTGAAGAAAGCCTGAAGGGCAAAAAGAGCCACCTGCAGCAGATTGGAGCCTGGGCTGCAGCTGTCAGAGAACAGCCAGGGAGAAATGAAAAGGGCTGCAACAAGGAAATAAAGAGGATATCATAGGCGGATAGGGTGTTTTCCCTCCTGCCTGAAACGGTTGATAGGGGAGGCGCAGCGCTCAGGGCACTGACTGCAGATGAAGCTGTATTGTCGATCAGAAATAATTTGGGGAGGAAGGCCTGTTGGTATGAAAAACATTTTGGTTAAGGCACTGAACAGAAAGTACTGAGTCTGAGTTTGGGTAAATACAGATGAGTTTAATGATTCATTAAAAAGTAGCATGTCTACAGTAGAAAAACTGATCAGAGTAACAAAAATAAAAAATAAAATAAAAGAATGCACTTGGGAGGAAGCACTGGGAGTAGTATATAGTCTGTATATAGTGGAGAATTACTGTCACACTTGCTCTATTTCTAAAGGTCTTTCCATAAGCATTTGCTAATGGCTGCTGTCTGTGCTGGTTTCCCATCCTCCTGAAACTAAAGTTCCTGTCTTGCACGGGAGGGGCATGTGACTGAATAAGCAAAGCAGTGCAGAGGATGAATAAAGGAAAAAAAGAGAAGGATGTGGTGGACATATACTAAAAATAAACTCCATGAAGGCCACCCATGGAGCTGGTTGAAGCTGTGCAGTGGTAATCTGTCCTAGCACACATCAAAGTAGGTACCAGAAAACAGTCCCGTGGTCACCTGGAGCCATCGGGCTTCTGATGCCTGAAGCCGTAGGTCAGCAACCACAGGGAAGCTGATGAAAAGGCCTTGTTGCTTTGTGGGTCCTTGGCTGGGAAACACATAAATGAATGAATAAGGACAGATGTTCAGCCAGGACCTAGGCAGAAACACCTGATTCATATCTCAGAAATTTTAGCTTGAGTCATCCACATTCACTGTTAGTTTTCACGTGGGCACAAATGTTGATCCACGCACAACCACAGAGAAGCTCTGAAACACCCTGCCTCTTCTGAGATCAGGATTAAACCCACACTGTCTCTGTCTCCTTATCCAGCTCCCATTCCTTGCAAGCCTGATCCTGTCTCTAACTGCTGGATCATAAGAGAGTCATCAATGCTCTGCTTGTTAGCTGTCTTTTTGTTTTGTTTTATTTTATTTTATTTATTTTTATTTTTCCCTATTTTGTTTCCATCCTATATGCACAGTGGCAGGAAGGAGATACAGGCAGATTGCTTATTGATTCTTTTGAATGCTTTCAGAAAATCCCAGGATTTATTTTTCTCCTTTTATCCTGCTGGGCTGTCTTTCTCCATCACTATGGTTTCTATATAGATAATTGTTACTTACAGGCAGAAATAAATTACTTACTTTCACTAACTGAAAAGATCTGAACTGTCAGCAATGTGTTTCAAAATGATTTTTTTTTTTTTTTTTGTCTCCAACACTTGTAAGTAGACAGAGGCAAAAGCTGAATCTATCACCTGTGGTACTTCCAATTTTCCTCAGAAAAATGCCACTGTTGTTATACTACATTTTAAATGAGATGGTATGCCACAAAGCTGACTTTCTGAGGTGAAAAAGAAAATCCTTAATATAAAGATATTACACTAGAGAGGAGGCCATTGAATATATTTTTGTACAAGCCACAGCTTGGGAGATTAAAATTAGAGACATTTAGAAAAATGCTCATAATCTACAGAGGGCAGAGATCAGTATTATATAGCCCTGAATCCTCCCCAGCTGACAGTTCCTCTCTTGGCTATTCAGTGACTAATGACTTATTCAGATGACACAGCTTGAACTGCAAACACTTATGAGGATGGTGAAATCAAGGAAAGAAACTTAGAAAAGCTATAAACAGACTGAGAGAAGGCACCAGGCATGAAAAACAGCTATTTCCTTTGTGGGAGAGAGAAATTAACTCTCTTTATAAGAGCATCATTCCCTACTGTGCCGTGGGATTGGGACTTTGTAAGGGAGAGGGCTGAAATCTTCACCCAAGTATGGACTGCCAGGCGCCACATATAAATGAGGCTAATGGGCCACTCAGGGTCGCTGCAGTAGCAAGTTTCCTATGGTATCAGATCCACCAGGACAATTCATATTTTGAAGGGCAGGATCTTATGATGACTGCCCTTCTCCTTGTATGATGGGGCAGGGATGAGGGATGTGGCAAACCATGCACAAGAGGTGCTGTTATGGGCTCTCTGGGTTTCCCCAAATCAGTTGTCAAAGGAGCACTCAAGGGAAAGTGTCTTCCCTCAAAGGCCCTTTTGAGGAATGCTACTTCTGAAGCAAAGTCCTGGAGCTAGGGTGATTATGGCAGTCCTTGGCGGCATAGTAAAGATTCATATTGACATTAATGGGATTTAACATTTGGCTGGCAGCTCTGGTCAACTTTACCACCCTTCAAAATAAATCATCTGGAATGTGCAACAACTAGTTGAAAAAATAGTAAACTCAGTGAAATTAGAAAAACCACTAATGGTCAAATAACATCATAAGTCTGACATCTGACTTAAGGACATTTCCGACAAGAGCTACTGTAATGGAGCTGCAATTGATCTGTCATTCTGCTCTCAGCTTATACCCAGAAAGAATAACCCAAATCCTGGATCTCACCATCGCCAAAGTGACCAGGCATCCTAGCCAGGCAAATACATTGTGTGCAGTGCAAGAAGCAACATTCCTGTTACTGTGCCTCTGAGGATGAGGCATTACTACAGGTCATAGTTGTGTGAGAGGGTTGTGTATGCCTGTGTTTATAGGGCTATGTATAACTGATCTTGAGATACTGCATCTTTTCATCTCTCCCTCCCAACAAAGGGAGAGAATTCTACAGCCTTGCCCAAAATGAATGTAGGACACACATGTTGCATTTGGGGGCTGATGTCTCAAAGGACAAACTGCACCCACTGGCATAAATTGGCCCCTTATGAGAACAGAAAAACCCCAAGACACTGTTCTGCAATGTTACCTGCACTCCCAGCTGGGATTTGAGCTCATGGTTCCCAGGAGCACCAAGTCAATACTTTAAAGTAGGTGCATTAGAGCTAAGTGGCATGTTGGCTGCTGCTGCTGCTGCAAAGCCTCATATAAATGTTACACCTCACTCTGCAAGGCAAAAAATGTTTGGTTTCTGAGTTTATTAATATATAATGAGGATATGGTTTAATTAATATAGTTTTGATTTTCCTATAAATTCACATTACTAATAAGAATGCAAAGTAATTACTCAAAAAAACTTTTCAACAAATGGCAGTTTTCACTGATTAAAAATGGAGTTTGTGTTTTAAGTGTTATTTACGGGTTTGCTGAAATGAATAATTATTAGGTTATTGAGCTACAAGGTAATTAAGAAAAGTGTTTTTACTTAAACACATGTCAGAAGATAAGTTGGAGAGCTTAGACACATGCAATACCCTTTTAATATATATATATGTATATATTTATATCCTAGAAATACTGTACCCACTTGCAGAGTGGAAAATTAAAGATTTTTCGTTTTAGTAATAAAATGTGAACATTCTGTATGATTAGTTTTCATATTCAGGTCATGAAGTTTTTTGTGTAATCTGGAACACCATTAAAAATATTTTCATTCACTCATTAAAGAATTAACAGTTGATATATTCTAGAAAATGATGACTTGGTAATATTTTGCATATGAATATTGGTGTTAACCCACTTAGTGTTAATTTAGAGACATCATAAAATTTAAAATTTTAGCCTTAACAAGTGTACATGTAAACTGGTACATGACCAAGCTGCATGTAATTCAGATGCATTCTTCATGTTGCTGTATTCCTGGAGAACTCAATATAGTTGTACATATCTGTTTTTATTTAAAATTGCTAAACTAAAGATATTTTGTATCTTTCGTATCTCAGAAGGGTAAATTCTCTAAGACTCTGTCTCATGCAAACTTTTTCAAACTTCAGAACAGCAGGATAAGCTGTCCCAGAATGATCAAGCACTGATTTTGAATGTTAAGTCCTTGAATTGCTTTTTCTGGTTGACATGAGAAACGACAGGAACATTGGAATACTTCCATTTATTAACGGTAGGTGTCCTTTATGTGTGCTGCCCCAGTTTGTGATAGGTTTGAGTCTGGATCTGTGTGCTTTAAGAGGTGTTTTAGTTTTTTTGTCCCACATGTAATAACTATGCAGTATCCAAAATTTACAGAACCTTCCCAGCAAGGCAATTTTTTCACATTGTGGAGATGAGATTTTTCTACCATAAAAATCTGGTAGGTGTTACAACTTTGAACATGTGTTGCTGGAAATTTTGGAGTCCTTCAGTGGCATGCTTCAATTGGAGAGGACTAATGGAGTACCGTGAAAACAATTTTTTAAAAAATATATATATTTCTATGCGAGGGAAGAGTGTCCTAGTAAACAATAAAGGAAATGTATGAAGAAGACATTAGAGAATATGTTAAGAGGATTGCCCTTTTCTCTTTCTTATGTCTGTCCTTCGGAATTTGAAGTCCAGCAATCAAGTTTATAGGTAATTTTTTCTTCTGTTACTGTAGCCCTGGGCCCAGTGACTTCTCAGTGGTGGTGCTGGTAGGCTTGTGATCATATTTAACCTCTTCAATCTCCTTCTTTGCTTTATATGAGGCAATGAAGCAGTTTGCTTTGACTAGAGTTAATAAATGTGTCAGTGAGAAGTTGAGGACATCTCAGGTGAAAATGTTATTTCTTTCTTTCTTATCTGGTAGTGTAGTCATAGAATAGTCAATACAACATGATCACATTTTCCTCATTAAATGCTTCCTCATTTACAGTGTATTGTTTCCTATCCAATCTTGGAACCAAACTATCAAATACCAAATGATCTTGAAGTTTACAATTAGGTAGAATGAAAATGCTGGAAATGGGAAGACCCTCAATAATTCCATGGCATCAGAAAATTAAATTTCTGCAATAACAGATTACGATATAATGAGGTCACATTAGTGGAATAAGAGACCCAGATGCCTCAATGATTTAATCTGTCTCTTCCTGTAGGCCTGCACCTAATTTTAATGAATAGTTTGATAGATAACATATTTGGTTCAAAATAGGTCTTTAAAGACAGTTGTGAGAGTATTATATTTTAAAGATGCTATGATAGAAATTCATTTCATTAACTGGCTGATAAGAAAAAAAACCCTCTACAAACGTACTGGTATCAGACACACTATTATGACCCATCTGCTCTTATTGAGTAAAGTGACAGTAATATATCTTTATTGGTCTGTTCCTTGAATGCTGTAGAGGCTCATTTTCCTTGTCTAATGAAAAGCAAAATGACACTAATGAAACAGGTACTGTATATGTTTCAAATTCAGGAGAGGGAACAGAACATCAAGCGAAAACCCCTGTAAAGAGAATAGTCAGGTGTAAAAATATATATATTCAAGACCACAAAAAAGAAAAATAAATCCCAATCCAAGAGCATTGTTTTACTTTTTTTTTTTTTTTTTAATTTATTTATTTACTGTTAATCAAATATTTTTTTTGGTAAATCAAATATTTTTTAATGGTAAAGACCTTAAGGAAGTCTCAAATATATTTTTCACCCTTGTGAGATGAGTTACACTTGAGATGGAGGAAAACCAATCATGTTTACAATTTATTTATTTATGTCACTGCTCTGAAATCTTTCCTCATTTACTGTGAAGTTAGCTAAGGACCAAATACAGGGAGATCTGTACCGAATGATCTCAGGTGGAGTGTGGTATTCCCTTTCATTATTGTCTGATTTCTTCAATCCTGGTGTGTTGGCATACAGCTTGTTGTTGTATAATTATAGAATCATAGAATCATTAGGTTGGAAAAGACCTACAAGAACTTCTGGTCCAACCATCCCCTTACTACCAATGTCACCCACTAAACCATATCCCTAAGTGCCAGGCCCAACCTTTCCTTAAATTCCCCCAGGGACAGTGACTTTACCACTTCCCTGGTCAACCCATTCCAATGCCCGACTGCTCTTTCTGAGAAGAAATGTCTCTTAATTTCCAGCTTGAAACTGCCCTGGCACAACTTGAGGCCATTCCCTCTAGTCTTATCTCTGGTTATTTGCAAGAAGAGTGTGACCCCCAGCTCCCCGCACCTTCCTTTAAGGTGGTTGTACAGAGCACTAAGGTCTCCCCTGAGCCTCCTCTTCTCCAGACTAAACAACACCAGTTTCCCTCAGCCCCTCCACATTGGATTTGTGTCCTCAGCCCTTCACCAGCTTTGTTGCCCTTCTCTGGACATGCTCCAGGGCCTCAATGTCCTTCTTGTACTGAGGGCCCTAAACTGAACACAATACTTGAGGTGTGTCCCCACCAGAGCAGAGTACAGGGGGATGATCACCTCCCTGGTCCTGCTGGCTACACTATTCCTGATACAAGACAGGACGCTGTTGGTCTTCTTGGCCACCTGGTTATCATAACATTTCCAAAATCTACAGTTTTTCGTATGGTGCAGTTTAGCTATGTACTTTCAAATACATCTGCTTTTAACTAAAATGGTAATGATGCAGCAGTTTTGCAGACACCCTGAGTCCAGACCTTTCAATCACCTGCTATCCTTTCTTCCATAAGAACGTCATTCACCTCAAAACTATTCAGAAGTGGCCAAGGATCCCAACAATGAAGAGTTCCTATCAAGAATAAGTGTTGGTGAAGTCTATTGAAGGCTGAAAATAAACTTGAATCTTGACATGACTTCAGGGAGGAGCAAGTAGAGCAGAGATAATGGGTGTTATATCATCTGAACACCTTGTCTTCCTAGGAACATGATGTTCTGAACTATATAATGATTGTACTTAGACCTTCAAGCCCTTGCATTGCGTTTGTTCATTCTATAGAATATGAAAAATCAGGGAAGGGTACCAAGAAGAAAGAAGATGATAATATCCTAAAAAAAACTGTGGTTGTCCAGGCCATGTTTTCTGTACTTGAGTGTCTAAAGGAATTCCTTCTCTGAACATCCCACCCCCTTAACCTGGATAATTTGGAAGCTAGACTTACTACAGAAGCATATTAGAACTCTCAGAAATTTTAGAACTTTTTTTCTTTTAGATTCATATGGTTTAGATTCAATCCCTCATCCATGTAATGGGAATAGACATAGCTATTTCCTAGCTGTCTGTGTGGAAACTTCAGAAATTTTCTAATACATGCAGATCTCTAAAAAAAATTTAAAATAAAATCTGTGAACTGTATATATGTGTTATGATAAAGTCTTTACTCCTAATTATCCACAAGTCTTTCTTCATTCTCTTCTGGTGAATGGTCCCAGATGTCATTTAACTCTAAACATCCAAAAGCTACATTGTGCACAAATGGATTCATTTTTTTTCATGTTCCTTTCTCTGATTCTGGTCACAGTGACTTCTTGGTATATATTAATGAATTTATTTATAATGTCAGCAAGGTAATGGGATGGTATCTCTCTTTTACAAACTGGGAGCAGAGACACTGCCAAAATTGCCCTATATCAGCTCATTTTTGAGGCAAATTTTCAGGATTAGAGCCTACTTTTTCTGGGCATTCTACTGCTTTTTATGTGTTCAAAGCACAGTTCATATCAAACTTTTGCAACTATGAGAGTTTAGTACTCCAGCTGTTTCAGACTGGGCATAAAATGAGGCAGCAGTGATCACAGAGAGTTTACTTAAATGGAATTATCAGTATCACACAGAAACTCTGATCTAGACAGAGAAAAAAAAAAAAAAGAGATTCTCAGGACAATAGTCAGGGCACTTAATTAGGGAGTCAGCCTCTCTTCTGGGAATTTTCATCTTTTTTCACCTGCTATGTCCCTCTCACAGCAACTAGCTGGACACAGCTACACATAACTGCCCACTTCACTTTGATTCACACTTAGAACATGGTATGTCTTGTACATTACATGAGGCAGGAGTATTGGAGATAAACATGATAATCTGTGTTTATGATGTAAAGTCATGCAGTTAAATATACTCTCATAATATATATGTGCCTGGGTGGGTTGTATTTTACCTATTGAAATGGTTTGCAGTATTTCTTAATTTTAACCCTGTAAACTTAGGATCCCGGTAGTAGTTTGGTCTTTTGTTTTTGTTGTATTTTGTTGTTGTTTTTGTGTGTGCTTTTTTTTAATAGCACTTTTTGATTATATATATATATATATATATATATAATATCCTCTTCTGCAGTCATATCAAGACATTATTCCTTTTACTCTCTCAAAATCAGCAGGAGCTTTAGACAGCAAAACACAATTGTCTTCATGCATTGAACTGTCCGTGTCATTTAGTAACCCTAATTTAAACATAGTAGACTAATTTAAATGTAGACCTTTTTTTCTTCTATCACCATCCTCTTCTGTACTGGGCAAACCACTCGATATGATTCAGTGTCCACCAGTGAACTCCAAAATGTGCCAGCTGGCAGAATTAGCTGTGAAATGTAGTTGAAATAAAGGAAACAGTAGGAGGAATTTCCTCAAGGAGCTGATTTTGAAAGGTTCTTCTGACAAGAAGGCTGCACCCACTTTGATCAAGGTGTTTTGCAACACCTTGAACTAGCATGATTCTGCAATTTGTTGTGGCAGCAGAATTATATCAGCTTCTGTCAAAGACTGCAAGACTAATTCTGTCTTTCCTCATTATTAGCTTACAAAAGCTAATAAAAAATTCAATATCTGAACACTAATGACAACACTGAAAACAAGTTTACGATCACACTCTTGTCTCCCTTTACTGCCAGTGCCTCAAACAATATTCTTATTCATTAAGATAGGGGCTGCAGCTGGTGACATGCTTTCAGTGTAGTGGGCATTGCATCTCAGCATATGAGGTTCTTGGACTCCCAAACTGAAGCAGAAAAAGAAGTAACTTTCCTTAATTTGCTATTCTGGTATTTTTGTACCTCTTTGATACTGATTCCACTGTGTACATATGTAATGTCTTAGGCAGTATTCTCATCAACATTATTTCTGATAGCAATCCTTCTTTCATGTTTCATTGTGCTCCACATTAGAAACTTAATTTACTTTGAACATAATGTCTTTGATGTTCATGAGACTTGTCATTCATATGTTAATGCTGTGAGATGAAGTTGACAGAGGGATTACGTACATGCCTGGATATCTGTCTGAGAGTGCTGCTTATTTCTCCTAATAGCATGTTCTTGTTTAGTTAGTGAATTTGCCTTATCCTGCTAGCTGTCTGATACCTGTACTTGTCCTTGAGTTGTCTTGAAGGAATAATCTTTCTGCCCAAACACCCTCCTGATATAATATATAATCCATTCATGAGGTCCCAGTATTTGAGGTCCCTGTCCCTTCTATTTTCTCCTTTCTTGCTTGAGTAAACAGAAGAGATGTATATGATCTGTTCAAGAGACTGTCTGCATTTTGGTGCATATATGACTTCATATCCATCCTTTTGAGCAGACAGTGTGTGTGTATTCTGCTACCTTGAACCTGAGGTAAAAAATATCTATTCCTTTAAACAGAGCCTGGTACTGCACTTCTTGAGGTAGAAGAACCATCCTTTAGTTTGATCTCTGAGCACTAGCTTTTTAACTGTATTGTTTAGAAGAGGAAGAGACAGCAACGATATGAACAGCCAAAATAATCAGTATCAGTCCAGCAATGTGTGACAGCTCCTCTCTGTGATCTCTCACTGCATTATGGGAATAGAAACACACATTCATCCAGTGCACATATTGTATATTAACTGAGGAGATACTTTCTGAACAAAAACAGCATTCCCAGTGTGCGTTTGCAATTCATTATATCTAGGAATGGAGCCATATACCCTGTTAAAGCCACATCTGCTACAAAATGTAACAGCTTGTCAGCTTTCTGCTTGCCGAACATACTACAGTCTGGTGCTCTCCTGTCTGTGTTGGACTTGTCTTAGAGTCCCAGCCTTGTTGATTCATCTATTGGAAGAACCAGAACTGCATGGAGATTGTTTTTTTCTGTCCCGTCGGCTGGGACTTTTGGGGAAATTATACTGGACCGAGGAAGAAAACCAAGATTCCCTAAAAAACTTCTTGATGTAGAAGAAGAATGAGATCATTAGTGCACATGGGAGAATTTTCTTTGTAGAGCTCTGGATGTGGTGCAAATGTGTCTCCCTTCCAGTAGAAATCAAGGCAAAAGGTGCAGGAGCACTCCCTGACCCAAGCCATTGCTAAGGTGTGCACACAGAACTGTGATCCTGGAAGAGCTCCTGGATCTGCCAGTTTGAGTGAGATTATAGTACAGCTCTAGCTCCTGTGACAATTCATCCAAGAAGGTAAAAAAAATGATAACTGAGCCCCTCACAAATGAATCACAGAATCATGCTATCAAGGAGTCTGAAAGGCAACTCTGGAGGCTTCCTCGTCCAACTGCCTTGCTCAAAGCAGAGCTGGTTAGAGCAACTTGCTTAAGATATTGTAGAGGTGAGTTTTGAATACTTCCAAGGATGGAGACTCTGCGACATCTTCTGAGCAACCTGTTTCACTGTTTGCTCCTGCAGTTAAAAAAAAAATAAAAAAAAAAATCTTCAGTTTATGCCCATTGCTTCTTACCTATTCATTGGGTACTACTGAGAAGAGTCTGGCTTCACTGTTTTCACTCCCCTCATTAGGTAGTTATACACATTGCCAGGATTCCTTACTCCACACTGAACAACCCCATCTCTCTCAGCCTCTCCTTGTATGTCAGATACTCCAGTCCCTTAATTATCTTTGTGGCCTTTCTTTCCTGGATCCCTCTTCTCTGTGGGGCTGTAGCCCATGAAGGTCTTTCAAGCAGATCCGTGGAAAGGCCAAAATCTGCTCTCATGGAACTCAGGATCATAGAATCATAGAATGATAGTATGGCTTGGGTTGGAAAGCACCTTAAAGATCATCTACTCCCACGCCCCCTGCCATGGGCAGGGACACCTTCCAGTAGATCAGGTTGGTCAGGATCTCAGGGCCTCATCCAGCCTGGTCTTGAACAGCTCTAGGGATGGGGCATCCACAATGTTTTTGAGCAGCATTTTGACTCTGTTTTTTGTTTTCTTCCCTTTTCTCAGGATCTTGTCTTACAATATGCTATGGTCACTGCAACCAGGGCTGTCCCTGACCTTCACATCCCCAGTAAGTTCTACCTTGTTTGTAGATTTGAAATCCAACCCCTCCCCCCCTCCCCCAGTGGCTTCTTGATCACCTGTGTTGAGAACTTATCAGCAATACAGCCCAGAGACCTCCTCAATTGTTTATGTCCTGCTGTGTTACCCCTGCAGCAGATACTGAGGTGTTTCATTTTCCATGAAGGTCAGGGCCTGGAAATGTGAAGCTTCTTCCACTTCTCTGAAGAAAGGTCCATCTACTCCTTCTTCCAGATCATGACTTTGTACCAAACAGCCAAGAACATGTTGTACATGTTCTGCCCACTAATTCAGACCCATAAGCTTTCGTATGGTTCCTCACCCATCCCCAGGCAGTTTCACACATCCCCATTGCTCTCTCATGTACAAGGCAACTCCACTCCTCGTCATCCTTGTCTGTCCTTCTCAGGGAGCCTATATCCAGTCACTTCATTATTCCAATCATGTGAGCTATCATCACATCTCCATGACCTCAAAAAGAGCATAGCCCTGCACCTGCACTCAGACCTCTAGTTTCTTCCTGCTTGCTTCCCACACTGCACACATTAGTGTACAGACACTTCAGAGAGACTCTCAACTCATGTTGATTTCCCAGGGAACATATAAGATCTTCCTCCATATTGCTTCCCTGTAGGTACTTCCACATTTGTGTGCACGTGGTGGGGGTAGGCCTTCTTCTGCCCTGTTTCGATAATTAAAGGTCTCTTTTGTTCACATTACTCTTCGCCTTTCACTTACCAGCTTGGTCCACCTCTTTTGTCACTCCTACTGTCACTTCCAGTTTAAAGCTCTTTTCACTACACTGGCCAGCCTATGGCAAAGATGGTTTTACCCTCTTTCTCAGATTTCACCCTTTCTTGGCACTTTTTCAGAGAGGATCCGTGGGTCCTAAAAGCTGAATCTCTGTTGTCAACACCATCTGTGCAAACGTTGGTTGATGTGCAGAATCCATCCACTCATAGAACCATAGAATGGCTTGGGTTGGAAGGGACCTTAAGGATCATTTATTTCAAGCCACCTTGACATGGGCAGAGATGCCTTCCACCAGACCAGGTTGCCAAAAGCCCCATCCAACCCAGCATTGAACATTTTCAAGGATGGGAAATTGACAGTTTCCCTGGGCAACCTGTTGCTGTACCTCACTCCTCGTAGTAAAGAATTTCCTCCTAATGTCTAATTTAAATCTCCTGGCTTTTAGTTTTAAATCATTCTCTCTGTCCTATCACTACTTGCCCATGTATGAAGTTGCTCTACATATTTTTTATAACCCCCATTTTAAGTACTGAAAGGCTGCAGTGAGGTCTCCCCTTCTCTTCTCCCCAGCTTTCTCAGCCTTTCTTCATAGGAGAGTTGCTCCATGCTACTGGTCAGATTTGTGGCCCTCCAGTGGACCTGCTCTAACAGATCCACATCTGTTTTGTGCTGAGGCCTCATACCTGGATGTAGTACTCCCTGAGCCCTTCATCTCACTGTCAGATCCAAGGAGACACCACCGCACACCCTTAGCCTTCACTGCAGAGCCATATAATAACCATGACCTCTCCTGGCTGTGCCATAGTTGCCAATGTAGAAGAGCAGATGAGCCTTGGTAGTTTCTCCACAATGTCCCAGATCCAAGCCCCTGCCAAATGGAAAGCCTCCCTAGCATCAGGGTTTTAAAGGGACTTCTGTCCCTGACTGCTGCTTCTTGTGCTTCAACCTTTGCTGCCATGTGTCTTGTGTGCTACAACCTCTGGCCATATCACAGTGGTAGGTTTGTCTCCATGGGGACTTCAATAAGGTCCAGAGGACTGCTTTCCTTATCTCTGATGCCACACAGATCTCCACCAGCACCCACCACCTGTGGTAAGGACCCCATCTCCCCAGCCCCAGCCTCTATGAGAATCCTGGGCAAATAGCAGCCCAGCCTAGAGAATCGTGTCCTATCCTCAGGAGCTCAAGCTGAGTTGAAAAGACTGAAGTTCACATCTTCGTGCATCCTTACATGATTACAGACCCCAGTCATTTTATCTATATACACACACATCAGAGGGTGTCATTGAAGCAAATAAAGCCCTTTCTTCTACAGACAGGAAGGAAACGTGGGTGGTGTTTTGTCCCTAATATGAAAGCACCAGAGGAACTCAAACAATTGGGAATACACAATTTATCTAAAAAGACAAATTTGTTTTATCTTGGAAGAATTATGGTATCAGGTAGCTTCAACTGGTATGTAAAACTACAGATAATACTGTGAATCAGTGGTATTTTCTGATAGATGTGTGTTCTTATTCATGTATGTTTATTAAAATGTTTAACTGTTTTGATTAGCCTAATAGAAAATAGAGCTTGGAAATAAACTTTTCAAAATATTTCCACAAAACACAGTGTTATATAAAAACTGTCAGAAAGTGAGTTGGCATTATACTGATTTTTGCAGGAAGGCAAGTACAAGTATTTATTTTGAAGGGGATAGAATAAAGAAGGATCAGAGATACCATTTCATATTCTTCTGCATTTTACTTCCTTTTAGATTTCTAAGTCTATCACAAAGCAAATGTCATTTTGAAGATGCAAAACCGAAAAGCACTAAAAATCAGCTTTCTTCAAGAATGTCGCTATGGTTTACTCCCGTTTGCCAGCAGAAAGCATGTGTCCTGAATATCAATTAAATGAAGTTTTAGGAAGGCAGAAGACCTCATGAGGCAGCTATAGAGCCAGCTCCAAAATAGCACCATGGGATAACCTCACTTGTTCCAGTGTCTGATGTTTTTCTGTGATCTCTTCATATTCCTTCAATGGTTATTTAACTCTTAGGAACTGAAATGACACAGAAAAATCCTAGGAAAAAGACTCAGTTCAATAAAATTCTATATTTAGTCTTATTGGTAAAACTGCTGTATAACCATTAGGAACACTGAGATCCTCAGTTTCCAAATCTTTGAATTTGCATGGTGAATGAACAGAAATACAGTCTACTCGTTAAAAAAAGAGGTATGGATGCCTGTCATCCAAATTAGAGCTAGTGTCCACTAAAATGTTTTTCCTTGACCTCATAAGGCTCTGATAGGATTCTTCAATAAAAAGTGAAGGAGAACAGCAGGATGGCTTCCCATGAGTTACTTTACAACAGTGGATCTCTGGAGCCCAACTTTTTAATAAGAAATTTTGTAGTGAAATTGATCTGAAAACAAACAAACAAACAAAAACATTATGATCAAGTTTCACCAAGAGATTGCACTACTCTCTTAAACCAAACTACTCTCTTAGAGCAAAATTTTTAACATTTCTGGGCCTACAAGTAAGTAAAGAACTGCTGATCTTCTCTATTAGGCTCTTTACTATAAGCTAGTGAAGAAACAAGTACAAATTCTTTAGAAATCCTGGTTGTGTTCTTCACAAAACTGATAGGTATCTGCTTATATTGCTGAGCTGGTTGGAACTGCAAAGGGGAAGTATTCTTCCAGTTGCAACATTGATTCACCAGAAAGTGGTAGAGTTTCTTGAGGCTAGATGACAGTGAGTTAAGGTGATCTCGAAGAGCAGTGTTTTCCTCTGTCTTGTGCCAGCTGTGTGTGTTGATGCAGAGCTGCCTCTTTAATTCCTTACACTCTTCTAGACTCAGAACTCTGAGAACCAGGAATTTGGTTGCTATTTCAATAATGCATTTTTAAGCAATACCTCATATTTCTGCAGCACTGCTGCTATTTCTTCCACTTAGATAAGACAGAACAATTATAAGGCAGAAGAACAGTTGCACCAAGGAATTTGTAGCTGTTTCTAACATAGCCTCACACTGCATTTCTGCCAAGAAAACACCAATCTGCTGCTTCAAAGTGACTTACTACTTCCCTTTTCAAAGTTCCCACACCATTTTACAAAAGATGTCATTTAACACCAATCTTTCCCCAACCCATCAAAAGACCCCCAGTCATTCCCAGAGTCCATTTGCTGCTAATAATTCCCTTGGTAAGGAGAAGCAGCTGTTAGTGCAGCAATATATGCTTTGCTGTATGTTTTTCAATACATATCAATTTTGTGCTCAGGGAAGACATGCACATACCCCTAGCCTGCGAAGCAGGGTTTCTTTGACTTTTCTCTGACAGTCACAGCCTTGTCAAGCCTCTCTAGCTTCCCCACTTAACATAGTGAACATAACTGGAAGACAAAGATCATTCCCAGAGGCTGCTGCCCACAACATTACCGCTAAGGTAAAACAGCTTGCAACTTAATTTCTTTTTCAAAGGCTTGATATTTCTCAAAGTCAATACTGTGCAAGAGCAAGATACATTACCAGGGAAACTTAATACTGGATTCATTAAGATTTTGTGTTGAATTCTGTGTCAGTGCTTAGTATTTATTGAGTAGGTTTTAAGTATTTTAGATTTCTTTGTTTTGGTCTTTTGTCTTTGCAACGCAAGATATGTAGGCTGAAGAGACATGTGTATAGAATTGCTTCATCTCAGACAAGTTACATGTGAGTTAAAAGTACATATTCTCAAATGACCTGATGTGTAATATAAAGCTTGGTGTGAATATTATATTTGGTTTGGTACAGAAACAAAACAAAAATATACAGAAACTTTTGTCCTTACATGGCTGCATTGAAACATGTCACGAACATGAGTTGCGTTTGGAAGGAGATGTTCCTAAAGGTAGTATGGTGACATACATTATTAAAACAAGCCTTTTGAATTTCATAAATTGTGTCAAATATATCCCAAAATGTTTAATTACCAGTGGCAGAAAAGCTTCATATATGCTTGCTCTGCTGATTGACCCAACATAGACTCTTTTAAAAAAATTATAAGACTTGGAGTCAATTCCCTGGAGGGTCCCCAAAGCATTTCCTGGATAATAATGATGCAATAGTTTCCTATCCTATTGATGGTTGTCCCAGAGCACCTCAGAACAAATGCTCCTGTTCCCTGAAAGCTGCTCAAGTACCAGGATGCTGCTATAAATGGTTGAAATGTGATGCAGTTTCCCCTTCAACTTCCTCCAGCTCAGCCTAATGGGGATTAAGAGCCATTAAAGGCTCTTTGCAGCATATGCAGTTGCTATTGATCAGTTATTTTAGCCAATGATCTGATTACAATAGTCTTTTTTTTTTTTTTTTTTTTTTTTTCCCCAGTGCTTTACTGGCAGAAAGAAACATAGGAATAACATACAATAAAAGGTAAGGAATGAAGGTACTGGGCCTCTCTGTGTGTGCTAAGAATTTATTTAGTTGCTAAAATGAAAGATTGCCACTGTCTCTGTCCATGAGTAAATGTTTCTACCTGTAATCCAGGAAGCAAGGCTGGAGTGAAAACAGATATATGAGTAGAGCTCAGTCAGCTTGTCTTGCACAGTGGGTTGGTTCTACATTCTACTGAATGATAGCAGAGCTTAAAAAAGGTGAGTGTGAGAAATGCCTTTCTCACTTTCAGTGGTGTAAAGTCAGGAAAACATCAGAAAGGTAGGCGTGTCATTTCCTGTCCCTTTGGGTTGGCCAAGTGGTTGCCTGTGCTGAGTCAGCATTCTAGCCCCTGGGCTATAAGCTATAGAATCACAGAAGCATAGAATATCCTGAGTTGGAAGGGACCTGCAAGGATCATTGAGTCCAATTCCTGGCTCCACGCAGGATCACCCAAAAAATCAGACCATGGGTCAAGCATTGTCCAAATGCTTGATTCCATGACCAGAGGCTTGGTGCCATAACCATTTACCTGGGGAGACTGTTCAAGTGCCCAACCATCCTCTCAGTAAAGAACCTTTTCCTAATATCTAACCAGAACCTCCTCTGATGCAGTTTCACGCTGTCAGGTAGGTATAACACCTCTTGATAAATGAAACCAGCTGTAACTCTTTGCTGTACATTTATTAATTGTGTACAAACAGGTACTGGACTGAGCCCTGTGAAGGGTGGTTGGGGAAGCAGTATATCAGTCCCTACTTAGACTGGCAAAGAATCTCTCCAGAAATGGTCCAGAGTGGGAAGATATATAAGTACCATCAGTAAAATACCAGCACATTACTTACAAAAATGCAGTATGGGTGGTTGTTCAGGGCAAAAACATGATCTTGGCCTGACAGTGAAAGGAAATGTAAGGGACAGTATGTGAGTTAAGAAAAGAAGCAGGAGAGGTGTATTCCACTTTGAACACTGCAATAATTTGATCTCAATTCCTAAAAAGAGCACAACATATTTTGTGTTTCTTCTAATTTCATGAAGTGCAACCATCCCAGAGCAGTCTGGAATTTCACAAAAGATTGCTGAATCCTCCATGCTCAGAAGAGACCTGCCTCAGAAGACAATGACCTGTTTCAGAAGCATAAACATGAGCAGAATTATGCTTGCTTGACTTTTGAAGTCCCAGCACTTATTGGCAGCTGAATAACTCCCTAGAGCACTTTGTAGTTTTTAGAAAAGACAAAAACTCAGGCATGGCACAAATAAGCTATCTAGTTCAGCATTACCCTGGGGCAGGAGGCTGCAGCCCTGTTCTAACCTTTGATGATTTGAACACATTTGTTTGCTCTATGTATGATGTAGAAATTCACAGAACATTGTGTGTTTTTCTTTTTGTGATGTTTTCCAGCTGAATACTTCAGTTCTAAGAGAAAATGATTTTGATAACTAAGAGATCACAATGCTCCAAAACCTTGACTCCAGCAGGCAACACTGGAGAACGTTTCCTATGAAATGTTATCAGAGTTCATTACATCAGATTTCAGATTTTCTTCCTAAAACAGGAGGATTTGGGTTGTGTTTGTGCTGCTGCTGTTCCTGCACCACACAGAGTTCTTGACACAGAGTGGGGAGCATCAGTGTCCTTATAGGCTGCTGTTTGGCTAGAGGCATAGCTCCTGAAGATAATTTGTTTGTTACTCTCGACTTCAGCTCAGAAATGAGCTGAGAGTCATCATCATCCCCTCCTGACAGATGCCACCAGCATGGAAATGTGCCTCCAGCAAATGCATGGTGAGAACATTCATATGGAGGGGGCTGTGGTGAGAATCAAGAGGGTCAGAGCAGACTGACCATGCTGAAAGAAACTGTGAAAACCCAGTTACAAACACTGCATCAATGGATGCTTGGACGGGAGCATACTGTGAGACCTCTGTGTAGGAAAGGAAATAAATCACTCTGGGCTACCAAGTGAACACATGATGAGACACAGGGAGAGTGAATGGGAGAATGGGATGCTTTCTACTGAGGCTTAGAGCATAGCTGTAAGAACCAGGACAGAAGCAGTGACACAATACATAAGAGAAGCCTCCAGTAAATTCCTCCTCCAGGGCAAATGTCCACCACTAGCAAAAAGTATTCATAAAGTATATAGGAGGATCTCCAGTGAATTGCTGGGGCTTCTACCTGCTTTTCCATCTTCACAGCCTTCAATTCAGGCACTCCTGCAGTATCTGGATATATGGTATTTGCATCTTATAATTTTACATTTAGAGCCATAATACAGTCTTGCTATGCTGACTTGCCTTACTTTGTGTACTTTGGTCTTATGCAGGCCTGTTTTCCCTCCAGCAAAGCTGATCGAGAAACTGGGTGCAATGGAACTGCTGCCAGCAGCTCCTTGCTATAAAAAGCTAATAGTCATTTGTAGACCATGAGAGGAATGACAGAAATACAGCTTAAATTCTGGACTGTTTACACTGCACTTTGATGAAATAGTGCCCTGACACTGGGACAGTGAGATCAGTTTCTCCACGTTGCAGCCATTGTTCACAACAGTGGTAGGTCAGAATTTTCTGTGTCAGTCAATCATTTTACCTGTGACTTTGAAAATGCTGCCAGCTCTTTGATAGTGAAAATCTTATGATTCTACTGACAGAATATTGTTGACTAATCTTTTCATAGTGCCTGGTACTATCCCTGTGCCGCTATACTGTCTTGTCTTCAAATCCTTGGCTTAGAATGGTTGCAATTTTTCATGATTTTATATGGAAATATGGTCTAAGTCTAAGGTGCCTGCCATTTCTTCAGAAAGGTCACCTCTAGCTTAGGTGGCTACCTGCTCCTCTTATTTCTTTCTTTTGGAATGCAGAGAGTTAAAAAAATAAAACGGGTTGCACAGTGTGTGTGGAGTATGCAGAACTGAAGCAGGAAGGAGAAGAAAGGCGAAAAGGATTCCTAAAGATTTAAATTTTAATAAATTTGCAGATAAACATAGGGAAAACAAAATTTTGCATAAAACACAGTTTGAGTAATTTCTTTGGAATCCAGTTATTTAGATTTTGACTATGTTACTTCTCCCAAAGATGATGAAAAATGTGTGTGTATACATAATATATATATATAATGTATATATTTTTATATAATGTATGTCTTTTCTACAAGTCTGTAATTCCTCTCTTAACAGTCAGGTTCCCAGTCCTGGAGTCTCTTATGCTCCTGAGGTATCAACAAATTTAGGTGGTTAAGTCTTTGAACTTTTAGGAAGTTGGAATACAAATACATGAGTTTACCCTAGGTGAAGCATCTGGGACAGTTATGTCTCATCTAATGCTTAATGGCCCAATTGCTTGGTAGACCCATTCATAATTCATCAGGCATCTGATTAAACATAGCGTAGTCTGACTCATGTGGTAGTGTTTGAGGCTAAATTAAAGGCAAGACATTATACTTGAACAACTTGCCAATATATGCTAAGCATGTAGAATGAACTCTCTTCTGCTGATTAAAATATATGAATCATTTTATATAGTCCTATATTCCAAAGAGTACAGATTCTTTTTTTTTTTTTTTTTTTTTTTTCCCTTTCTTTGGAAACAAGACAGGCTCACACCTTAAATATCCACATCTATTGCATATGTAGCACACCTCACAAAAGACCAAGACTGGGCATATAAGGATCCCTTGCGCAGGTGATAAACTCACTTTCTGTTTCTGAATATTATGCAAAATACTTCTGTTATACAGAACTTCATTCTACCACTATTCTTTATTTCTTTTCATGTTGTACAGTTCAGTACTATGTATTATTTCAGTTTCTGTACCAATTCATTTCAGCTTTTAGAATATATGTCAAGAGATTTAAGTAGAGTACAGTGTTACCATTTACCATAATGATGATCTCTATTTAATATTGTAACACAGGAAGATTCTTACCCAGTATATATCTCTTGAAAAGTCATAGAAAATAGGGTATCTGACAAAATATTGGAGCAAAACAGTCACTAATCTCAGCATCAGAAAGAGAAAATGAAGAGCAATTCTGGCAATAACAATATGAGCATTTAATTACTAAGCATAGTGTTAAAAGAAAATGTAATATATTCCTCACAAGAACAATAGAAAAATAATTAAAAGCATGAATTTGTAAGGAAATACATCTTACAGATAAATGTGATGTCCTGTTCATAAAAGGTTAAGACTGGACATGTTGAGGGAACTCATTGTATGTTAATACGGAGCCATCAGATGCGGTCCTATAGTTAGGTCTGAATTTTGCACTAAAAACAGTAAATCAACTTTGTTTTGTTTGAAAATTATTAGGTATTCTTCCTTTTTGAGTACAAAGTACTATTTCTGAGAATTCCCAAGTAGATTCACTAATCAGAGTTAAAGAACCCGTTAAAAATTCCCTTTAAGGAAAGACATATCATATCTTTTTTTGTTGTCCTAAGGGATCTTGATAAAACAGACTTTTCAAATTCTCCATAGAATTAAAAGTCACTGGAATATTATGCATATGCTATATTTGAAGATTTCTTTAGGAGCACTGATCTTTCTATATTCATAAATCATTTTCTCCTACTGTAAGGCTAACACATAAAATATTCAGAAAAGCTAGCAAAAAATTACTATCTTTCAAATGACAGCCATCTCCCATTGTTGATAGGCATATGGACAGAGTCTGACCCAAGAACAGGTGAGCATATCCACCAGTCTCAGACAGGCTAGCAAATCCTAACCAAGGGCAATTTGGCTTCATTCTCATTGTATATGCTAGAGAGAAGCAGGCATACTCGTTAAGGCTCCCATCAGAGGGTCATGAAACATATCATTTTACAGCCATTATTAGAGATCATACCAGTCTATTAAAACTGAGAGGATGAAGTTAGACTTCCCTATTACTCTGTCTTGTGCTAAAGCCAAGAATTTTTCAGACTAAGGGTTGAGAAAACAACAAGGAGTAGAAGGAGGTAGATAAGAGCTGGGGGCAGGGAAAGAGAGATGGAAAGACGGAGAGCTGTATACAATCCATATATTGATGGATTTGCAGCACAAATGCTTCAGTCATCCTTAGGAGTTTGACATGAACATTTGCTGGGGAAATTAATGAATGGAGTTCTGCGCTAACTGAGAAGAAAGTTCTTTTGGGGAGGAGCACTAGTGAGTTAGCCTCATCCTCTGATAAGGGGAAGGGGCATTGGGCGGTGTTTTTCCACTACTCATTGAATGCCTGTAGCTGTAGCAGAAAGCATATATGGATCCAGACTGGATAAAGGGGAAAAATTGGAAAAACAGCATTTTTGTCATTTTAAAGCAGAGCTCTGTGTTTTGTCTCCCCTTCAGTAGCTCTTCAAGAGCATTTGTAAAACAATGATTTGTTCATAGAAAACAAATTCTGGATGACTAGATTTAAAAAAAAAAAAAAAAAAAAAAAAAAAAGTATGTTTGATTCAATGGCAAGAAGGCTTATTTAACAGTGTCTAGCTTTAAAAGAGGACAGTCTCCAGTGAGATAACAGAAAAGACATCACATGACATTGGCATCTGACTCTGCAAAGAACCATCACAATAAATTTGGAGAAGAAATCCATAATCTGAAATGTGCTTGTACAAGATATACTACCTTATATAATAGTGGAAAGGATCGTAAACATTTGATGACTGCTAGTACACTGTCAGGAGGAAAAAAAAAAAAAAAAAAAAAAATTATTACTTGTACTTACTTCTGGAATAGTTAGTCTTGTAATTTCAGTTTTTACCTTCCACATTTTCCACATAAGTGTTAATCTTTTGAGCCTCCTACCCAGAGTCTCTGGAAGGCTAGCTTCCCACTGCTGCACTCCCCTCTTTGTGTGGGAAAAAAAAAAAAAAAAAAGTGATTTGCTTTTTGTATGCTATTTATAGACAGCTTCTCCACAGAGATAGTGTCCCCTCCCCCCGATGGCTCCGAGCATCCTCGTACTGCAGCACCCGCCACCTGATGTCCTATTTTCTCATTGGCTCTAGCTGTACCCAAACCCTGTGACTCCTGCAAGTTCACGCCCAGCTGTACCAGATCCGAGTCTCCTGTAGCGAGGCATAATCTTCACTTTCACTTCTGTCATTTGTCCCTAATATGCCAAAGCATCCGAACAAGTGCTCGCATTCATTCCCAGAGCCCCCCATCCTAGGTTCAGCCTGGAGGTCACCATGGGAATAAATGTGCTCCTCGGCTCTCCAACGTGGTAAGCAGCTCTGTTACGGGATCTCCGCTCCTTGTAGGAGGACTGTAACCCATATCATCACATCTGAGACAGAGATTTTATATTCAGATGACCTTCTATTTCCGGAGATTGTAAATACTGTTTCACCCTACATCTGCTGTTTAAGTAAAAGTCAGGGGACCGATTAACTTTCTCAATGGGATTTCCTTGTGAGGATAAAGCCAGGTGACTGTGACAAGGTCACTAGGAAAAGCAGTCTTGTGACTTTAAGCTTGACAGAAATCTGGCAGGAAGCACAGATGAGAGAAATGTCACACTTAGGCAATGATAACCTTAAATATCAGAGACTGAGCTCAGAATTTTTTTAATTTTTTTTTCTGGCCCATCAGAAGGGTTCATGAAATATGTCTGTTTGTTCATTCCTCCAGGAGATCCTCTCTGTTCTTACATCTCAGTGTGTTATGATAAATAATGCATTGCCTTCCCAATAGCCTTGATAAAACTGCTTCCTTAACCATATGAGGAGTACATTTCAAAAAGAGAACAAGCAGAGCACAGAGATGGAAATTAACCCCAGGACCGCCAGCCTCCATTAGCAATAATGGTGTCTGACAATTCCGGGGTTAAATGAGAAGTAGGTGCCTTTTTACTGAGTTCTGCTCTTTGTTCTTGCTTTAGTGTGTGTCATTGTGGAGACTGTCATGTAAGGTTAATGACAGCCTCTCATTACCCTTGTCAAATATGTAATAATGTGGCCCAACAACAGGGCTGAATGGCTCCTGCTTGTCAGACCCCTATGTTTTGCCTAGCAGATGGTCACTGTGTTTGGAGAGGCCCTCAGATCCATCAGTGCTATCCTGAACACGTGTGTGAGGGCGGCATTTTTCCCTGATGGGACAGCTCGTGGTTGGAATACTAATTGGGCACAGCAAGACAACTGAGGATTTATTTATTTTTATTTGTGGTAGAAATATGTTGTGTTCCAGGGAGAGGAGGGGGAGGGAGGGAGAGACAATCCCCCACTTCTTCCACTGCCAACCCTGTTCTTATTGTCTGACTCCTTACACTAGCAAAATCTCCACGTGTTATGCCTTATGCTGAAAATCTGGGCTCCTCAGCTACAGTGTTAATGGGCACAGAAATTCAGACTTTAACCAACTTTTGATTCTACATTTGAAAAATGTGACTTCTATTTATTTTTAAAAAATAATGCTGGAGGTATTGCTTACACACTATAAGTTTTGGAGAGCATCATGTTAACTTATCCCCTTGATATTACCTCCCTAGTTATTAGGATTAAATATTTATGTTGTGGTAGCTCACCCTCCTGCGTTAGGTAGTGTGCCAACAGAAAATATCTGTTCCTACTCAAGGGAACATAACCCCCTTTAGCATTAGGTTGGTGATGTGAAAGACAGCGGTTTGTATTTTCAGAGATATCAGTAACCTGCTCTGAAAGTTGGTCTTTGTGTGCCTACACCTATTAAACTGAGAGCCCTTTGCAACAGGAACTTGCACTATTTGAAGGCTTGGGCTGGGGCTGCCTCAGTCAGGTAGAGAGTTTTAGGTTTTTATTTATTTGCCTTTCTTTTAAAAACATTTTATCTTTTTATTGTTTAAAATGCAATCTTTAAGTGCAAAGCTAGTGCAAAGTGATGTAATATGTTCCCCCACTGGGAAACTTTGCACTTTTTTTTTTTTTTTTTTTTTTTTTTTTTGAAAATGCATAATATGAGCAGCCTGCACAGCCATAAAATCATGTTTTATCTGATGTGGTTAGGTACAATTTGTCTACATCAGGGAGTGGGATTGATGTGACTAAAATTAGGGTAGTTATAATGGTGCAAACGTTCTTAATGTAGACAATACCTCAGTCTGCAGAAGATGAAAAATTTGTTCTAAAAAGAATAATCAGCCCTATTTGTCTCAGAGGGATGTTAACATTGAAACTTAAATATAGCAGTGTAGAAATCAACATGGTTAACTACTTCACTACTAAGCTTTATGATGGAAGTAATCCCTATCACAAAGAGCTTTTTTATTTCACTAAGAATTAGATTCAAATAATGTAACTCAAATTAAGAGTGGGAAAGGGCACTGGTTGCCTTACTCCATTTCAGATTAAAATTATTAAAACTATTGATTGTTAACTGCAGTGAAACTGCTCTGGTGTCCCTGTCACCACCATCAGAATAGTGCAGAATGCAGGTTTTAGCAGCAGCAGGTCAGGTTGTCATAGAATTCCTATAACCAATCCTGTTACAGGCTAGGAAGAAAAGCTGAGCATCAGGAAAAAATATTTTTTTAGTCTTTCCCAGTGGAAAGACATGGAAAATTTGCATGGAAAATCATAATCACTTCAGGAGTGTAAGGAAAACGAAGCATAATAGCTATCCCTATGAATACCCACAGGTCATTTTAGGAAATTTAGCCTCTTCACTCTCCCAGCTGTTTCAAATATCATTGGTATTATCTTTTTTTATCAGTAAAATGACTAATTTTCCATCTTTAAATTGTTAGAGTAAAGGCCAGATCTCCACTTCTCCTGCAGTGGAGAAGTATGTACAGCTTAGTTACCTCATTTCTGAGTCTGTGAGCTGAGAGAGTGAGAGGCACTTTTCCCACTGCCAGGCTGGCAGCAGTCTTCTAAAAATGTATGCAGTCAACAGTCTTTGCTACTTTTTTTTTTTTTTTTTTTTTTTTTAAGACAATTACTCTGAATATTACTCAAGTTGGTGTAGTTCCCTTTTCTCTCTACTGAGTCCCTTTTACTGAAACAGCAAAGAAATGGGACATTTGTTGTAAATGGCTAGTTCACTAGATACTTGCTCCTTGATACTGGTGTTTTTCCTGACAAAGGAATCTAAGAATAGAAGAAAAGAAATCATGGGAAGTTACTGGAGCTTCCTGAGGGAAAACAAATGAGAAATAGAAACGATGCAGCATTTGAGTCAGCTTTCCACCATGCCTACACACATGATGATGCATTATGTTTTAGAAGATTGTGACAGCAGAAAAAATAGTTGTAACCATAGAATACATCCACTTTGTTAAGAAGGCCAGTGAAATACAAAGGTGTAGGCCAAAGCTACTTATTAGTATAGGTGAGGACAATAAAGAAACAAAATTGTGTAAATAACTAAAACAATTAAAACTAAGGACATCCTCAACAAGTATCTCTGAAATTAGCAGACCTATAATAAAGTCATCAGCCATCTTTGCTGGCTTTCTCAGCTTCATTTGGGAACACAAAGCAACATAAGTGTGGAACCTAAAACTGCATTTTTATTATTATTATTATTTTTCATAACCTCCTTTCTAATGTACAAGCTTATTGATTAAACTTGTATTTTTTTTTCTGATTTTTTTTTTTCTACAGTTACTTTGCTAATATGGTGTAGTTCACGACTTTACAAAATGCTGAGAGACTGACAGAACTCCCTTGTGACCCATATTTAAAATGAAAACTCCCTGACTTAGAGGAAAGAAGGCAAATCTGGCAACACACAGATCTTTTTGGCTGACCAGGAGGAGTGGTGCATCTGACAGTGTGTTAACAAAAAGGCTGGGAGAGTAGCCTGATATTCTTGCCATTAAAAATTAGTGAAAACTGAAGTTTAAACACACAAAGCAGAGTATGGGAGAATATGGTGAGAAGGCAGAAGTGACGCAGGGGTTGTAGAAATAAAGTGTAGAGGAAAGAACAGTAGCTCCAAATCAGTTAAGACTACAACCCAGGCTGAAAGATAGAGATGGAGGCAGTGTCTGTTGTGGTCATTCCCTCACATAGAGTGGGTCCAAAACAACTTCAGAGATGAAGAAACGACTGACTTCAGTATTGAGATGCACAGTTGATGACTACAAGGCAATTAAAATGAATCGGCTGAATTTGTTTATTTGAAGGTTGTATGAGTGAAAGCTCTCCTGCTTAGGAATTCAGGTAAGGCTTGCATCTGCCTAGGGAAGGTGGGGGACTGATTTGACTGATAGAATATATTACAGCTTACTGTTTCAAGAGTATTGACATGGTGAAGCAGAGATATATAACCTGGAGCTACAAAGATCTTTTTTTTTTTTTTTTTTTTTTTTTTATTTTCATCCCCTAAACTGCCTGTCTTCTGAACATGATCTGAGAAAGGTATCAAGTTATTTGAGTGTCAATAAACCAGACTACATATTTATGGGTAGTGAGCAAAACATGTTTTTCAGTGTTAGCTCCCTGAACCCTTATAAAGCCCAATTCTTGTAGTATTACTACACTTTACAATTCCATGACAGATTGTGACAAACACAGAATAACAATGCCACAGCTGTCTGCTTAAGCCTAGGAGGGGAGTGAAAACCTGCAGCTGTGAGGGATACAGAAGGTCTTGGGGCAGCTATGTGGTTGGGTAGACAAAGTTGAAGATAGGGTGTGAATAATGACATTTGGGTCAACTCATTAAAGGTTGTATTTGGGTTAGGAGGCATTACTTGACAACATTTGATATACGGATCTTTGTGTCTTCTCCAGTGAACTCCAATGGTGAAATCTTAAAATGATGCTATTTTGTAGCTGTAAGAATCTGGACAATACTGTTGTGGTTGTACAAATCTAGATACAATGCAAGACGACAACAAAAAATGAATAAATCCAAATACAGGTCAAAAACATACTATCTTCTTTCAAAAATTGAGGTAATTAGAAATTGGAGTAATTTCTTAACAATATACTTGAATTATTGAACTGAGCAACACTTGGAATAAAGGCACAGGTCCATAGAATCATAGAATCATAGAATATTCTGAGTTGGAAGGGACCCATAAGGATCATCAAGTCCAACTCCTCGCAACGCACAGGTCTACCCAAAAGTTTAGACCATGTGACTAAGTGCACAGTCCAAATGCTTCTTAAATTCAGGCAGGCTTGGTGCAGTGACTATGTCCCTGGGGAGCCTGTTCCACTGCGCAACCACCCTCTCAGGGAAAAATCTCCTCCTGATATCTAGTCTGAACTTCCCCTGCCTCAGTTTCACCCCGTTCCTGTGCATCCTATCACTGGTGTTTATGGAGAATAGGTCACCCGCCTCTCCACTCCCCCTCGTGAGGAAGTTGTAGACCCCGATGAGGTCTCCCCTCAGCCTCCTCTTCTCCAGGCTGAACAGGCCCAGTGACCTCCGCCGCTCCTCATACATCATCCCCGGTGATATGTAAAATGTACTTTTCCCAAACTCTAAGGAGTTGGGATCAGCTTGGACTGTGTACTACATAGCTGCCGTTCCCTGTCTTTTTGTGTAGTCTAGGAGAGAAGTCAGTATAACACTTACTATATTTAAATAGAGTGTAACAACTTTCTCTCTCCATTGACAGTATTTTGAGAGAGCTTAGCAGCTCTGGATATTCTGGGTAGTCTCAATAACTGAACTTAGAAACCATAGCAGGCATGCAAGTTTACTTTGAACATTGGTAGTCTGAATATGGTCCCTGGAAGGGCTATGCTTTAGGTACAAGCCAGCTTGAGAAAATACTGTAATGAATATCATTTTTCATACACAAAAAAGAAACAAAACAAATGATCAAAAAAACTATTAATTTCTAGCAGATTTCTTATCTAGTGCTTACTTAGGGCTAGTATTTTCACTTGAGTGTAAAAACAACCTATATTCACTGTGTGTTTTAAATTCAGTAGAGTAGATGGACCACTGCATTAAATGTCAGAATCTTCCACACACTGAACAGCCATGAACCATAGATTTGACTTTCTTAATTGAAGGTTTCTATTTCTCACAACAGTTTCTTACAAAGCTTGAAATTTTTTCTCCTAATGACTTGACTCTTTGTGAAAACACTGTATAACACAAAGAACTGGGCCTTATCATATTTAACTGCTATCAAAAGCAAAGGGAAACATCCCTTAGTTTTGTGTGGACAGACACGAGAGCTGTCTGTTCCCAGTCATTTTGATATGGCCCTCCAGCTCTTTAAAACCACAGAGAAAATCTTTTCCTAAATAACTAAAATTTAAACTTTAAAAAATGAAAAGTTTGCTTTTTAACTATCACTTAATTATGACTGTGAAAAGCAGTGATTTGTAAAGGTACAGAGCACTTCTTTTTCAAGAAATTGCAAATTTAAGACTCTTCTGTGTAGTAGCACAGGGAAAAGTGAAAGCTAACTTTTCTATTTGGAATGGCCATGATTTAATTGGCTCCTACTGATCCTTTATTAATTAAAAAAATATTGTAGGCTGCATTTGCTTCCTGTTTAAAAACACACTTGTCAATCTTGCCCTCCTGCTGCAATATCAGGAAGTGAGTTTATGGATTTTAAGGATGCAGTAAAATATCTGTGTGCCTCATCCCCCCAGTGTTTATCCTAGGGCAGCTGGGAGTTGAGAAGCAGTAGTGTTTCCCAGCTCACACATGACTTTTCGAACAGTGCAGTAGATGGAGCTGAAGGCTTCTCCATGGCCATCTCCATGGCCATAAGCATCAACCCCAGGTTTTGTGTATATAACTTGGGATGATTTCACTGGAAAGAACTTAAAAGGAAAATAATAATAATAATAATATAAAAAAATCTCAGTGGTTCCTAATGAGACCCAATTAAATACAAAATTCAAATGCACGGTTCAATTTCCTTGTGTGACCTTTGTGTCAGGCTACTGCAAATGGTAATGTTCCCCAGGAAAAATGACAGCCTGCAGAAAGTGACTGAATAAAAGAACCACATTTGTCTGCTGTTGGTAGGAAGGCATGCAGCTCATCCCCAGCTGACAGTCTTAATGGTGCACCGCAGTCTGTCTCAGAGGAAGACAGGAGAAATATAAATAGGCCTGACTTCCTCTCTGAATTGCTTCCTGAATCAGGATGACCCCTCCTCTGGGAGGAGCTCTGACATGGCTACATGCCAATGAGCCCATTTGGCTTCCACAATAATTTCAGTACTTAAGTAATAGGGTAATCATAGTGGGGACTTTTTCATTTTGATTTCTTTAATATTATTTTGAGTTTACAAAAAAAAAAAAAAAAAAAAAAAAAAAGTCTGAAGCCTGCTGTCAATGTCCTTTTTCATGAAAACACAGATAAACAAGATATATATCTGAACAGACAGGTTTTACTTGAATTCCCCTGCTACTTATAAATTTGATTAGGAAAAAAGAAAACTGCTGAACAAATATTTTAGAAATCTGCCAGCTGATTAAATCACACTTTCTCCCTATCTTCCTGGCATATGAGGTCGGCTTGGGCATCATTTTAAATCTTCTAGTTCAGATTATGATCTTTAAAATGACATTAAGCTTGCTTTGATGTTTCATGTGAGTACCAGACAAAAGCCCAGGAATTAAATGATTGCTCACATTGCAGCATCATAATAACATAGCTTCAGACTCCAACCAAAAGATAGCAAATTAATCTATTCCAGAAATGTTCATGCTTCTCCACTGAATCATGTCACTAGTTCTGCTAGAAACAAAGTAAAAGTGCTCAAAATCTCAAACTAGATTTCTGACAGGACTGGGAATAGTATCTGGGCTTTGCTTTTCTTAAGTTTCTGGCTATGTCTTAACTGTCTGCTTTGAGATACATGGAAAGTCTTTGATGTCAGAAGCCGGATTTGTACCTTTTTTTTTTTTTTTTTTTTTTTTTTTAAAGATTGTGCCATTCTGGAGCCCAGTAGGAGCAAACTCCGGGTGTGTAAACCGTAAACCATTAGCGTTCCTGCTTTTCTCATTAAACATTTTCCCATTGCAGAGTTTTATTTGGTCTAGTGGAAGGTAGCTGCTGGGTGAAGCCATGGTGTTCACTGGGCCAGATAGAGTGGAGAAAAAAATGAAATTGCTAAGATTTACTAAGTTGCTGCCTATCTACTGAGCTATGGTAATTTTCCATTCTTGGCCTGTTCCAATTGTGAGATAATATGGCTTAGCATTAACCTCTTTCAATTAACTTTAAATTGAAAGGCTTAAATTAAGCCACATCACTTTACACCTGGATGGGCTAACAGCATGCCCACAGTCATCTGCCAGTGATTACAATAGCTCAGCTAACAAACAATAACCTGGTAAACTCCTCTGATCCAGCATCCTACTCTGTCTACAGCATCCTATGTGGAAGTAGTGAAAAAGACAAGGCATGTGGGTGAATCACTGTCAGCAGCTGCTCTTATGGACCTTCCAGGGAACAGCCTTCTGAACTGGCTGTAGGGTTATAAAGGTCTGAATTACCTAGTCACTGACATTCTCAACAGCAGCCCTGAAAATCATCAGGGACTAGCTAAATTCATCTGAGAGGAGAGATGCAACTGTCTGATCAGCTGTATGAGCAAACTAAAGCTTTTCAAGGTCGTTTATGGAGCCCCCCTTGTTTGTAGCTGCTTGTTGTGGTTTAACCTGGCAGGCAGTTCAGTGCTACTCAGCTGCTTGCTTACTCTCCACAGATGGGGTGGGGGAGAGAACCAGAGAGGTAAAAGTGCAAGAACCATAGGTTGAGATAAGGACAGTACACTAGGCAAAGCAAAAGCTTCACACATGAGCAAAGCCAAACCAGGAATCCATTCACTGCTTCCCATCAGCAGGCAAGTGTTCAGCCATATCCAGGAAAGCTGGGCTCAGCACATGTAATGGTTTATTGGGAAGACAAATGCCATCACTCCAAACATCCCCCTTCCTTCTGCTTTACCCTAGCTTTTATTGCTGGGCATGATGCCCTATGATATGGGACATCGCTTTGGTCACTGGGGTTAGCTGCCCTGGCTGTGTCCCCTCCCAGCTGCTGATGCACCCCCAGCCTCCTCGCTGGCAGGCCAGCACAAAAAGGTGGAAAGTCCTTGGTCCTGTGTGAGCACTGCTCTGCAACAACTAAAACATTAGTATGTTATCAACACTATTTTCATCAAAAAATCCAAAACACAGCATCAAATTAAGTATATTCCAGCCGAAACCATGACACTATTCTAATCATGCTTCTCTGGAGATTGCAAAGTATTCAAAGTGTTACAGTTCAGGTTTTCTGTTTTTCTCCCCCTAAAGATAAATTTATGTGAAGTCTCATGCTTGTGTATCATTGATTGCAAGTTGATGAAACTGGCTGAATATAATCTGTAAATGACATCTGTAAAATATTTATCTCTCTCTCTTTTTTTTTTTTTTCCCTTTAAATATATTTTCCTATCATTTTTAAAGGCTCTACTTATTGATTCATATCTTGACTGGAAGAAATTGCTGTGGATGGGGTGAAGAATAGAACAAAACTGGTAAGAGAGCAGAAGGGATATAAGAAAATCAGGAGAGAAGAGAGGGAGACACATTAGGGAATCAGGATGCTTAAAGGGAGAACTCTAAGGGAGAAACAATTAACTAGCTGTAAAATGTGAACTTAGTTCAGAGGAAAAAAAAAAAAAAGAAGAAGAAAAAGTGTTGTTTTCCACTGAGTTAGTAATAAAGAAAGCTATCTTTGAAGAGTTTTTGCTGTTGATCACCAGATTATGCTTTGAGCATGACTTCAATCCTGGTTAAAGTAAAGTATACAGTGACAAAATCTCTCATAAGTGGTTAAATCTTTGAGAAAACAATTGATGACAGAGTTTGGTTCCTTTAAGTAGCAGAAACAAAAAGAACCCAATTCCATGTGAAACTATCCTATAGTTCCTATACACTTGTCCACAGAAAAAGAGACTTCATTTTGAGTTACGAAATAAAACTGCTCTAAGCTATGCTGTATGTGAGTATAAGCTTGTGTTTCAGCTGGTGTAAATACTGTCAGCCCTGCCAGTTGGTTATGTTCCCTGTAGTACCCTGTGCAAGGAAACCCACAGAAACGTCTTAACAAATGACAACCAGGGGAGGGCAGTGGGGCTCAGAAACTCTGGTGTGCACATTGCTGTGTGGTGTGCTGCAGTTTGCTGGCTGCCTGCTTGATAACTGGCAGGGAACCCAACTCAAAATTGACAAGATTCATGTCTTCTGCAATGCTTGGACAGCAGGGTCCTGTCCGGTCTTTTCCCCTGCCAAACAGCCTGGCACAGAGAGCAGAGTGCAGATGGAATGGCATAACTCACCTGGATGCTTGAGTCTCTTGTATCTGCAGTCTTACTGAACTCTATTTATCTTTTTGCTGGTATTTTCCCAAACTGAAAGGTGGAACTTAGAGCTCTGCAGCCTTTGCTTAAGTTTCCTTGAGGGTATAAAGTAAAGAAGGGTCAATATCACTTTGCAAGTGACGAATGTTATAGGAATTGATATAAGCATTCTCACATTAATAGCTTAAATTTATCCCACTGCTGTCTTAAGAAAAAAAGAGTCCAATTTATTCACCAGAAATTACTGTAAATAATTTGCAGCGTCGTATATTTATAGATATCCTTTAGATGTTACTCTTTTTTCACTGTTTCTTACTTCCATGTCTGACCATATCTGTTGCCATACAATTACGGACATGTACCAAAGAGAGAAGCAGAGTTAGAGTCAGAAAGGAACTGGCACTGGGTAGTTCAGGGAATTGGCAAAGGGACTGAGAGCCTTTTGGTCTGTTCAAACCTTGCCGATGGGAGCTGTACAAACAGCTAAAATGGATAAATGGTGCGTGCTCCTCATGAAGAATGCAGGAATATTAGGTGTTTTCCAAGGGAGAGCTGGAAGCAAGAATAAAAGGCAGGTTTATGGAAATAAAGGAAAGAAAGAAATAATTTATAGTGAGATCACCAAAGATGATGCAAAGAAATCATTGCTGTCTCTGCTAGGTAGTCTTTGTCTCATCTTCAATGAACAAAAGATTATTTAAAAAAAAAAAATGCTATTATAAATGTCCATTTTCTCAGAATAAATACAATTATTCACAGCTATGGGTGTGTTAATGGTTAAATACAAATATGGATCACTAGAAGATAAGAGTGTCCATAGTCATTTGTCCAAAACCTTTTGTGAGCTGTAAACTCATATGTTGTAGTTTTGTTTAAACAGGGAATACAGGCAGTTATTCTTTCTAAGCTTCAAGGTAACTTCAGTTTGTATTTGCTGTAAGCTCTGATTCATATCTGTCTTTTGTGATTGTATTTCATTTGTCCTTTTCCTGAATATCTTGGTGTGTTGATAATTTGAATTTTAGGCTTCATGACATTCGTATTGTAGCCATGTAAGGCAAGGAATTTAGAACCTGTAATTACCAATATTGTGACTTATTTTAGTGTTTTAGAGACATACACCTTCCAGAGGTTAAAGCAGAAAAAGAAAATGACATTGCTTTGTAATGTATATTGATCACAAGTATGTAATAACATCTCTGGCTCTGAGGACATCACTGCTTACAGTCAAAACCACAGTTTGCTTTTAGCTTTATCCAAATAGGCCATTAAGCTGGCAGGTGAATTGGTTGTTGCCCTTCTCTTTCCTGCTCAGCTCCTCAATGCAGTATATTAACTGCAGGAGCATGTTAAAGTGATGTTGATTTCAATCTAAACCAGTAAAAGAGGCAGGGAAAAATTGCCAGCTTGATACCTTCTCACCTTTGCTGACTGGAAGGCTCCTCAAAGTTCGAGGAGACTGGAAATACAAATTATCAAGTCTGCGAAAATAAATAAATAAATAAATAAAGCATTCCTAAAACAGGCATCGCTCCTCTAGTCTAAAATCAGCTCTGCTTTCCCTGTGCCAGTTTCTAAGGGAAATAAAAAACATGCAGTAGAGCACAAATGTGCCCTGAGATTTTTAAGGAGAATACGCTCTGACCTTTAAGGAACAAAGGTCAGATAGGGTAGGGTCAGTTACCAGCAGGTAATTACAAAGTATCCGAGTCCATGGGGAATTCAGCTGTGGTTTCCTGCCTGCTCCTCTCCTCTTGGAAGCAGCCATATTCTGCAGCATGACCCTGACAAGCAAAGCTGGAGGGAGGTGTGCAAGGGCTGAGCCAAACTGCTGCTGCTGTGGTGGCGCAAAGAAGAAATCTGCAGCTTTGTTGCTGCTTGTACCTAATGCTTTGTCTCTGTGGTTAGCAAGGGGCATTTTTTCCTGTGCTTCTCATCACGTTCCCTCAGTCTCTGGTACAATGAGTTCAGTGATGCTTTGACTCTTGCTGGATTTCACTGCCACATTTGTGACTGATCCTTGTGAGGCTGGTTATGCTGTTGGCCTGGGAGAAGTGAAGGCACCAGCATGCTCATGTCACCACATTGTGTGTGGAGGAGGGCGACTGAGCAGCACTGTAACCCATTGCGAGCAGGTAGAGATATGGCAGGGGTCAGGACTGCCTTAGAAGGAGGTGTGGGAAGGCTCTGCTTTGAGGACCTTTCTGCTCTTGTCTGGCAGGGACCAGTGATGCATCTTTCCAGCTGGTCCCTGTCCTTGCCCCAGTTCTTGGCACCCTGCTGGTACTGTCCGAGTGAAAGAGCCATGGCTGTTGAAGCGTGTAAGCCTAAGGTGAGATCTGAGCACACATCTCATCCAGGTGACCTGATCTAATCTTTCTTTGTTCAATATCACTTTTTCACTTTTTTTTTTTTTGGGGGGGGGGGGGGCGGTGGGGTAGGGAGGGCAACATCCATTTCTTCTTTTTATTCACTTTATTCTGGGATGAATACAACCTTGTAATACATTTATCATTTTTCCACAAGATAAAATAACTTTATCAATTAAACACAAAGGCTAACAATTTCAGAATAATAATCAGAATAGCATCTTCCTCTGTAAGGTTGTGGCCTCCAAGTACTTTTTAAAATTATTTTTCTTCTTCAAGGCAAGTCTCAGATTGTATGAGGTGTTTGTGTTAATTTTATTTTTATGTTTCATTTTTGTCCTTGTAAGACTGGCGATATCAAACTCTATTTCCTTTAATGTCATTGTTATTGCATTTCTTTAGCAGTCACACCCACACTGTATCCATCCAAACTTGTTACCTGTGCTGCTCTGGGGAGAAAAAAAAAAAAAAAGAAAGAAAGAAAAAAAGATGGAAAAAGATGGGAAGGGATTTAATAAGGACAGCTGTAATTTTCCAAACAGGGTAAAAAGCAGCCAATTGGAAGCCCTTTCTCAGTAGACACTGACGAGACACCAGAATACTCACTCCTCAGGTGAACACAGCAATTGCATCCCTTGCTAGCACTACAGCACGTCAGTAGAAGATGGTGAGCTGTAGGCTGCCAGCCTCCTCTATTTATAGTATCAAGTGCTTCAGGGTGTGAGGCAAGCTGTTTTTAACACAGTGGCATTTTCTTCTGTTTAATCATGGAGTAATATCATTTTTAGAAAGTCATTACTTCTGCCCAAGAGAGTTAAAGAATTATGCTTCTTTACCCAATTAAATAAGAAGTGCCTGTGAAATAAAAATAATTAAAAAAAAAAAAATACTTTTTCAAAACTGGTTTAAAGGTCATTGTGTTGTCTGGCAAATGTAGAACGCTAAATCAATAAAACAGCATGTAAAAGGAAAAATGTAATGAGGCACATCAGTCGAGCTCCTGTACTCTCTTTCCCATTTTGGCTCTATCCATTGCAATACTGAGTAGAGTATGGAGATCCCATGCACAAGAAGATGAACAGAAACCTGCTTGGTCTGAAGCTGTGCTTCCACAACCTGATAAACAAATGAACCAACTAATTTTTTTTTTTATTGCAGGTTTATTTACAGTTCACAAGGACCTTTTTGTTTCTATGTTTCTCCTCAGCATTTTCTTGTGCAGTTATATCCAAAAATGTAACCTGAAGTTATATCCAAATACTGAAGCAGATGCATTCCAGGATCTTGTCTTTTTGCAATAGGATTTAAATAATTCCCATTGAGTCACATGGTTTTACAGAGATACTCAGCATACAGAACATACCAGGATGTTCATCAGTTGTTAGAGAACCAGGACAGAAAATCTCCAGTGAAGAACTTCCAGTGTTTTGACAGTGTCACCTTTTAGAAGGTGCCCCAGCGTGTCTCACACAACTTGAAGAACTAGTTTATCTTTGTGTCACACAAAAAGGTGATTGGAAGCCACTGGGAATGCAAGAGACCTAATTTAACTTGAAAGCAGGCATTGTTTGGTGTACATTTTGTTATATCAAGCACCCACAGATTATTTTAATTATTGCAATTCCATAGAATTCACAAATTAAAAAAAAAAAAATAGAAAATAAGTTTTTGCACCTTTTGAACAATGAAATGGTTGGATATTATTTGTACATTTAGAAGCATAAAATATTTTTAACTTTTTTCCTCCCTGCCCACGGAAAACAAAGTAAAAGCAACAAGCATGGAGAAAACTTGAGGGACCATGTTATGTCCCTAAAGGTATAGCAAATGTCCTCACAGGTTCATGAGTGACATGCAAGGAGTAAGGAAAGACCCATGCAGAAAAAAGATAGATGAGTTGACTGCTGCTGGTTTACTATTTCCTCTGCAGCCCCAGTTCAGGCTCAGGACCTATCTTCATGAGACAGATCCACTTCTAGAATAGCTCTAAAAACTGACAATGATTTTTCAAAGGGTTCTGGAGTCAATAAGAACAATACTTGAACATATGGGTCTGGCATGGGGAGCCAGGGATCATGTAGTCTGTGTTGAAGAACAACATCATCTAGGAAACGTCCCTTGTGACCTTGACCTTAGGTTACCTCTCAGCTGTGAAACCAAGGAAGGCTCTGAGCTTCTTGACTTAAGTGCTGGATCTGGTCATGGATCATGTGTATATCGGGATTAGTCCCTGCTGTATGTCATCCCCACTCCACTCAAAGCTCTGAGAAAAATCATGTACTCCTGCCAGGTCCTACTTGCAATGACTGGGGGACAGGTCTTGCTGTGCTATGAACTCACAAATCACTTTGCTGGCAGCTTAAGTCTGTTTTATTTTTTGTTTTGTTTTGTTTTGCTTTTGCTTTGGTTCTCCACATGCAAAATAGAAACAATAATTTATATTACATTACTAAACATTTTAATCTAAAATGATAATTTTACTTTGTTTTACTTTGAAAACAAAACCCAGTGCCTTCCCTTTATAACAAAGCAATAAATAATCATGCACTTCATAATCACAAAGTGCTTAATGAATGTGTCTAAATACATAAATAGCTAAGAGAGTCATGAAATCCCTTTATGTTGAACCCAAAATACGGGCGATTACTTCATTAAAAAATTAGACACTTATGTAAACCTATTTTCCTGCAAAGTCTCTTCCTACCTGTTGCCTGCCATGTGAAGGGCTCCATGAAGTCAATGGTGCCTTAAGTACCTGTATCCATGTGACTACAAGCAGCTCTTTTGTCAGGAGCCAGGCTGTGAGATATAAACTGAAGGAACTGAAACCATAAGGACTGAATGTCTGGTTTTTTAGCTTTGACTGTCTGCACTGAGAAACAATCCTTAGTCCCCAAACCCCAAAGTCCTTAAGAGTCCTTACTCTGTAAAGATTTTCTGATTTTATCTGTTTACATTTCTTTAAAGAAAGCTCTTTCACCTCTGACACTCTGTCCTTTATTAATAAATAAACTAATGCATTTTTAGGTTGCTGAGGTGACTTGGCCTTAGGCCCCTTAATTATAACGCACCCAAAGCCTTAATTTGTGGGACTGAACAAGAGAATATTTCCCAAATAGCTTCTGAAAGTACAGTATAAATCCTGTATTTATTAGAAGAGAAATATTGTTTAGGGCCAAGTGTAATATTTTTGTATCATTTCCAGAAATTGAGATGTTTTTGCAGGAAACAACATACTTTTAGGGATCTTATGAATTTATATGGTGATATTGTGCTCAAGCTTCATGATAAACCACTAGTGTAGGGCTACGGCATTAAGGAAAACCTGAAATGTCATACTTTGGGAAAAAGACAGACCATTTTGCTCAGGGCTTTTTTGTTAATGTTATCTAAGTCCAAAACCCTCAGCCATTGACTTCAGCTAGGGCATGATGGCATAGGCTATGATAGCAAATAGAGCATCCTTATTCCACAGAAGAAACAGGGGTAGCTATCTGAAATTTTACCAATAGAGGGCTCTATTGGTTTGATATAAGTCACAGAATAGGGGGAATTAGACTTTTTTTTTTTTTTTTTTTTTTTTTTTTTTTTTTGGTGTGGAGGTGTGTAGGCTGCTATAGTAAATCCTATAACCTATATAAAAGTGGAGTCAGTCAAAGTGAATTGAAAGAAATTCTTAAAGGGACACCACTTAAGTGTTAGTCTTGTTGTTGCTTTGTTTTGGTATTTTTGAATACTGATGTTGGCTGATATGCTTACTTGTGCTTTGGAAAGACACAGTTTACAATGCTGTGAGTTATTTTAGGAATAGGAAGATATTAGCAGTGTGATAATTTTAAATGACCTGCAATTTAAAACCTACTAAAAATAAATGGATGTCTATATGTGCTTTACCATTTTTTATTTTATTTTTTTTTGTCACATTTGTTCTTATCATCTATGTTTCTAAGCATAAAACACCAAAATAGATGTACATGTTAATTACAAAAGGAGTATTCATGTTAATAAACATGAAAGTGACTTAAAGAAATATATTTGCTTTCCCACCTAAGTAGGGTTTTTATTATATCCCAATTAAGGTAGAAGATATTATTGCTTCAGCTGTAGCAGGCCATTTAAGAAACTGAAAAAGAACCTAACATCTTTTTGGGGGTGTTGACGGCTAACCAGTGCCTGACCTCTTTCACTGAACAATGGCTTGATGCCCTGACTCATCTCTTCATTGCCATAATGGACCTTCCTATCCTACTTTTTAATTTTTGTTATTCATTTCTTAGTGACTGGAAAGATGGTAGTCTCATAGCATGCTTTCATAGGTAAGCTAGGCTGCAGTGTATATGTTCTGTAAAGCACAGTAAATTAAATTAATAATTTTTAATGTAGACTGCACTGAACAGAAAAAAATGAAAACAGTACTAACAAACTTGTATATACATGTATGATGGCTAACATAAATTAGCATATAAATATATCTATATCTTCTTAATGGAAGACTGATTTTTAAGCGTGCTTGCCTTCTTAAGACACGCATTATACAGTAAAACAATAAAAACCCATCTCTGCATACATATGTGTTTAATGCAAGGTACATGCATATATGTGTAGATACATACATACATACAGGAAATTTATATCCAGTGTATAATTTCAACATGTGTATGAATGCAGTGCATTGAAGTTCCTTTTATTGTGCAAGCATAGTTCAAATTCTATTTTTATACAATGGTGTGGTGACAGGCTTCCTAAGAAATAAATATGGGCCACAAATGAAAATACTTTAGCTTGCTGTTCTTACATTTTTTTCCTAGTAATGAATACAGACTTCAACTTGGGGAAATATAAAATGATCCTACTTTCAGTATAAATGTCCCTACAAAAATCAATTCCAATTTCATCTTTGTTTTACTTAAAAAAAAAAAAAGAAGAAGAAGAAGAAAAAAAAAAGAAAAATAGAGAGAAAAAAAAAGAATAAGAACAAAAGATCAGGGCTATAAATAATGGCTACCTGTGGTTTTCATAAATAAATATCTCCAAAGCAGTGGAAGGTTGTAGAAATTCATAGACATTTTATTTTCCCTTCCCTTATGAATTTGGTGTGTTGCAGGAATGTACATAAATGGATGGCTAGATATGGCGTGGATTCAGATTCAGCCATTTTCTTCAAATAAAAACATATGTTTTCCTGTTGATGTTGCTTTTTGTCCTTTGGAATGCATTAACATGTTAATAATGGAAAGACTTCAGTAATGTATGGTCTACCTATGATGTTTTAAAAAATCTCATAAATATGAATCTATAGGTACAAGAAAGCTGTATATGCTTATGTACGTCGTAAATCATCCATCCTTTGTTTAAAAAAAAAAAAAAAAAAAGGGTGGGGGAGGAGGGAGTGAGGGTTTTCTCACTGGAACCTTTTCATCTTGTCTAGGGAGGACTAAGAAATATGTCCATTAACACTTACCTAGATATTTTTATGAAGTCATGTCCCATTCACTGTTGCTCTGTAGGAAAGATATTTTCCTTCTCTTTAATTTTCAGAAAGGGAGAATCTTGTTCTGTTTTCCAACCTTGTAAGAGAGAAATGACTGCCTTTCCCCACCCCCAGGTTACAACTTTAACTCACAATCCCCCTTCCATGGAGATATGTAGATAACATAAATAACCATGATGTTATGTACAATGTGAACTGATTTGGGAGACTCAATTTAGTTCTCTTAGGAGAAATGGATGCAGCTCAGTTCTTTCAATAACTGCACATACATTTTTATTCTGGGGTCCATGCTATGTTTATCTAGAGAAAGACTAATAACCATTCTAGCATGTGCACCTCTGAATGTAGTGGAAACTATATTACTACATTAATTGTACCTCATGCAGTTATAACTTAGAAGATTATTATTATTATTATTATTATTATTATTATTTTTTTTTTTTTTAAAGGAAGACAACTTAGAAACCACTAGTTTAGCTGTTTAGCTGATGGTGTTTATCTTTGTCTGGCTTCTAATAAAACCACCCTGGAAATTCTCGTGTAAGACAGTGTTTCATCCTTCTCTTTCTCCAGGGCGGATTGGTTCAGCCATCACTTTATTCCTGAAACAATATTCATACAAAATGGATTGCTAGATTTAAACACACTACCCAGTGCTGCTGACTAATATAATGTTATTCTGTCCCTCCCTCACCCCTCTGTAATCAGCAAAGCATGCATAACTGTGGAGTGTTTCTCAGTAATTTTGGTGATGTTTTGCCTTGCTTGATTGGAAAGTATTTCTGAGGAGGATAAATAAGCTTGCCCCCAAACTCTCCCCTCTATTTCCCATGCTGACGTTGCAGAGAGTAGCTCACCTCAAGATATGAAGCAAGAAATACAGTAGATAGGTATGCTTCACAGGGAACAAAATATGTGGCTCACTTTTTTCTTCCATCTGCATTATTAGCACTGTATAGATTTAATAATTAGGTGATTGAAGACATTTTGATGATGGAGCAGTTTCTGTGATCTGCAAAAGAAAGCATCTGTTTTTCTCATGTACCAATTAATTATTTATGCAGCAGAAAATACAGTAGACTACCTTGAGGATGAGCAGGTTGGGAGTCTGAGTAACAACAGCAAGGCCTGGTCTGGAAATTATGTCATTCTGACCGTCAAAGGCTCTAAACCAATTATTTTTGAGCCAAGCAGTAAACAAATAATACTTACTCCTGTCTTCACTTCCACCTCAGTTTTCCCCCTCCTGTCCTCACAAAGGGCCTATCAGCTTAAACAGCACTTTTATTTTCTGTTTCCTGTCTATGTATATTATTAGCACTTTTTTCTACTTTACAGTCCCACACACTGATTCTATGACATCAGCTTCATCTTTAGCAAACACACTAAGCACCATTCTGCTCTGTGGGAAATATTAAAAAGCAACCAAACCTTTCTGTGATTGTCAGGTGTGGATTCATTTGTGGAAATATATATTTCTAGAGGCTAAGACTTACCAAAGTTTGCAAATGAAAGAGGAGCACATCCTTGGATCTTACAAAATGTGTTTCTTTGTATTATGACAATGGTGTTCACATGCCTGACATCCTCATAATAATATTAAGCTCTTTTTTTCTAGCATTATGTACTTTATACATTTGTATAAATGTCACAGCTTGTAATCACTTCTTTTGTCATCGACGATTAATCTAAAAAAATCGAATAATTCACTGCCCCTTGCCATTTACATATCGCCTGCTACCATCTGTTCTTCTCAGCAGCAGTAAATGATGGGTAATTAACTCAGTGCCTTTGTCTTTCCCTTGCTGAATGTCTGACACATATAGATTTTCCTCTGTGTGTGTGCGCGCATGTGTGTGCATGAGTGCGCGTGTGTAGGGAGAGGAGAGGGGGATAGGAACAACAGAGAGGAAAAAAAAAAAAAGAAAAAGGATGAGGCTGTAAGCCTGACCCAAGGAAAAAAGTCAGTGCAAAAATTTTTGCAAAGGAAAAAACAGTGAAAATGCTGGGCCTGAGAAGGGACTATATCACGTGGCCTTTTCCTCCCTTAATGGCAAAAGAAAAGGGGACTTGGCTGCAGACAATAGACCTGCACATGCAAGTCGCCTTTTGTAAAGCTGTAAGGTCAAGGTCAAGATGCAGCAGCGAGAAAAAGCTTCATACGCTCCTCTTGTCACTCTGAGTGCAAAGGGGGAACATGAAAATGAGGCCAAATGGAGAGAATACACAATGCCATTTGGCTCCTGGACTGGAAGCCAGAAGGTTCACAACATGTTATATTGAAACTATGATATAGTGGCTACACGTATTGCATCCTTAGACATGAGGCAATATTCAGTGTAAAATTAAAAAGGAAGGTAGTATCCAGAGAGCTTTTTCCCTTCCTGCAAAGCAGCACAAGCCACAAAAGGCTGCAGAAGAGCAGAAACACAAGGCATTCCCTTGCCATTGTAGGACCTAAGCAGCATTTCCTGGTATGTACTTTGATATTGTTTATAAGGCAAGGAAGAAATATAAACTTGAAAATGGTTCAAAATTACTTTTTAGTAAAGGTTTTTAAGATGGAGAAAGCATAACAATGTGTCTTGACTACCGTTAAATGACTGTTTATTCACATATATTTATTATAATTTATTTGTCCTTAGGTAGTATGTAGAAGCTTCCTTCAGGGCTGAGGGCCACATTGTGCTAGGCACTGTCAAAGCATGTAATACAACATAGTATTGGCACTCAAAACATCCTCAGGGGTTGGGCAATGTTGTGTGTGATGTGCTCTGTCTTTTACAGGGGAAAAAATAGTTCTTTTTTAATGTGATCCTGTTAATCTCAAGGGAGTTACATTGCCCACATATAGCTGCATGCCAACTCATTTATTCTACTTATGTTATCTCTGTGCCACGTGGTACCATGTATGAAGCTGTGGTTTCAGTAACATGAGAGAAAAAAAACAATTGGAGATAATTCCCCTATGAGTCAAGGCTTTCCCTTCCCAGCTCTCTGCCCAAAAACTCTCTCCAAGGGCTTTTTTCAACCCTCTCCATTCAAGACAATGCTATTGGTAGTATCTAGAAATGATTTTACATGAAATTCCTTAATGTTTGCACATCTCCAGCTTGCTCTCATTTTCAGATACCCATATAACAGATCGGACTCCCATGTGACTCCATACTTCTTAAATGCAATTCTGTACATAAATAATAAATTTAGGAAGTGACTTTGGTTCAGATATCTTAGTACATGGAACAAGTTTAATTATATTTAACTTGAACAAAAGGCAATTATGTATGACCTTAAAAGCTGAGAGTGTAACCTTGTAGGAGGGGACATAAACTGTAGTATCTGTGGGAAATCCAAGGGACTTTTACACCTCTAATCCAACTACAGTTTCTATCATGAAGGTTTTTCTGCCCTAAGAAAAAATGTCCTCTTGTGTCTGTCACTACAATGGTCACTTCCAGCTTCTCTGAGAGAAACAGTGGTGCTGCTATTAAAGCCTTGCATTAGATTTCCTTTCAGGATGGGAGGAGAGAAGGTTTCCTCTTGCAACAAACTACACATAATTTCCTTATGATATTTTATCTCCTGGGTTTTCTCTATCTAAGCGAAGGGTTGCTTAGGTTAAGAGACTGGCTATATGCTAATATGGAACCACAAGTAATTGGCAAATTGCCTCAAAGTGCCTAGAGGAATGGATAGAAGTGCCACAAAAGTAAAAGGAGCTAACTAATAAGGTTTTACCTCATTATATTGGGTATGAAAATTATAATCTAGGATGATTAGAATGATCTCACTGATAACAATGGGATGAGACTTTTGGTCATGTATATAGTGCATGCTAAATGTGACTTGAATAAGTGTCCAAATATACAAGAGTGATGATTATTGATTATTAATGATTAGTATTTCTAATCTGTATTGTCATAATGGATAGGTGTCATAGTGCAGACCAGAAAACCAACAAAAAGATTGACCTCACCCCAAAATGCTTAACGGCAAAGAGGGGCCATAAGTTGCTAAAAAGCAGGTGGGGGCATAGAATAATAGAGTAATAGTTGGCACACTAGGCAGTGATATCAATCACCTGCAGCACAGCTCTCAGCTATTTTTCTTTTCTGTGGGTGTGTGGTAGTAAAACAGTGCTTAAAGGCAGGAAATTATGAGGATTTTCTGGTATTTGCGGGAAGCATTTTTCAAGTAAGTGAAAAATGGAGAATCAGGGAGGAAAGGAAGCATGAAAACCTCTGGAAAAAAAAAAAAAAAGAAAGAAAAAAAAAAAGTAATAATTTGGTGATGAAGGACCATCACCTTGGGTTGACTGGAAGAAGCAGTGTATCTATTTTTATTGAATGAGAAATGACAGGGTGGCCCAGGCATAGGCTACGAAAAACTTGAAAGTGAATCCAAGAAACTTCTCAATGATAGCCAAAAAGAAATGGGAGAGATAAGGGAGAAAAAAAGGAACAAAGTGGGAGATGAGGATGACTTAAAGGGAAACTTCTGTCTGAAATGGAAAAACTTCGATGATGCACATTAGGGAGTGTAATAACCTGTAGAATGTGGTGGAAGGATATTTAGCTAGACTTCGAAAGAAAAAGAGAAAATGTGATACAGGCAATAATCTTGTATCATTTGGCAGATGGACTGGATGGTTGAGATCTTTTCTACTTCTTAATATCTCTGGTAAGTGTACAGTCTTTATGGCAGTGCATTTGTACTGTGGAAATACAGAAGTGTACACTAGTATATCAAAAGGCAGTGTAACAGAGAGAAACACTTTAAAAATCTTTGCATATGAGGGGAATTTTCAAAATATTTCTGTATGTATACACACACATATGCATATATTTGTATATATATACATGTATCATTGAATGCCACTGCTCTGTCAGAAGCAAATGTTTCCAGTGTATTCAAACCAACCCTCATTTGCAATATTGACAAGAAACTTGAGATACATCTAAAATCCAATAGTTTTTATATGATATGACATTAAAAGGCAATGATGGCAAAAATCTTGCCTAAAAAACATACTTACTAGTACAGATCTTTACATCTATGTACTTATCAAAATGAAAGCTCCATTCCTAAGCCTATATCGAATGAAAGTATACAGAGTGTTTATGTTTTTAGACAAACAATATATAGAACTAATGAGGACAGCATTTCTTCTTCCATCTATACTGCAGATCCTTTCCCTGCAGTGCAGATTTCTAATGTATAGCCTGTGCTTGTTCCACAAGCAACAGAGATCTACTCTTTAGCTCACAGATGGGAATTTTGCCTGCGGTCATATGATTTGTTCAGTCTTTAGGAGGGCTTACTTCCTGAAGGTGCATAACTGCCATTGATGTAAATACACAGTGTACATACTGAAAACTGAATGGACAGCTGAGCACAGAGACTTAGGCATATGCGCATCTTTGGTACTGCTTGAATTAGGCAGAGTGTGATTTAATTGAACTGATGACTGACTTTTGTTAGGTACTAAAACAGAAAACTTTTACTCTTGTCACTCACACTGTACAGTATTACCACACTGGGAATTCCCACTATAATGGCTTTCTAAACCTGGTATATTCATAGTAATGTAACATTTGATGAATTGGGTATTTGTGAAAACAATATTTTTGATGGAGAATGAGGAAAATATATTGCATTAAAGCAGATATATTTTGAAGCTTCTGAAGATAGAAAATGAATTGCAAAAAGAGAACTATATTTCCCACACAGGGAACAATACACTGTATCCTGCACTAGGTCACTAAGGAGAATTTCTAATGACCTCAGAGATTTTCACCGAAAGAAAGGGTAGATAACAAAGGCCAATGGGCTTTAGCAAAACTTACTAGCCCAGGTGTCCCCTAGTTGCTCTGTACATCCATAGATAACATGGTCTTAATGTACACAAGTTGGGCCATTATACAAATGTTTGGGGTAGTTTTATTTAAACATTTTTTCCTCCCTGACAAAAATAAAAAATAAACAGTCATAGCTAACAGACTTGCAAAGGGCCCTACACTGTGTACTGAGACTGCATTTTCTGGAGCATGGAGAGATCTTATTGTTCCCCTTTGGTGAGTATTTCTTAAGGTCTCATTAAAAACAAATACAATACACAGTAAAAAAGATAACAAACACAAATTAAACGTGTAGTGAAACAATGAAATAATACAGATATCTTGCTGCCATTTGATAAAACCAAAGAATTTTAATTGATATGTTCATAGTATCATTCACTTTTGTGATATTGCAAGAGTAGATATTTGAACCTCAGACATTTACTGGACCTGGTCCACTCCTTTGTATTGATCTACCTCACTCCATGTCAATGGTGATGCACTTTACTCCCTCCTTGGTGGGAAACTGAAGCTCTGAAACTGAAAAAGAAACCAAAGTAAAATGAAAAGAAATCACATTTCCTAAACTTGTTGATTCAAAGCTGTTTCATCTATTTGTATAGAAAAATGGGTTAAGAATATTTTTCACAGACTTTCTTCTGCAAGCTAAATTGAAGAGACCTGTCTTACAGTAACCTGGATCCTAGCAATATGCCATCACACTGGCAAATACAGAATTTATGACTCCCGTTTTTCTCATTTGCACTTGTCTTTATTACTCTTTACTGCCTAAGTATAAGGACACTACAAGGATCTCTGAGATCTGCTTGGCCAGTAAATTTGTGATGAAGCAAATTTAGGACTTAGGAGCCTAACTTCCACTGCCTTTTAATGTTTTAAAAAAATGGTTTCTGAAAGAAGAAAATGTTGTATTTTCATGTTCTGTATTTCCTTTTGCTACTTAGTTTTGAGCTTTATCTACATTACTGTCACTTTGATGAACATGGAGAAAAGGTGTTTGTTTGTTTGTTTTTTAGCCCTTCCACACTTGTTGGGAGATATTAAGGTATCATGGTGAAGGCTGTCTGTGCTCTGAAGCTCCATAAGAGATTGCCTGCTTGCCTAAGACAGTGAGTTAATCAACTTAAACCTTATCTAATTCAGCAGAGTCATCTCTGTTCTCATTTAACAATCCTATTATTCTGTTTGAGATATTACTTTGATGTTAATTTCAGTGGGGAAAAAAAGTAATAGTAATATCCTAACAAAGTTATTCCTGAAAGAAGGTGCCACAAAATCAAAGTGAAACATTTGAAACAGCTGAAGATAGCATTCCCAACAAATAATTAAAATGTTTTTAGTGACTTCTGGTACAAAACTAAATCTTGGTGGACACAACGGGAAGCCTGACAAAAACACAGATCTTTATGAGAGAAAGGAAGCCAAGACATATGCAGTAAGCTTTGCCTAAGATTTCTTATCTCCACCAATTGCTTTCTTCTATATATTTTAAATATATTTTTGAATTGTGTATGTATTTTATTTAATATACATGTAGTTTATTTAATACATAATCAGAAAGTATGTCTAGAGTTGGAATAGTGTACTAGCAAAAGACAAAGATCTTTTAAGATGTCAAAATAAGCTGAAAGAATAAAGGAAAGAAATCAGAGCACACTGCAGTAAAAGTTGGACCCCAGTCAGTGCCAGACTGCCAACTGTTAATAAATTATGTCTTTGGTCTGTCGTATTTGAAATGTTGAACTAAAAGGTCAGTAAGAATGTTCATATGCTGCTATTTGATGTTGAAAGCTTGTTATTAAAGACAGGTTGTCTATTCAAAAAATTCTTCTTTCTTGTCTTATTTCATGCTTAACCAAATGGATGTATGTCTGTATCACAATTGTCCTGGACCATTAGCATGAATAACCCAGGGTCTCTATAAACTTGTGGTGCATCTGTAGATACTTGTTGATTATTGTTTCTGGAGAACATGACTTAAGATTTTTGGGAAGTAACTGGAAGAACTGGTGGAACATTTTAATACCTACTGAAATAATATTTTGGCTTTTATAACTCATATGTAGAATATGGCTTCATTATTACATTTTCCAATATTCTCATGAGAATTCAGAGATTCATCTAATGATTAAACCAACGAGTAGCAGATATTTAGGGGACAATCACACACAAAAAAATCATCTGTTTGTTTATGCAGACAAAATTTTCCATTATCTTAACTGAACACATCATTAAGAAATTTTTGTCAAGTGGATAGTGCAGAAATAGAGAAGACAGAAATTGTTATCAGTGTAGTTTTAAGCATCATAAAGAAATAAGCCAATAGATAAGAATGAGATCAGTGCCCTAATGGATCTCTGGTAGGCTTTCCATATAGTTGGCAGAGAGGACCTCAATAAGTTATTAGTCAGAAAATGCTGGCCCTCATAGTTAGCCTTGAAATTGCATGGAAATTGAACTAGAAGATGTACCTCTAGAAGTTTCCATATGTTGTCATCATTGGGGTCAATGCACATTGGGGGTATTCCTAATATTTCTTCTGTTTCAAGTACATATTTCTTCTGTTGCAAGCTGTCACTTTTCTAGTCCTCCATTTACCATTAAGCTTACATATATACCCCGGGGAACTTGCAAACATTAATGTGTGTATGTTTTAGGCTGTGTTGTGCTAAGTCTAGTTCTAAGCTTCCTTGAGGCTTCACCTGGCATCTGTTATGTAATGATGACTCTTTTCCTACACAAAGGAGCTTTCCCCTGTCCCTCTGTGCTTTTTAACAGCAGTTTGGTCCACCAGCTTTAGGTCCACTATTTTTAGGCATCAGCTTCTTCCTTGTAAACATGTACTGCCTAACATACCCACTTCATGATCTCTAGTGGTCAAAACCTCTACATGCCATGCCATATACTTCTAGATGAGAAAATAAACTTCAGACTATCTAAAGTAAGCAAGGGGTTATCTGCAAGGGCCCAAGTTAGATTCTGAAGACAAGAGGATCATTTTACTAGCAAAAATATTTAAATCTAGTTTAAAGCAGTAAGACAAGAATCACATCATTACTGTATGCCTATGATAATATTCAGCCTAAGAATAAAATGGATTGGACTTAAAGACATGATTCAAAAGTTGAAGTAGATGTGCTTCATGATTCTGAAAAGAATTGTACAATAAAATGTATTTTAATAAGTATTCTCATAGTGTATGAGAATACGCATACACTAGAGACCACCTTACGTTTAGCCCAAACAGAAAAAAATGCTTTATCCACTCAGAATATGTGAAGGGGTTGTTAGTCATGTGACCTTGACCACTCTTGATGATCCTGTAGATCACAAGGAGATGGGGGCAGGGTGCCTGAGCCTTTTTTTAAAAGTTTTGTGAAATAAAATTAGTAGAAATCCAGTTTTTTAGAGCAAGTGCACTCAATTAAATAAACTCCATTAATATTCAGGATAGCTGTAGAATTTTTTAAAATAAATTGGTTTATCTATGTCCCTTGTAATTTATGGTTGATATTATCCATAAACCTAGAAAATTACAGTGCAAGACACAACTTGAATCACCTATCATTCTGATATAATATCCACTTTTTATTCTTCCAACAGTACTTTCATTTTAAAAGTGATGAAAAAGAAACACATCCAAGTGTGGCAATGTCTGATGTAAAATATGGCATGATTTATGCTGCAGCCATGTCCTTAAAAATTGATCACATACTGTCCCACCAGGAGGTGCTTGCTTACGGGGACAATATCTTCATTTGTAAAAATCTCCAGCCCAGGAAAAGATAGCCAACTAACTGACAGCAGCATAGCATTTAAGTCATGGTTCTGATGCAGAACTGAATATAGAAGAGAAGCAATGACTAGCTATTGAACTGCAGTGAAGAAATGATTTCTGCTGCCTGCTGGTATATAATGTATATTATGCACAATAAGAGTTGTTTTTTCCCCCTGGTTTTTAGGTTTACAATTTTCTATAATGCTGGTGGAACAAAATGCACTGGACAAATTAATTTTATTTTATTTTATTTTTTTATTTTTTTTTTTTCTTATGGCTTGGACAATTATTTGGCATTGGTTTTCTTGAAGTTTTGTCTTGCATGTCAGTTTTTAGTTGGCAAACTTTGCAGAAGAGTTTGATCAAGTCAGTGAAGATGTGAGAATACAGATGAGGTCATCGTTTGGCCCATGCTTTCTTTTTACAAGACAGATATATATATATATATAAAGGTTTTCAGCCCCCCTCCCCAAGCACACATTCACATATGGAAGGATGGACCTGTACTAAATTTGTTGGATTTTTTTTTTTTTCCTCTGATAAATATCACACTTAATATTTTGATCTCCTCTGCTTATGCTAATCAAAATACTCTGAACTGACACTGCGTGATGGGACAGCTTTCTCATTTGCATTTTTTTTAAGCAATGACTTTGCATTGATTGAAATCCAGTTGACCAGTTTTGATGGAGTAATATAACTTCATTGGTTTTGCTGAATTAAATCAACCAAGCCTAATTATCAGCTATTTAACTGACTATTTACTAGTAATTTTCAGCCAGACAAAAAATGTGCAAGGTACCACTATTCTGATCTGATAGCAGTTTCCCTCTTTGTACAGGTGAGAGTGAGAACATGGATTACAAACTGTGATGAATCTTAAACTTCTGCCTGTGTGCTGTTTTGTTTTGTGATGATTTTAATTGGAGCCACTTGCTGGTTGTCCTTTTCCCTGATGTGAACATCCCAGGAAGTGCTATTTGTGATATTATGTAAATCAAGAAGCTACTTTTGCTAAATTGGCTTAAGAAGAAAATAAAGATCACCCTCTTAATTCCTGATTATGCTACTCATACCCTTGTTATCTGCAGGTATGAGGAATACTTCCATAGATTTTCATTACGCTTTAAAAAGTATTTTTAAGAAGTCAAAAGTACTCTAAGTGAGGATTTTCTCTTCTCTTTGATACGTATTGTCCTCTTTAAAAGTTCATCTTTAAAACTAGGGTATCTAAATTTAGACACATGACACATAAAGCTATGTTTAATGTAGTATTTAAAGTTGGCAGATATAGATACCTGAATCTTAGGCACTACATTTGAAACATCCTTCTATCTATAGATACAATAGCTCCTGAGGACATTAATGGAACTGCACCTGGGCCTTCACCTGGGTGTACCAAGAGAACAGAACTGCCCTTTATTACACTCCATTCTTAGCTTCTCAGGTGAATTCAATAGGTTTCAACTTGCTTGTTGTAATGAGACTACTGGGCACACTAATATGAGCTGAACTCACAGGGGGCATTCCCAACAGAGTTCAAACCTGTTATAGTATCTTAAGACCTTTCTTTTAAGTTGACCAGATAGATACCACATGAAAGGTGGGATTTGCAGCTCAGTACATGTGTATAGAACAGAAAGCTGAAGAACCTACTCTCCTGAGTTTCAAAAACTCATGAATATAGTCCATTCCTGTAATGACACTACCTCAGTGCATAACAATTACTGACATGAATATGATTGCAGGAATGGCCCACTTTCTTATTTGAAGATAACTGTCATAGGACATTTGATGCTGTGTCACAGTAAAAGTCTTTTCAGCTGGGTCAACCTCAGAGCTGATGTGTAGTGTAGGTGAATACCCTACAGAAAAACACATTTGCAAATCAGCTCCTGGGAAACTCCCAGAAGGACAACCAGATGAGGTGGTACCAATACCTCACAAACCAACTTGCAGTGAGAGATCATGTAAATGTCTGCTGCTTTCTAATTGCCCCAGTTGGGTCATGACCTCCAAGTGAATTACCTTGTGTCGATAAGCCCATCTCCTCCTGTGCTTCCAACATACCTTTAGAAGCTTTCTCAGTGTGCAGTCTTGTGTTCATGTAAGATTAATCCAATGATGAACTAAAGACAACCAAAATCACCAGGATGAGATGTCTTTGTCCAGTAGGAGCTGCTCTTAGGATCAGTTTTAAACACAGAGGTAACCCAGCTGACACCCAGGTGACCTCCTTCAAGTTAATGAGTCAGGGCCAAATCTCAAAGCTCAGACTGCTTGACCTCCCTCTGTGGCTTATGCCAAGGTCAGGCACAAGAGGCTCATGACCTATTTACGTGGCATAGAAGAGTAAAGTGTATAGCAAATTCTTCTAGAATTCAAAAGCAGGACCAGAAGACTGTGACAGGTAATTGTGCCTCATTCCCAAAGCATTCCCCCTTGTGGAAATATCTGTGGATTTTTCCTTACCTCTCCACTTATCTATGTATATGAGACTCCTCAGAGAAGTCGTGAAGAAAAGGTACATCCTTAGAGGGATGTAGAATATTTTCAGAGTTTTCAGAGCATAAAAAAAGTACTCAAATCCCACAGCTTTTTGATAGAAAACAGTTGTGTAATTCTCTTGGTAGACTTGGAAAGCCTGCCTGTCTGCTTTTAACAATAGACTCTTAGATTTCCAGTGTAGATTTTCTCTTTAATTATCATAATTTATAGTCTTATCTCAATGTTTCCAAAAAGACAACTTCTGGTTAAGTGTATCATTCAAAGATCAGACTAAATACACATTAATAATTTTACACTAGGAGGGAAAAGAATATTCTAGCGGTCTTCCAAGGCATACCTCAGGCAAGAAATATAAATAGCTTTGAAATAGTTTTTATAACATTTATGAAAGGAGTTATGTAGTCATGTAGCCAAATTCTTAAAAACAGAAAAAAAAATACTATTTTGGTATGAATTGTTATTTTTCTGATATTTTGGATTATCAAAGTTAAAACATGACAGACTCACATTAATTATACTTAGGCTATATTAATCTCAAGCTTCACAACTTCACCTAAATATGTGTGGGACCCAGAAAGGGACTCTTCTACCCAAATGTATAATTAAGTTTCTGTGTTTCCCCATCTTTTTCTGATGTGTTAGATATTGGCCAGAGTTGGATCCAGGATACAGCAGGTTGCAGTAGTTCTCCTATTGATGCTACATTTTGTTAGGAGTCTCACTGGTACATCTTGACAAATGTTCACCCAAATCTAATGATTGGTTTAAGAGGGATTATTTTCTCTTAGTTTAGATTAACAGAGACTACTATTGTGTGTTTGTGGTGGTTTTACCGTGCTAGGCAGCTGAACACCACAACCGCTTTCTCACTCCCCCTCCTCAGATGAGGAGGGGAAGAAGTAAAGGAAAGGACAACTCACATGTTGAGATAAGGATAATTTAATTAAAGGAAAAAAATAATTATTAAGGAAATATTATTATTAATTAAACAATTTAACTAAAGGGGAAAAGGGAGGGGGAAGGGGAAAAGCAAAACAAAACAAGTAAAGGCTATGTGGAACTGCAGAGGAAAGAAATTATTCTCTACTTCCCACAAATGAGCGATGCTTGACCACATCCTTGAAACAGGGCCTCAAAGCTGGTGTTCGGGAGGAGAACAGACGTTTTTGCCATGAGAGCCCACCCCTCCCCTCTTCTTCATTTTTCCACCTTTTATTGCTGAGTGTGACATCATATGGTATGGAATATCTCTTTGGTTGATTTAGGTCAACTGCCCTGGTGATGTTTCTTTCTCACTGTTTTGCCCACCCCCTAGGAGGGTTAGAGAGAGTCCTGATGCTGTGCCAGCACTGCTCAGCAGCAGACACAACACTGGTGTGATACCACTGCTGTTCTAGCTACAAGTGCAGAGCACAGCACTGTATGGGCTGCTGCAGGGAAAGTTAACATCCCAGCCAGACCCAGTACAGTGTTTTATTCACTCTATAAAATGAATGAGAATTCACCCCCTAGAAACTCTGAGAACTTTATTCAACAATAGACATATAGATATATTATAATTATATATTAGATATAATATTAGATATAATATTATTAGATATAATATATATTATATATGATAGATATATTATTATTGCAGGGATGTGGGACACTGGCAAAATTCGCAGTGTCTTTTGCTTATAAGATAAATTGGATTTATGGCCCATGGGGTCATTTCTAGTTCTTTGTTCTTATATAATCCCCTTCCACAGAGATTAGCATTAGTCCATTGTAAGAACAGAAAGCAAAATGCAAAACAAGAAAACATAAACAAAAACCCAAAGGCATGACTCATCAGGGTCCCATTAGGCTATTCAATGACATTAGTGAATGACTAGAAAAAATATTAAGAGCAAGAAACACCTGTTTTCATCTTCATATTATCTGGATATTTTGTACATTGCTTTGTGTTGAAGATTTGTAATACACAGAGCCAGATTTGTTTCATTCTCCTTTGTCTAGTGAAAAGATATGGTTAAAAGTCAATCCATATGGAAGTACGTATGTAAGAAATTTATACTTTTTGTTCCAGTGATTTTATTCATCTCTACATTTATTTGCCAGCAGTTTGGTCTATTGTTTCTTCAGGACATTGTAGATCTTCAGGAAATGATAGATCTACTGATCGTATTTCCAGGGCCAAATTGCTTTGGATTCCTTGCTCACACCTCTATGTATAATTCCACTACACTGAGACAAATTTTCCTTTTCTTACCTTGCCTTACTGCGTTCATTATTGGGTAAATACAAGTTTATGAGGAAACTACTGTCCTCATTACATTAACAAGGCGTGCTTGCTGTTTATAGCAAATTCAGTTTTGGTGCAGTCACTTCATACCAAGACTAAGGGAGCTGAAGATATTTGTGAGATATAGCAAGTGATTTAATACATACAGAGACTGGATGTATTTAAAAAAAAAAAAAAGCAAAAAAAAAAAAAAAAAAGCAAAATTGTTTTCCTTTATTATTATTATTATTATTATTAACAAGGGCATGTCAGAAAAAAACAACGATCATCTTATCTATAATGTCTTAACACCAGTCCTTTATCCAAAATCAAAGGAATGCAGCAATCAGTTGGGCCAATGATGGCAGCTTACTTGCTCTGAAGATGTTTTAGGCACTCTGCTGTTACACTGCAGCAGAATTGTTTTACGAACTACATAAAGTTTGGCTACAGCGTTTAAAGGGCACATCTGCTGCTGGCTCGCCTTTAAGGTATTAAAGACAAAGTATTAATACAATTGTTAATGACTTATTTATTATGTAATTAACAATAACCATCTTCTGTACAGGACATAAATAAATATATGCTTATATATGAATACATTTTTGTGGTAACTGCTGAACACTGGTACATTCTGGTCAGTGGGTAATGTAGCACATTTCTGTTAATTTCTCTGCTTCTGGGATTCTGGTTAAAAATCAGAGAAGAAAGTACTAGAAAAAGGGATGTCAGTTTCATTCCAGTCAGCTCATGGACTTCTACAAAATGGTAAATTATTGTCTCTAACAACTTTTTTCTACATTAATACATTTCATATTATGAGCAGAGTATCTTATTTAAATAGAGACAAAAATCTAACAGTCAGCATTGGGATTTTGCTATGCTGTCTGGCTGCAGCTGTTCTTCTGATGCGTGGTTGCACAAGCACAACACATCTATTGGGATGTACGTCCATCCACTGCTTAAAGTGTGTATCACTGCTGCATGATTAATCCCTATTTGGGCACCTCAGGTATGGTCATCTTGAGGAAGGAGCCCCCTACACTGGACATCCTGGGGATGGGTTCTGGCTGAGGCTGAGCTGGGACATGAGCCTTTTGGTGAGGGTCAGGATCGGGCTTGGTGAGAGGAACCAGGGTCAGACATGACCTGGGATGGCTGGGCAAGGCTGCTGGGACAGGAAAGGAGCACATAAGCTGAGGAACCCACAGCTGTGCCCATGATACCACTTCAGGAAATACATGAGCAATCTGCCCCAGCAAAGCCCTTTGAAAAACTCCCTTCGGTTTCAGGGATTTCTCTGGGAGTGCTTGTAGATACAATTTTGACATTGAACTTAGTTACAGAGTGCTGACTGACTGTTAAGAGCTCCACCAGCAGGTCTGTCCTATTTCAGGAACCAAACACAAAACTCTGAAGCTCTCAGGCCTCCTGGATAACTGTTGCCTTGTTTTCTGCTGTAAATCAAATGGTGCATGAAAAATAAAGATCCACTTACAAGATAAATACTGCATTTTTTAATTATTATTATTTTATTTATTATTATTATTATTATTATTGGTATTCTAAGCTGCTAGTATGTTAATTCTTATATTTCTATTTAAACTTTTCTTGCTGAAGAAGAAAATTTCTCCTGGTGAGAATAAATAGATAAAATCATATTCTTGCATTTGGAATCATATTTAAATATAAGAAAGGACAGTATATAATAATAGCTCTAGTAATACTGATAGAATAACACAACACTAAGCATACATCTTTAAAGAAAAAAAGTTCATTACAGTTGTTATTTTTTTCAACAACAAAAAAAAAAGGACCCAAGTTATTTCTCATTTTCTTCAAACTACTTCATTGCTCTCACTGAATTTTAGCCCATTATAGATTTACTCTGTTTGTCCTTCGTGGTTATATTGCATTCATCCAAGCTATTAACTCTACTCTTTTTTACTACAGCTAGAAACAGAACTTTCATGTCCTTTTGGCATTTTTAAACTAAGCCATATTTAAGACACATAATTATGTTTTTTTTTTTTTTTTTTTTTTTTTTTTTTTTAGAAACATGGTGTTCCACTGTATTTTGTTTTCTGAGCTGCTTTTGCCAAAGTTTTCATGGTAGATTTCTATGTATGAAAATAGAAGAAATATGAAAAAAAAAAAAAAAAAAAAAAAAAAAAAGTAATAAATCCAATGTTCTAGAATACAAATGAGGAATCTAAAGCAAAGCAAAATATATTATAGAATCGTAGAATCATTGACGTTGGAAAAGACTTCCAAGATCATCTGGTCCAACCTTCCCCCTACCACCAATATCACCCACTAAACCATGTCACTTAGCACCACATCCAACCTTTATAGAAGCATCCCGTCTAACCTAATATAAAAATTCAAGAAGAACAGGGGGAAGTCAATTTTTATTTTTCCAAATCTGAGTCCTTACATGGAAGCATTTTTTTTAACCAATCTATTGTAAGTGTTCTTGTAACAATGAAATTATGGCACTAACAGGAAGAAGATAAATAATTTCATGATTAAGGTACAACCTTTCATTTTTTTCAGGGTCAGAAAAGTTACTTATATTTCGTTTTTATTTATGTGCAATACTGCAATTTATTTTTTTTTTTCAAAACAAACAATCTCTGTCTGTGCTTCATTCCAGGCTAATCTGAAATGGACTGCCATTTCCTTAAACTAGCCTTCTGTATAAATTTATTAGACCAAAATAATTATGAACTTTTGTGTCTCTGTTGTTGTACTGGACACCTAGCACCTGCACTGTTCAACTGCTGGTGTTCAGACCCAACTTAAACTACTGTTTCTTTGTCCTGGCTGAGCATAGAAAACCATTCCAACACAGATACTTGTCTGAGCAAATTTAAAATTTAAGAGAACATATATATATTCCCCCATGCAATGCTAAAATTATATTTCTGTCAACAGCTGTACCCATGAAGACCTTAAATGCTTTATGAAGCAATGCGAATAAAGCTTGCTGTGCAAGGAGTAAGTGTGCAGAAGGTGTGAAGGATGGACAGAGTAAGCTGAGCCAAACTCCAGATAAATATTCCTGCATAACGTCTGTGTGTTTCATTCAGCTCTACTTTCTCACACATGCTCAGTGGAGAAGCTGGGAAAGTAGCTGTCATCATTTGTGCAAGCAAGGCCTTTCCTGAGAAGAAAAAATGTCAGAGTCACTGAGTGAGTGTTTTTAACTTTTTTTGCTGTTGTTTTGTTTAAAGTGTTCTTTAATAAAGTGCATTTTTAAGGAAAAAAAGATTCTTAAATCCTGAATTTAATGGCTGAGAACTGTTAGGGATGACATTTTAAATGCCGAATTCCTTATTGTCAACAAGTGTTTTTCCCCTCAAATGGTCAGCACAGGCTGGTCAGGAGGCCAGAGCTTATTAGGCTCTAATTTCTCCACAGTGTGTCTACCTAGGGTCCTAACTATTGTGTTTGGCAATGATTTGTGCATTTGTGCTTAAAATCACAATGTAGTTACATCCCTTTTAGAATTTCAACCCCAGCTCCTTTCATCTGGCAGCAACTGGATGCTGCAGGCATACGTCCACTGCATGGGGAGCTGCAGGCAGGCCTCTGTGATAGGTCGTGCCTGTGCCCACAGGAGTCACAGGGTCAGCAGAGCCCTCATGGCTTCACTGCTTTCTGGATGCAGCCAGCTGTGTTTGCAGCTATTGAACCCCATCACTCCTTTTGGCACAGCTAATCAAAGTATTGGTGATCAGTGATCAGGCTGCCTGAGGTGAAATAAGGATGCGCCCTGGCCTGACCCATTTACACAAGCACCGATGTTGCTGTACCAGATTGATTTATTAATACAGAGGGAAAATTAAGGTCTCTTTAAAATGAGAGTTGGTGCACCTGTTTCTAAATCCTTAGCCACAGTAGAGAAAGCTGCAACAATATGGTTGTATTATCACAGAATTTTTAAACATCAATAAAAAGAATACATCAAGTAAATTTAAAAAGTAGCTGAGATCATACAGCATATAAACTCTGTTTTTGAAAGACAATTCAAACTGCTTGTAAATAAGAGAGTCAAGGAATCACTATTATCTTCTAAGAAAAATATGTTATCGAGCAAATAGTGAATGTGCACTTAAAACCATTTTATTTTGCACAATGAGAGATTTGTAATCTTCCATGAAAGTGCTGGCATGCATTATTTTTCATACACTTCCCAGTCTGCTCATGTTTCCATTTATTTTTCTTAGCTAATGAAAACCCTTCAATGTAAAGACCTTTAAGACTGATATCTAGGCTTTCTTGATGACAGATGTCAATGTCACATAAATTCAGCAACTTACTTCACCTATTTAAAATCACATATGGAAGCTCAATAAGATATTTGTCTCTCTGTCATCCTCCGAATGATCTATACAGAAAATTACTTATTGCATCTTTTAAAATACTTTTTTTTTCCTTATTCCCACATGCTTATAGTTATATATTATTTATTTGTCATGGAGGGCTCATAAAACAAATTCATAAAATGAATTAAGAAAAATAATATTGTGACGTGCTAAACTACCAAAAAAAGAGGTGCAGTATGTAACAATCAAGAAGGAATTTTGAACTTACTGCAACTCTCTTAGAAACAAAACAATGCCTTGGTATCTGGTGTAAGAGCTTACTGTGCAGAATATATGTGTTTTTTGTTTGTTTGTTTTTGTGACTGAGCAGCTTACTGAAGCAGAATTTTCTAGACCAAAACAATGTCATAGCCATCACTAACAATAGCTATAAGTAAACATGCACATATACAAATACCTTTGCCTGATTTTCCTGTAAATTCTTTGAAGGAATGCTTCCTATGTTGGGCAGCTGAGTTTTGATATGCCTTTCAAACTAAATCTGAGGATTTGAATTGCATAAATTTATGTTGCTTTTTACATTTTACAAAGTAAAATGATCCCCACCCCCACCCCCCTAAGCACTCCCTGTTAAATTTAGCCACATTTCAACAGTTTGCCAGCATTGCAGGGGAAATGCTATGGGGTCCTTTTTTGGAACATGTTGTTCTCTACATTTGAGTTAAGCAGAAATATTTCCAGGCTATTTTATGTGAAGCTCATAGTAGGAATTCTGCATTAACACTTCCACCCAGGATCTAGCAGTGGCTTTATAGCTCACTGCTGATCCTGTTCATTTGGTGGGTTTTGTCACTGTACCAGTCAAATTGAGAAAGAAGGATAGTTATATTCTGAATCTTGTACTCTGTGTTCTTGTTCTTAGTTTTCTCTTCTGCACACAAGAAGAAGCAAACATTGTCCTTGTCAAGTGATAAATGAGGCACAATTGGTGACTTGCATGTTTGTCAACATAAGCAAGATCAAATGATTGCTCAGCAGGAAGAAACCACAGGAAATCCAATGATTTTTGACTAATTAGCAAAATAATAATAACGTCTGTCTAATGATTACCTTGTACTGGGTTGTGGTCTTTTATCAGGCAGCTGCAGACTATTGCTTTGAAGGGAACCAGTGGTTTTCTTTGAAACTGGTGTCATGGACTTGGAGGATTTCTGACAAATCTTCTGAGACTTATTGCTCCTTTGTGTAGTTGTTATAATTGGGAAGAAAAATAAGCCTGTTTCTAAATGTTTAAAGAGGAAAGTACCTTCTCTCTAGATTTTATTTGGAAAGATTTTTAAACTGCTTGGCATGTGTGTGTGCATGTGTGTGTGTATAATTTCTTTCAAAAGGATGAATGAATCTTAAAGTCACTTAAAACCTACAAAAAAGATTTATCTATGTTTTCACATAGTAATGGCAATAATAATAATAATAATAATAATAATAATAATAATAATAATAAAAAGACAGGAGCTTACCTGCAATAGAGTTTTATCCAAAATTTAAGACCTGGACAACTTGAGTAAAACAAGGAAAAAGACCAACCGTTTGGAGACTGTGGTTTGTATTCTGCATCTGCCTACCATATTTTCAGAGTGAACCTCAGTAAGTTGCCTACAGTCATGAGCACAACCATGAACACCAGAGATTTGAATGGACCAGTTTCAGCCTGCAACCAAGTGCTAAAGTCAGCAATTCAGCCAGAGCTGCAAACAACAAAGGCAGCTTTTACTTTGGGAAAGATGGGCCATCATCTTCCCCATGTTAGTAGATTCATTTTCAAAGCAAGAATGATATTGGTTCAACACTATGCAGGTCCCATATTCTTAGTACTTTCCTTACTCTAACCTACATCAGCCAGGAGCATTGCATTCAGCAAATGGTAGGCACAGTCTTGATGTGCTATGGATTGAATTTGGTTGCCTTTGAAAAACCCTTTCATCACACAGCCAGTTCACATTAGCTCTATTCTAGCAATATTAAGACAAGTAAGTCCAAAAAGAAAACAAATGTGGAGTCATACAGGTCAGTCCCAAGCTTGATTAACAGAAGCCTGTGGAGCCAGAGGCAAAATGCCTGCCTAGATTAATGCCACCAGTTTCACTCTCAACATATAAAAACTTCTATACCTATAACTCAAGTACTGACTCATTTGTTAAGGTATCTAAATAAAATTCCCAATTGGAGAGGTGTTGAATAGCTCCAGCTCCCACAAAATGTATTTGGACTCAATAAAAATATTAAAGTTCAGAAATCTGTAAGTTGATGCTAACTGACTTGTATGTTGGAGCAAAAATTCATGGTCAGTCTGTATGCCGAACTCTCTATATCTATAGAGAGTTATCTGTCTCTTATTGTCAGGAGCACAGAAACTCTCTCCCATTAGTTAAAAACAGCCCTGAGGGTGAATAACAGAAAAGGTACTCTCACAGATAGTGGTGGAATTAGACAGGTCAGTACATTTCAGCAATAAAATCAACTATTAGGCGAGTTCAGTGAAGGGTTTCATTGTAAGGTTTAAGCTGGAGTGCCCTCATGCACCATTTTTTCCTTCCACTCTGTTTAGCATTAGTTGGCCAAATTCAGGACTCTCTCTGAAGAGAGGAAAGAAAGTTTTGCTTCAAAGCTCTGAAAGTCACTGCCCAGCACTCAGAAAATAAAGTCTTTGCATTGTCTGGCATGTCATTGCATTTTGGATGGCTCTCCTTGCTTCTTTCCCAAAAGAAGTATTGTGAATATGGAGTGACAAGTTGTAAATATGTGTTACAATATTCAGCTCATGCCATTGGTATTGCAATGTTGCCAGGAGGTCTGTTCCAGCTGAAGAGTTTGGATTGGTCTAAATCAAGTGAGAATCACAGTATCGTCTACCAATGAATTATCTGCTCTCTCTTTGTAGAACAGAGGTCCATAACTGACTTTGCTGACTTTGGTGAGTGGCAAGGGCAGTAAGAGAAGCAAGGAGAAATCTATATCCACTTCTGTCTGGCTAGGGCATTTTGTCTTCGGGTTCAGAGTGTGTGACCACTTGGTTGTTGGCAGAAGAGACAATGAAAAACATCTGCTTCTTGAAGTACTTCCATGGAGAGCTCTCAACATGTAACAGAAATAGTTGTCATGAGAAATAGTTCCTCTCTAAATCTTATCCCATCCTACTATCACTGCTATAAGATCCCAGGATAATAAGGTATCCTGGGCCTCTTGTTCTCTGACAGACTCTTTTCCTAGCTGTTTGATGGGTACAAGCTGTTAAAGCTTTAGGCAAAGGCAGTGTCAGATCCCACTGCTATGCCAGTCTGAGCAGCTTCTGAGTTATCCAGAAGCGTCTGCAGAGATGTCTTCCATGAGAGTAAGATTTGCCGCATTAACAACTTTCCATAATTTAGTGAAAACTTTGGAGACCAAAAGCTTCCTTTCATTTTCAGGTTACAAAGAGTTTACAGTTACCAGAAGTGTAGGTAGGATGACACTTTCAATGTGCTGCCTTTTTCACTACAGACAGTGAAAAGAGCAAAGAGCAGGGGAGAGACTGCAGGGCTGTACAGGGTGTGCAGAGACAAATCAGAAAGTGCCCAGTGATTTGGCATTTTGCCCAGATTTCTAATTGGTGTCACATGAGTTGGAGCTTGCTAAACTAACAAGCACATCTGTGCAGAACAGTGCCTAAGAAAAACATGCGACTCATAGAAGGAACAACTTGAATAAAAGTGATGTACAGGCCATTAGAGTAAAAGGGACATTCAAGAGTTTGTCTTGTTGATTGTGTTGCACCTCTGGATAAATGCAGGGTCATTTCTAGGTTAGAGTTTGGGAAAATGTATTATGTTCATATAAAGAATGAATAAAATAAATTTAAATAAAATTTTGAATTCTGCTGGGTCTTCTCCTTCTCTTCTTCTTCTTCCTCATTGTATTTCTTGAATCTTATTCCAGAAGTTACAAATATATGATTGATGTCCTGCAAATGAGCTATGACTGGGCATTACTCATTTATTTTATTTAAAAATTTTATTAATTTGAATAACCCTACTGAAATAATGGTCTTGTTTCAGAGGAGACCTGGATGAAACAGGATTGAAAATTTCACACAAATTTCCATAAATTCCAGTACATGCAAACACCAGCATTAAAATGTAGCAATTGTGTATCCACAGGCTTCTAAAATGCTACTAGCATTTCCTTTAAAATAATTAGGTCATGTTGCATGAATTATAGTTCTGCACCGCTGTTACATATTTTTCTTCTGTCAAAGATAATTTAAATCGTGCCTGTTTATGATATCTTCTTTAAGCTTTGCTTGCTTCTTTCTGATCCAGATGTGCAACCAGGTATTCAGGCATAACATGTACAATCAGAGACTGTGCAGCTATAGGTATGTATTGACTTTTTAAGTTTCTTGGTCACATGTATTTGATGGGTTCAAAATTTTATGAAACTTTTGATCTGCACCTACTGTGGCTGCAACATCTTCCTCCTGGAAGCCCTAGCCTTTCCTTAGGTTCTATCTTTGTTGCTTAAGCACTCACTTTTTAATTATCCATGAAACTGAGCCCTTATCTGTCAAAAATGGAGGCAGGTATGTCTTTTTCTGGTGGGAGTACTCAAGTCCATAAAATTAAGGATGTGAATAAGGACTGAAACTGTAAATCATCAGCTTTTCAAGGCTGATGATTTACAGTTTCAATTGTCATGACAATTGTCATGCATTGTATTTGTGCAGTAAACAGCCTACATGTTTTTTGTTTTTGAATATAATGCAATGATATGCATACCTGGAATCAGAATTAGAGCCTAACTTAAACTGGTTAAAGAAAGGAAGGTTCACATTTTCAGATCTGAATTACAAGCATGAAGGTCCTTAATCAATACTAAACCTCATCTATTTTTTTTTTTTAATCTTTACCTTAAACTGAAATATATATAAAAATATATATATAATTTTATTTTTCCCAAGCAACAGTACAGAAAACATTCAGTCAGTACCTTTCGCTGGGCTGTTTTCATCCAATAAATTTTACTGTTGTATCTTTATCATTGCTCTCCAACTTTGGCATCTAGCAGGAACTCAGTTCACAATGTTCTTAAAAAGGCCTGCTTTGCTTTTGAAATTGCTTTTCATTTCTTTTCCCTAGGTGCTCATGGCAGATAACATGGGGTTAAGGCAAGATTGAAAACTGCACACTTTTGAAGAAAAAAAAAAAATCAGTGTCTGAGCTATCTTTCTGCTCTCCACTTCACTGCCTTTATTTGGAGGAGCTACACTGGTTTTGACAGCATTCGCACAAGTCTTTCTGAGACATGACTCAGTCACAGCCTTGCACAGACAAAAACTGCACGGGTTCTTAAATTCAATAAAATATTGATAAACTTTCTGCAGCTTTCCTAAGACAATAACAAAATTGTGGCACAAAAGATTTCCCCAGCCCAACATATTCAGTGCTTAAAATACATTATGCAAAGCCTCAGAAGCTGAATGACCACAGGACATTTTAGTTCAAGTGGGATGCCCACAAGTCTTTAACAAAGACAAGATTGCTGAATTTAGCTTACAGTCATAAGGGGAAAAAAAAAAATAGCATCAATACTGCATGATATAATTCAAACCAGAATCTGTATCATTAAGGAAAATATCTTTAAAAAGTAAAAATAGTTTCTGGAAGAGTAGACAATGGAAAAAGCCACTATACATTAAAAACATTAGATTTTTGGATTACAGATTTTGTCAGTTGGCTGGAAAGCTAATCTTTTAATGGAAGAGTTGGTTTCACTTTTACAATGGAAAACTTGTTAAAGAAATTAAGCTTTTATTAGAGTTTAGAACTTAAGATTCTATTATAATTTACAAGGCTGAGTGGGTTATTCATTCTGTTGTTGCATTATAGTTTATGCTCTTTGATTAGGATAAGCAAAGTTTTCAATTCTTTCAGCATGAATTTCTTTCGTTAATCTGGTAGGCCAAACATTTGCCCATTTTTTTGCTCTGCCTTTTCCTCTTTGCAGAGTTATATCTGAATGGAACTATTTGGGCTGGAAGTCACAAGTTCTGTCTTGCATGAGAAAAAGGTCTTGTACATGTTCTGACCTAAAAAAAAAAAAAAAACAAAAACACACCCTTGAAATCTGAGACCTTGAACATTGCTTTCTCAATAAGACATTATTTTACACTGTCTTTTGAAAAGCTTCACCCAGTAGGATCCAGTTAGAGCTATGGTTGGCATGCCTCCCTCTACACCTCCAAAAGAAGTCCTTTGCTTGCTGATGCTAACAATCCTTGGGATCTGGCTGTAGTCTGTGATTTATAACCTAAAAGCTGCTTGTCTCAGATTTGTGCCAGTGTTTAAAAATAAAGCCATATGCTCCCCATCATTATTTAGATGGATGCAAGCAGTGTAAGGAAGAAGACATTGCTAATCTATGGAAAGACACATGATACCTCTACAAATCAATGAGACTCTGTGGCAGGCTCCCAAAACCTGTTACTTCCTGGTACCTTTTCTAATAATGTGTTTCGTTTAATATTGGTAATATGGGTACTAGGGACTTGTAGTTCATTCAAAATATTCAACGTATGCAATGGACAAATTCCAGCTAGCAATAAGAGTCATGAGTTGCTTTAAAATGCCATTAACTAAACCTCACAGCATACCAGGGAAATAGGTGGTAATATCTTTGTTTAGCATATGGGAAACCGCCAGCAAAATGTAGGCAGTTCTCCATTGCATTTGAGTCAACAAACAGCAATAGTATTTGAGCTTTTCTGTCCAGTTGCTAGTCTTAAATGGGACATTGCTGGTTCCTGTGAGCAGATCACAAAACCTCTGATGAAAGAATACACAATACCACGTATACCATGCCCATACATGGGGATAAATTCCATTTTACAGATGAAAATCTCAAGTAACATTCCTGATATTAACAAAATTGTACCAGCTCCCACTGGTGTAATAAGAGCTGTGTGCAGGACAGTTCTTAATATAAATTGAGTCAGAACTGGACACTGAACATTTGAGAGACATTTCTTTCAAATGCCTTCTTGCTTCACAGTTTGTTCAGGACACAAATGCCAATTCACACTGATACAGTTTTGTACCAAAAGAAAAGGCAGTCTTTTCAAAGAAAACTGTTTCTATTCTCTCCTCAGTGTATAAAGGCATAAGCAGACATTTCTTATTAAAAGTAAAAGGAATTACGCAGGCTGAATATCCTATGCACCAACATTAAAATTGCTAACCGATGAGAACGATGGGTGTGCTGCTATTTGTAACACAAAATGATCAGAACAAAAGTCAAAGCTGTAATGTATTCACATACTTAAAAACGTGTATTGTTATACAGGGCAATTAAAGAGTTTCAGACTATTCTCTATGTGATCTGCCTTTCAGACGAGACCTAAAATTGAAACATTTGATTATTAAAGCTCAAGTGGCAGTTTTCATTAGAGTTGATCATGTTCTCCCTTCCAAAATTCTCCATGGCTTTTATGTGATAAAATATTCTTCTCTTCCATTCCTAAAAACTGTTCTAAAAGTATTACTTGTACCATATGGCTACATTGCATATCTATTTCAGTATTGAATGGAATAACCTTTTAATAAAGACTATAAATTTTAAGAGAACTGACTATTTGATCTACACAATATGTTCTTCCCATCTACCTAGACAGAGAAGCAGATAAGAAGAAATGCCTTTTATCTGTATATTTACAGGCAAAGTGATGCTCTAACTTTTGACTGGGAGAAGGTCTCAGCATTTCCATAACTACTAATAATAACCATTAAAAATGCAAATACAGATATCTGAAGCAGCTCAGTATCAAAATTTGGTTGGTGCACTCTGAAATTAGACAACTAAAAACTTCGTAAAGAAACATTTTCATGGCTTGTCTCTTCTCTTCCTTTCTTTTACTTTTTTTCCTTTCTTTTCTTTTTCTCAGCTTTCCATTATTTCCATTTGTATTCTTTGAAACCACACAACACCTGAGGTAGGAGATGTTTTTGCATATTTTCACTTTATCTAGCATATCAAAGCAAAAACAATATTTGTAAGATAGGTAAAGAGGTATAATATAATATAATATGGTATAGTAACAGAAACAGTATCTTTTTAGACTCATTAGCTAATATTAACTTCAAGAAGTAATAGACAACACATCTGCACAACTTAGGTTTTAATTTGCTTGTGATTTAAAAAGGAACATAGCTGGAATTACTGGATAGTCTGTAAAATATTTAAACATAATTGTGATACAGTTCTCATTAGTGGCAGAGAGTGAGCTGCCCATGTCCTATTCTAAATGTACAGAATTTAGTGGTGACTACTGGCATTTGTAAAACCTCTGTTTTACACGATTCCATGTTTACTCTTTCTTTTCAATCACAGAAAATAACTTAGTAGCAAATTTTCTTATATGTAAAGTGCAGTCAGAATGGCTTCACCACTGAAAATCTGATGAGTGGAAAAAAACAACCAGTAAAACAAAAAGAAAAATAGAATTTTAATAAACATTAATTCCCAGGAGGACATGGTGAACAGTAAATATAACACAGTGGTATCAAAGCAACATTTCTTTTGAACTGAATAATACAAATAAATTTTACCTTACTTCCATATTATTTGCTGCTTTTAATCCAAATAATATATTATTTTCAAAAGAAAGATAATTGTACTCTGCCCTTGTTTTCTACCAGAAAACTAGGTCTTGCTAACAGTTCCAAAATTCCTAGCTGTCAACATTTTTACAAGCTCTGAAATGTATTTTCAAGTTTATTAATAAGTTAAGGCAGAAAAGTAATCTACTGTGAACAGGGTAAACTTTTGATCATTCATGATTGATGATATTTTTTAACTGCTGTGCTGCCATATTTTGCCCTCTATTAATACATAAAAAACAATTCTTCTTGAAGGCAGGGGGAGATCACAGAATCATAGAATTTGAATTGGAAGGGACCTGGCATTGAGCCCACACAGGATCACCAAAAAATCAGATCATGGGTCTGAGAGCATTGTCCAAAGAATTCTACAGCTCTGGCAGGCTCAGTGTCATGCCCACTTCCCAGGGAACCTGTTCCAGTGCCCAAACACCCTCTTGGTGAAGAACATTTTCCCAATCCCCTGACACAGCTCCATGCTATTACCTCAGGTCCTGTCACTGTCCCCAGAGAGCAGAGCTCAGTGCCTGCCCCTCCACTCCCCTTGTGAGGAAGCTGCAGGCCACCGTGAGGGCTCCCCTCAGCCTTCTCTGCTCTGGGCTGAGCAAACCAAGGGACCTCAGCCACTCATGCATCTTACCCTCTAGACCCTTTACCATCCTTGTAGCCCTCCTTTGGACACTCTCTAATAGTTTTGTGTCCTTACATTGTGGTGCCCCAAAATGCACAAGGTAAGGCTGCAGCAGGGCAGAATGGAGTGTGACAATCCCTTCCCTTGACCAGTTCACAATGCTGTGCCTTACGCACAACCCCAGGGTATGCCCGGCCCTTTTGGCTGCCAGGGCATACTGCTAGCTCATGTTCAACTCACCATCAAACAGCACCACCAGATCCCTTCCTGTGGGCCTGCTCTCCAGCCTTTCATTACCCTGTCTGTACATTTAGCCATGGTTATCTCATCCCAGGTGCAAAATCTGACATTTACTCTTGTTAAATTTGATGCAGCTGGTGATTGCCCAGCCTTTCCACCCCCGAGGGAGTCAACAGCTCCTCCTAATTTAGTGTCATCTGCAAACTTACTTGGTATGCATTTGAGTCCTGCATCCAGATCATGTTTAAAAACATTAAAGAGAACTGGGTCCCAAATACTCATATCTGGTTATCTTAGTGCCAAGTTTGTCTGAGTTCAACATGTTTAAATGTTTGTAGTGTACAACTTAAGTAATATTCAGCAGTATTTAAAAACTCATTCAGGGTCCAAATCTACTCCTGACGATGTCAGTCAGATCAGTTTCATTACTACTGGATGAAAAAGGATGAAGGCCATACAGAGTCTTGTTCCTTCCTAGGAGTCAGCTTGCCTGCCTAGATTATATTTATTGTCACCTTGGTATTTTTTGTTACATATGTTTAGCTATTACTTATATGTATTGACCCTTTCTTCCACAGATCCTTTGCTTTCAGTATAATGGATAATTAATACAGTGCAGGTCACTCCATTTCTTTTTTTTCTTCTTCTTTCTTCTTTCTAATCATTTTATAAGACATTTATATTGTAGAAGAATTCAGACAAAGTTGGTCATTTTTCAACTTTTCACATTAGGAAAGTTTTTAGTTACTTAGGCTTTTGCTCTGTGAACTTGTGCAAAATACAGTCTGACATGGAAGATCTCTTGAAAGGTAAGGTTTTATGTGTAAGAAGGTTTCAGAGTGTAAGAAATATGGCACATCTTTGCTATCGGTGCAAGATATGAAACCAATGGAAGAGTTGAAGTGTAGCTAGTAGAAGACCCTTTATATGAGTATTTACAAAAAATTACTGTGAACATTCATGTATACCTACTAAATCATAAGACCAGCTCTTGGTTCTCATCTCACTGATGAAGAGAAACACTCAGTTTTTGGGTAGTCATTAATTCCTTTCTTTTGGTTCTCTTGTGGAAAATGCATGCCAGGTGCTTGCATGCACATGCATTTTGCCAGGGAGTAATTCCAAACTCCTGCATACTAGCTGTGTGTAGTGCTCCTCACACAGCTTTGCAGTTGACAAAACGACAGGGACTGTAAGAAATACCTACTCAAGTTGTTTCATTCCCCTAAACACAATGTATATTAAAAAGCTAGTTTGGGATTCATCTCACCTCATTTTAGAATGTTAAAAGGTAAGTTAGCTTATTGCTCTGTCTCCCTCTACTATCAGTAGAGAAAAAAAGTAGACATGTCCAGAGCACAGTTCATCAGCTAACTGCTATTTTGGGATGGGATGATTCATCCTCTTGAAGTGCTTCCTACTTTGCATTGACTATAGTAGAAGACTAGGTGTTTAGTTCTTAGATGGCTAATCACAGAAGAGATAAATGGCACTGTTGTGAAGTATTTTGTGTTTGCTTTACAAAGGAGGCATATGGCAAAATTCTGGTGTACAGGTGATGACTCCAAGGCCTGACTGCAACTCAGGGAAAAGGACTTTTGCTCTTATCTGAATGCCTCCATCTTTTGGACATGTTCCTTATTTGCTCTGAACTTCATTTTTCCTTTCTGGGGAATGGAAAAGTCTTCTGATGAAGACTTATCTTGAGGATCTTACACAACTAAATTTAAATTGGTAAAGAGCTTAGACAAACCTAAAAGAAAGGCAAATATATGTAAAGGCAGCATATAATTTTTATGTGATGGGGAAGTTCTCTTTTGTGAATTACAGCGTATATGTAGACATTCTCTTGGTTGTAGTAAAAACTGCTTAAGGGATTCTGATATCTCTTACACTATTTTCCACAAACCACATGCTAGAAGAAACATCCTTTAAGTTAGGCTTAATTTTATTTTTATTTTTTCCACCTTTATATATATATATATAAATATATAATCTCAGGTAAATACTTGCATTTAAAAGTCATTTAAGTAGACAGTAGGAAACGAGAACTTCAGGTTTTTATAGAAGTGGTAAATGGATGAAACTTTACAGGCATACAGACATTACTTTAAAAAGATTACCCCCCAGACAATCTCTCCTACCACTGTCAACAGAGAAAACAAGTTAAAAGCTTGAGTTAAATGGTTTGTATATAATACATTGTCCTTTTGAATAACTGAGCTCGAATCCATTCGAATCAACAATATTACCTGTCATAAGGAACTACAGTTTTCAATATCACAGCATCTTGAATAAAATCCTTTACTTTTTTTTTTTTTTTTTTTTTTTAACATAAAAAATGATTGCAGTTGTGCTCTTAACAGCAGAAGTCCTACTGTTAGTTTACGTTTACTTCAAGTGCCCTTTCTGTGGATACTTTGTAACATTAACGCAGTAGCTGTGGTTCAACAGCATCCCCTATTAGATGATTCAGTAAGACTGGAGGGGAAAAAACCTTTGCCAATGTGCATATTTCCAGCATTGCCCTATGTGCAGCCTTCCTTTAGGTGTCAGTTTGGGGTATGACATTTTTAGGTTTTGTTGTTTTGTTGTTGTTTTGGTTTCATTTGGCTTATTTAATATGTATTAATTCAATAGGGAAGACTCTGGGAATTAAAAAAAAAAAAAAGAAAGAAAGAAAGAAAAAAAGAACTCCTGTCAATTCCAGTAAATGCAAAAGAAGTATTACTGTTAAATCAGAAGTAACTGCTGCTGCTGTATGACTGTGACTATTTGCCTTTCTCTCCCTATGTGTTTTGGTCTGCAGCCATTAATAACTTGGACTCCATGAAGCAGTAGCAAAGGGGAGTGTGTCAGAGCAGCAGGCCAAAATTAAATTACAGCAACCTTGCGCTTTGCATTAAAATCTCCACTAAGCAATGGAGGCTTGTAATCGTCCTGATTTTCCTTAAAGACAATGGCCCTCCATGCAACTGGCTACACTCTGTTAATTCATGCTGTCAGCTTCCTTTATTGGCTGTGGGGAATGCAGTATTGATTCTTGAACTCAACAGCAGCACAAAGAGCCACTAGTGCATGGTCAAAATGCAGCAATAAAGGGCTGGCAGCCTGAGAAAAGCAGCCATTCCGTTGCACAAACAAGGTCAATTAGAGGACAGTGCAGCATAATATAAATAGCATTAGCAGCCCTCTTCAACCATGATGATACCATGCTGGGAAGATGACAATAAATAAAATAGGGTTTAATGCAGAATAAATAAAAAAGCATTTAATGTAATTTAATTAAAAGCCTTGCATCTCTTCAACTAAAAATACCTTGGGAAAAAAAAAAAAAAAAAGAAAAAAAAAGAAAAAAAAAAAGAGTTTTCAGGTAAATCTTTGTGTAAATGAATTCTGTACATATGTAAAATTAAATGGGAATGTATTGTTTAATAAATAGTTAATTTTTAAATTACAGCTGTGGGATATTATGTCTGTCTGTGTAATCTCTTACTTTTTATTAACACAAATCTTTCAGTGTCATTTGAGTATAATAATAGGACAAAACCATATCAGCATTTTTAGTTCAGAAGTTAAAAAAAGTTGCAAAGGATCTTTATGTCCTTTAAGATCTTATAATTATTATCTTTTTATATGAGAGACTTTTTCTTATTATTATGCCAGCTCAGAATTAATTACAAAAGTAATATATATCATTCCGCTAACACATAGAATATGCTAAGCGAATTAAGCTCTTAAAATAGATAATGGGCCTTGGAAAGGCAGCTGATAAACCTAGGCTGTATAAGGAAGCTGAAAAGGTTTCAAAATTATTTAATTGTTTAGATAGGAAAAGAAACATTTGTTTGAAAGCCTTGGTAAATAATGAACAGAGTTGATAGAAGAATTAGGTTTAGAGTTCTGATTTACCTCTGCAGTCTTGCAATTTTTTAGGCAGCATAAGCCTATTGCTGGACCCCTTATCTTTTTTTTTTTTAATCTTTTTGGAATATTCACATCAACTTTTAGTAAACTTTAGTATCCATTTAAAGTAGAAGTAGTCAGATTGAACCCTGTGATAAAGGTTGAGTATGAAGTCGTCATTTCTGTCAAGTCTTCTCTGTGATGTAAAGATATACCTTGTATCTGCTACAGTGCAGTAATATTCATATCACTCTACATGTAGTATATGTAAGACCTTTGAGGAGTGACAGAAATAACAAAGCTTTCCTTGTAAATCAAATGGGTCTTCCAAATTGTTCTAGGAAAAATTCCTTCCCATACTATTAATGGAATCAGTAAGAGCTATTTGCATTAGAGAGCACAAGAAGTCAGTACCTTCTCTACTGCATGGAGCATGGGAATTTTATTCAGTTACTAAATAGAGTAATGAGTAGAATGATGCTTCTATTTTTATGAGTTTGAAATATCACTACAATTTGAAAGTTTGCTTTTTGTCAGACAAGGTAAAAACAGGCAATAAAAACAGCCAGAAAAGGACAAACACCAATAAAATACAGGGAGTAATTACAAGTTCTTCTTTTTTTTTTTTTGGCTTTGTTTTCTAGACTTTATTTATTTATTTATTTTCTGTCCTTCCCATCCCTCATTCTGAAAAGTCAAATTATAAGGTAAAGGTTCTTATTAGAAAAATAAATGCATTCAGTGACTTGTAACCACTGGTTCCTCTGCACATTTTTGCTGCTCCTTAGCCCCTTTTCCTCTACAAGTATGTAAGCAATTGGACTAGTGTGGGATTTGTTCCTTTTCTGCATAACAAGATTGACTAATAGTGTAATTAAAATAATATCATTTGAAGAGAGCATTAATGAAGCAAATGCCTTGGAGTAGCTGGCTGTAAAGCTTGTGTATCTTCTGTGCATTGAGGGTGGTGAGGCACTGGCACAGGTTGCCCAGAGAAGCTGTGGGTGCCCCATCCCTGGAAGTGTTCAAGGCCAGGTTGGATGGGGCTTTGAGCAACCTGGTCTAATGGGAGGGGTCCCCAGGAGCCTATGACAGGAGGGTTAGAATTATATGATCTTTAATGTCCCTTCCAATACAAACCATTCTATGATTCTATGATTTTAGAAAAAAACAATAAGTGGAATCAATGTGTTCAGAGGCTAAATCAGATAATATATGTGAATATTTCTTAAGCCAAAGATAAATAATAGTTGCAGCAAGATTAGTAGAAAGAGGAAACATTTGCAGTTTTCTTTTAAATTAAATATCCTTTTTTTTTTTATCCTTTTTTTTTTTTTTTTTTTTTTCCCCTCCAATCTCACCATGAGAAGATCAAGAAACAGTATAATATATAACATGTAAATGGTACTCATTCTTCTGGGCCATGTCAGAGAAGTGAAATTCCACATTTGTGGTTTTGTTTTGTTTTGTTTTTTCTTCTTCTTCTTTTTGTCAAAGTCTGTAAAGGAAATAAAAATAGGAAGCAGAATTTGAAAGGCATTGGTTTTATCTCTTACTGGAAGAATCCATCTTTAAAGTATGCACAAGTATAACATGCAGAAGCACCTGGAAATTGAGTCAATTATTTAGATTTCTTATGAAACATAGGAATGTTGTGGTTCATCCAAAACAGTTTAAATGTTGGGAAACAAAAAAGATAGCAATCCAAACCCAGATAAAAATGCATTTAGTACATCACTAAAGAAAAACATGATGGTGTAGAAGTGCTTATGGGGATATTTAAAACAGTGGGACATCTGCAGAAGGTATTTTATCATGAGTCAATAAACTCTACAAGATGTAGAAATGGGAGAACCTTATGTTTGCATCAAAGACCCCAGTTTAAAAAACAAAAACAATCAAACAAAACAAACAAAACAAAACAAAACAACTCATTATCAGAGCGACAAAGTGACATTTTTTGTCAGTATTCTAACACCTGTCAACACCACTGCTCTCCTTCCTCTTATTGCTTCAACATGATCCATCTAACAGAGTGGTGGAAGCAGAGGCAAGTTGTAGAGTCCCAGGCAATTTGCCTCTTTTAAATGCCTCATCAGAGTTACCAAAGACTTTCTCTGCCGCATCTGTATTCATGAGAGTAAAGGAGGAAACAAGTAAGATATAGGAAACACTGTCAGGTTAGTCAGTCTTATGCTCAGATTAGATTATAAAAACTGAGCTTCAGATGGTATATTTGGAGGAATTGATTTCAAGTTCCTTTCAGAAATTTTGTTCACAAAAATGCCCCTAGGAAAAAGCAGTTGACGAGGAGTTTTTCTCCTTCAGGTGTTTCTAATACCAGCTGTACTCATAGCCAAGAATGAGAACCATATGACGGTAAGGTTGAGAAATGAGGGCCTGTTTCTTTTTTTTTTTTTTTTTTTTTTTTTTTTTTCTTTTTCGTGTGATGATCAAACAGTCTCAAGAGCTTAATTCATAAGTCTTCATGGGTAATGATGCTTACAGGACAGCTGTATTGCTAGCATGCCAGGGGCTATTATTCACTGCAGAAGATGACCCCCCAAAACAGTTCCCACTTAAAAGGAGCATAGGATTTCACAAATGGATTTTGTGCTTGCAGGGACAGGGAAAGATTCGATACTTTATGAGCAAGAGTCCTTTCTGCTTTAGTAACTTCTCCATCCTTACAGGGCAAAAGAATAAGAGGATTCTGAAATGACTTGTACAGAATTCATTTGTTACAGGATGTGAATGCTGGACAGAGAACATTTAAGTACCTCTTGCATGTATGCATATAAAGCCTATACCTTCTTCATAGTTCAAATACATTCTGCACCTTTTTTTTCATGTATCCTGGTTAGGTTCCCAGTGGCACTCTTGTAGACTATATCTGTATAGAATCATAGGTTGGAAGAGACACATGATTATCAGCAAGTCCAGCTTCTGTCTCTACACAGGATCAGCACAAAATCAGACCGTGTGTCTGAGAGCATTGTCAAAATGCTTTTTGAACTCTAGCAGGCTTGTTGCTGTGACCACTTCCCTGAGGAGCCTCTTCCAGTGTCTGACGACCCTCTTGGTGAAGAACACTTTCTAATGCATGCTGTTTTGGGTGCCACAGTATAAGAAAGATATAAAACTCTTAGAGAGCATCCAGCGGAGGGCTACAAAGATGGTGAAGGGTTTGGAGGGGAAGATGAATTAGGAATGGCTGAAGTCGCTTGGTTTGTTCAGCCTGGAGAATAGAAGGCTGAGGGGAGATTTCTTTGTGGTCTACACTTTTCTCATGAAGGGGAGCAGAGGGGCAGGTGCTGATCTCTTCTCTTTGGTGACCAGCAACAGGAACCAAGGAAATGGCTTGAAGCTGTGATGGGTGGTACAGACTGGATGTCAGAAAAAGGTTCCTCATTGCGAGGTTTGTCAGGCACTGGAACAGGTTTGCTGGGGAGGTGGTCAAGGCAAAGAACATGATGGAATTCAAGATGTGTTTGGACAAAATAAGATATATGGTCTGTTTTTTTCTTTGGGTACCTAGGATTTGACTCAGTGATCCTTATGGATCCCTTCCAACTTGTCATATTCCATGATTCTATGATTTAATATCCAACCTGAACCTCCTCTGATGTAGCTTCCTCCCATTCCCTCAGGTATTAATGACTTTCCTTCCTGTGGGCTCTTCCTAAAATCTTTCTATCGAAAAGCTCTTTTCCAGTTTTTTTAACTGCATGTACATAAACATTTAGACATCAAAAAGTCTGCAGTAGGTAGAAACATTTCATTAATGATGGAAATAAGCCTAGTGATAAAATATGTTTATGAGTTGATGAACAAAGGCATATCTTTTAATTTGCATACTGTTTCATTAGGAAATTCATAATACATTTATCTCAATAATAAACAAAGCAAATTCTTGTGAAATGTGTTAATACCTCTTCAAAAATAAATTAAATGAGGAAAAGATCTGCCTTTTTTGTTTTGTTTTGTTTTTTAAATATTTGTTCTAAACTGATGCTACAAAGAAAATAAGAATGACAGCTCATTCCAAGTCACTGATCTTGGTACTCTCTTGTGCTCAAATGATGTGTTCTGAAAATGTACGTCCTAGGAGCCTTAGCAACTCTCAGTCTTCTTTCAGTGTCCACTAAATAGCTACTTGTTTTCTTTTTTTTTTTTCCCTGCCAAAAGCAATTGCTTAATTTCCTCCCCCTGTCTGGAAACATTAGAATAAGAAAAGTGTTTTTTGTAAAAAAAAAAAAAAAAAAAAAAAAAAAGGTGATTTTACTAAGATACTTCATACTGTAATCAGTATTTTAGATACCTTACTAGCAAGTACAGAGACATCCTTAGATCTCTGGCACTTTATGACCTCTTCAGAAAAAAATGTGAAGACCAATTTCCCCAACATCTTTTCAGACACTTAAATTCCCAGAACTCATTTCAAAATGCATGTTTGTTTTTAGAAGAAATTCTAAATATTTAAAATCAAGAATGAGTCAAGTTATTAGTTTTCCAAAGCTTACATTTCCTGGGAAGTACCATACTCAAATGTAAGGCAGCATAAATTTTAAGAGATTATCCTTAAATATGAAGGCAATCAGATAATGTATGCAGTTTATCTAAAGTTGGTCAAGCAACACAGTATTAAAGAGTATATCTTTTAGTTTAATGCAATGCCATGCCTCGATTGTTGCTGGACAGGAAGCAAAAAAAAATAATGCTGTTAAACCCCAAAGTATATCATTATTGGACAATATATATAAATGAAATGCATTATTAGGATCATAAACTGGTAATTTCTAAAGGAAATACAGAGGGGAATAACAAATTATGTGTAAAAAGAAATTATCTCTAACTGAATAAAGAACAATAAATAGAAGAAACTGCATGAGAGCTCTCTGCTAAGAGAGCAGCAGTTCTTGTTTGTTGGGGAGTTACTGCAGAGGTTGTGTGTCTCCTGCACTGGGAGCTGTTGCAAACTGCTAACAGTTAGCTGCAATTTGCAGCGCATGCAGTCTGTTCATAGTATGTGCAGGTTAGGAAGGGCAGATGAAAGGGCTGAATACCCAATTACTGCCTCTGGTTGTTTATCACTACTGAGTCTAAACAGAGAATGGAAAGGATTTAAAACAATATAAGAAAATCCAAGGCACCCTTGACCCCATTAGCAGGGATAATAAAGATGATTCATAAATGGAGCTGTGCACATCATGCTTCAGAGAGATATCTAAGCAGTTGTTTTGGGGATATCCATCCTTAGGAAATAAAAGAATGATGATTTTTCTCAGACAAGCAACTTCACTTAAGTAGCTGATATCATGAACTGGAAGTGTATCTTAGGATGCAGCTTAAAATTTAGAATAATATTTTGTTTGTTTGCTTGCTTTTCCTGATACTCACTATCAAGTCATACAAGGATTTTTATTAGTTATACAAGGAGAGAATGATAGTTACCAATATCATAAAAACAAAGAACTATAAAGTTTTTGTCTTCAACAGAAAATTGTAAAATTGTGTACAGAAATGACTGAAAAGAAACAGAAATCCACAAGGTCTCAGGAGGGATTTTGTAGGAAATGTAGGATGAGAGTATAGAATAAGAATCAAAGTAAATTTATGAAGCTTTATCTTTTTTTTTTTTTTTTTTTTTTTTTTTTTTTTTTTTAAAATTTTCAAATTAGTCTTTCATTTAAAATTCAGTCTTTGCAGGCTGTCTAGAACTCTGAATTTAAACCAAAATTTAGTCTTAATGCTGAAATTAGTACCATAAGCAGCCACAAAACAAATGTTAACTGATCACTCTGCCACTGCGTACATCTTCCAAAAGGGCTTATCTGCATATGCTTTATCTCAAAAGTTGTACAAAAGACATCCTTCTCAAAATAGGGCCAGTCTGAAAATCAGCACATCAAAAATTCAGTGCCATGTAGCCACTGTGAATTCTTGGCTTGGAACTGCAACTGCAGTGCCAGTAAAGAGACCAGAAAGCATTTGGCAAGAGCTTTCCATTTTTGGCTCATATGCAAAAACTGTATAACATTTTCCGAATTTAAATGTTTAAAGAAAATGTCAGATTTTTCTACAGTGGAAATTCTTTATTTTTAAAATCTTTTTTTTTTTTTTTTTTTTTTTTTTTTTTGTCATATGAAATCACATGTGTACTAAGGCATTTATTCATCTCTATATATTCTCATCTGAAGGGATCCAAAGGTTTCTCTAATACTCTTGTCCTTTGAAAGCAGCATATTATAACTATGGTATTAATTCAGTACATTACATTTTTATTTTTATTTTCAATTGCAAATCATTATTTTAAAAAATCACTCACAAATAACAAACTTGTGAGATACTGGTTTTATTGTCCTGGAAACTGATGATAGAAAACAGCCTTTGAGTCAGTAATGGTAACCAAGGATTCATTGCACCTGTAAATATTATTTAGCCACACTGTAAGCATTTGTGGTTTATACTCATCCTAATCTGTCAGGAAAAAGGACGTCAATGTTATTAATTTTTTCTGAACTGACAAAGTTATTGCAGTGAAAAGACTTGTTTATACAAACTACTAAGTAGCATGCGAAATGGGGTATGAGTTATATTCAGCCTTGGAAATTCCAAATCAGCTTTGATTATCTGCATAAATTCAGTCTACAGTTAAATGCTTTGGTGGTTTTATTTTTGTTTCTGCTTGTGCTATGTAGATTTTCTGTCTTCTTGTTTTTAAGGCTGGAAACAACATCAGTTGCAGTTAGAAACTCCTGACTTTCTGTGGAAATGAATTACAGGGGGTTCTTACAATGTAAAGAGAGAATGAAGAGACATATATACATATGTTCATGGACTATACCACTAATCCTACAAGCTCTCAGATATATTCATATCAACTAATGCCATAGAAAAGGATCTTGCAATTTCAGACCTACAGTTTCCTGTAGAACTGATCATGAAAAGATGTTGGCAGATGTATTTGTAAGCCTTCAAGACATGAGGAAAATGTCTAAAATATCAAACAGTTAGAGGAGGTAGAACAGGAATTCATTGTGTCTATTCTAATGCACAAGATAGGGGACACTCAGAAGTTACAAGAGTTTTTCACACAGTCTGATTTATTCTGTGAAACCCATTGCCACAAGAAGTTGCAAAGATCAAGAATGTGCCAAAATTAAGAAAATAATCAGACTTTATTAGTAGAGCGGTCCAGTCCAGTGTGAGTGTAATAAGCTATAAGTATGTGATGTAGAGTGTTCAACATTATGCTTTAGGATAAAAGCTGTTCCAACTCTATTATTAATTAGGATGAGACTTAGGATGTGAGGCAGATAAATTTTGGGAACCTGCTGCAGGATTTTTAAATTTCTGTTTGGAAAGGAAATATATACTATTTTCCGAATAATAAATAATAATAGAGGGACATTTTTATGACCCAGGTCAGCAATTCACTTTTTGCAATAATTCACTTGCTTCTGTGCACCTAAATAATTTTATTTTTTATTTTTTTTTAATATCACATTTGACTTTTAAGTCTAAATGCAATTTATTAATTCTTCTGAATAATGGTCCAATTTCAGATAGTAAAACAATTTGTATGAAATTAAATAACAACCCACAGTAGTGGAAAAAAAAAAAAAAAAGTAAAAAAGTGATTGTACGAGAAATATTCTCTTAATAGCTGTGACAGTTTGTGAGGTCAAAAATTACCCCAATAAGTTGTATAAAGGTCACAAATCCCTTCATTTATTTTATACCATGAAAATTGCCATTTATTCAGGAGTTTGCCTGCAGTCAAAGCTAATTATCACCACCATACTACATAATTTTTGCTATATATGTAGATGAGTAGAAGTGTTGTAAACAGACCATCAAGCTCCAAGTTGATCATACTGTGAGTGAGGCAGCTACCTTTTAAATCTCATTTCCAGGAGCTGCTGTAAATTAAGATCAGGAGACATAATGCTTCTGAATCTTTGAACTCAGCTATTAGACTTTTATTGTCTTTACTAATTTCAAAAGTAAACCTTGCTCATAGTTCATATTACTGAAATATAATTACATGATTGAAGGTTAATGACTCTAGAAGTACAGTCCAGGGACTCAGGACTCATCCAAGGTCTCACTGGTGGCAGGATTTGAAATGTCTGTCCACGGGCCCAGAAACAATACTTCCAAAGAAGAGCACAAACCTCTGGTAACCGATTTGCAAGCACTCATTTGTTTTGATCTTGAAAGCTATTATTTTTATAACTGCAGGATGGTGCTTTAGAAAGACTCTTCCAGTTATAACATAAAAGCTTTATTCTTCAAGGATCTGAGCACTATGACCTAGCAATTCACATTAATAGATGCTTACCTTTAAGCACTTAAACACTGTTTTCTTATTGATTTTAGTGGTATTTCTCTCATGCTTCAGGTTAAGCTCTAGCTTAAGTGCTTTTACAGATAAGGAAAAATTTGCTCAGTGCCTTGCACGACTGCACAGTAAGTTTTAGGTGAGGAAAGAACGTAGTAATATTTTGTTTTCTGTCTCTAATCTTTGAAATACAGGTTAGAAACTGGAAATTGTTTTTGTTTCTTGGACAGTTTCAAAGAATGCAGTTTTATTTCCTACTTTTTGTGGAAATGTTATGGCCCCATTTATTTTATCAGATTCTTTTACTAATGTTCTATTAGAGATGATTCTGTGTCCTTTGAAACCCTTCTCAGTTGCATGGTCCCTTCACATACCTTCACAGTTCAAGCAGAAACTTGTATTTTTCACTTTAAACTAGAATTCAAATTAGAAATTACAGTTTAATTGTCCTGAATTACTTTCATCATCCTTGATAAGTAACATTGTGTAACTTCACAGGTAAATCTGATAATTATTTTAGAAGTTAAAATTTAAAGCTGGGTCTTTAGCAACATTTAGCATTTATGTGAGCCTTTCATTGTTTTTGTCCCATGTGACAAAATAAAATAATGTGATTTCTTCAGAGTTTCTATATAAATCAAAATAATTTTCTTCATGGGTTTGATTTGAGGAACAGAGGTTGCAATTAAGAGAATTAATGAATGTTCTATCAAGCTGTCATGCTCATATAGGCTACTGGCAGCCTTAGGTAACCTCTGAATGGGGAAGGACAATTCAGCATAGCTTTTCTTTAGAAGTACAGTGACTTTATTAGTTGCCACATCTTTGAGGTTTGAAGGAATCTGAATGAATATTTTAAGAATTTTGTCTGGTAAGTAAACTGGCCTGATTGACTCTTCTCTTGAGATATGGGATTAGAGTGCCCTTCTCAAATTGGTGTTGTGAGCTAGAAATGTAATTAAAAATGAGTAGAGGATCTCCAAAGTGGTATCCTATACAGAAAACAGCTGATGGTCCAACCTATTGAACTAAGCTCCCTCTCTTCTAGTTTCTGATATACACCATTTAAAATCTATATATAGAGTGATTGCATACTAAGGGCCAAATTAATCAATGCATTTTGGCTCCTTTATTCTGCCTGATGCCCTGAAAAATGTCTGCTCAGTTTAGTTGAGAAACGAATCATGCTGTCCTCAGTTTCTTTACAGTACCATCCTGGGTGGTACCTTTAAAGTACTAACCTAGGAAACTTTCAGGAAAAATATTGGTGGTAATTGCTTGTTTTTGTCTCCTCTCATCCTTTACAGTCAAGCAGTACAGGAAACTATAAATTTGGGTGATGATAATTAAAACAAAAATATGGAAGTTCTTCTTGCTTGGAAGAATGTGTGCTTTTAGAGCAATGCTTAAATTAATGATGTTGATAATGTACTTCTATGATTTGAAATGTTTTCTAAAATCACTGGATATTTCAATCCAGGCTGTTTCAGAACCACAACATTAGATTATTACAAGTCCTTTATACAACCCTTTTTACTGCTGCTCTTTAATAGTGTGCTGTTCTACATGCACTTTGGTGAATATGTAAGGAACACAATTAGTTTCCAAGCTTTTCTTCTAAAAGGAGACTTTTTTTCGGTATCAGCATTATAATATTATTTATGTGCTTGCGCATTATTCTGACAATATAAGGCAATAATTATGATAATTTTATTTTATTTTCTCTAATTTTAGAATTAATTCATGAATATTCCAGTCAATAAATTTTGTGTGGTAACTGATATATTACACGTTTTCCGTTCTTAAGTTTAGTTTTGTAAATCAGTCAACTGATTAGTATATTTTATTTTACTAAAAAATTAGGCATTTGTTATGATGACCCCCCCACTCAAAAAACAAAACAAACAAACAAAAAAAACCTCTAAGATTTCTCAGAATTTTATATCTCATATCAGTGGATCTGCTGTTAATGCTAGTTAAACAATAATCAATATGTTAATATGAGTACAAATAACAGGAAAAAAGATTCTTCTTTTTATTTGGTGTTTATATTTATATGAAATATTTAATAAGTTTAGAACAAATGGAGTTGCCAGTCAAAGAATTATATTACCATGGAGGCAAGAGCAAGAGTATTTATCTATAATTTAAAGAGAAACAGATATGCTATAACTATCTCTAAATCTGGCATTATACATTTAAGAAATTCAAGTCCAAGGTTATACTTAGAATAAAATTAGATTTAGTTAGGTAATGAATGAAAGAGGACTTTCAGTAGCTGCTGGTGGAGCCACTGGTGAAGAGTATATTCTATTCAGTCTGATGGTGGAGTATCTGTTCCAGTTTTCCTCTTTTTGTTTTCTCTTGTCTCTGCCCCAGTCACTACTGCAGATGTGTAAATAATGCTCTAAATAATGCCCATTTCATATAAGCAAAACCACTTTACTCTGTCCTGTAGTAGTGCTGTGAGAATGAGAGGCAATAGAAACATATTTTTAAAAGACATGTTTATAAGGCAAAGCACTTAAATTAAGATAACAAACACTAAAAGGTTTTAAGTACATTTTTATGCTTGTGACATGCTGTTTGAACAAGACTACTAGAATGGAGCAAAATATTTGATACAATACAGTTGAAAATCATGGTGAGATCATTTACTAAAGTATGGAAAAAGAAACAGTCCTTTTGCACTTTGTCAGATTAAATATATTTCTTAATTTCTCCACATTTGAAACTTTTTTTAAGTTAATAGAAAATTTCCAGCTAACAGGAGATTTATAGTTTAATTTTATGGAAAAGAGCAGATGAGAATTGGTAATGATCAGTAAACACTCAATGTCCAAAGCCTGTTAGAAAAGGCCCACTCTCATATGTCTTTAGAAGGTTTTAGTCTTGTACTTGTTCATATGGTTGCTTCTATGTATTCTGTGCGTTTATGTGTTCCTAATACATGTACATCTGAAGATCTAATGCAAAATACCTACAGAAGTATTATAAAATTCTTGCAACTTGTCCACACTGATGTAAGCTTGATTAGCTTACATGTTAATTCCATTTTTAAAAACCTTTATACATAACTACATACTGGATTAATAAAATAATATTTACAATTTGAGCCTTAAAAACTATCTCAAAAAATTTAAGCAACCAATGTCTACAGTGCAGCTATGAGGGGGGAAAGATGCTTCACTGTTATTTGCCTGTAATTGGCTTTGAGCATCACAATGCATGTGTAATTGGGTCTATACTTGTATTCTTCAAGGGTTCTGTGCTATTTCTACTTGAACCCATTTTTTGATATGGTTCAGCTCAGCAGTGCCAGCTACCTCTTGTTATGCAGTTGAAAAACTATGGTCATTAAAAATAGGATACGGTGTGATTTTGTTTTGCAGCACTGCATGGAAAATCAGTTGCTGTTCATAACAGCTCTGTGGTTGGTTGATTTAAAGCAGGAGGGCGACTTCGTATTGACAAGCAGACAGTTCATGAAAAAGGATATTGTATCTTTAAGGCTTTCTGACTGATTGTGTTTAACTGCGCTACTCAGCAGGCAGTAATTAGGTGGTAGCTTTGCTGAGAAACTTAAAGAGGAGGCTGTGTTGCTCTCTGCTCTTGAATTAAAAAATAAAAAATAAAAAATAAAAAAAATTCTGGATTTGAACAAATGGGATTTTTACCGTTTTTTAGCCAGTATGGGAGCAAACAGAAAGCAGACCCCTAGAGGGTCCTAAAGTTATCTTCCCATGCAGATAGTCTCTAGGGAGCTGTGGTGCTTGCAAAAGGAGGCAATGAGAACCATTATAGAAGCACATGACACTATTGCTGAAGGTCAGAGTGGTATTGGAATAAAAGAGAGGCTGCTGATACAAAATGACATAGCTGCTGCATCTTCTGGCCCAGTTCACAATTTAGATTGGAATGTAGCTCAAATGCATCATGAATGTGATTAATAAATAAAAAGTACATAATAATCATGATGGTTAAACTAGTGCTTCCCTAGACTGCTGCAGAGCAGGAGAGAATGGGAATCTCAGATAAAAAGAAGCAAAAATATAAGCAGTTAATATTACCTTCAAAGGAACAGTTTGAATTGAAAATTTTTGAAGTGGACACTGCAGTGCACCTTTGCAAACACTGAATACAGGAATATGTTGTAAACCTTTTCCTTTTCAGCATTAAGTTATAGTTTCCTCATAAGTAGCATAGGATGTTCACATAAGCATTTTTCTTTCCTCTCACACCTCCACTTCTATTGCTGCTATTTGGCTATTTGTATCTGGAAATGTCACCATTTAATAACAATTAGGCTTTGAAAACCTTGAGATTTACTCATATTTCAGCCTCTTTTATCATCTTTAAAAACAAACAAACAAACAAACGAGATAGTTCCCTTGTTTATTTGGTGTCATAATATTGCTGGAAGATGAAATAATCCATTAACAACATAAATTAAGCTTAAGTTTTGATTTGTAATCAGATAGTAGATATTGCTAATGTGTCATGTTTTAAGTCTGATGAGCATTATTTTTACTGCAGAAACCAAGCTTCTGCGTGAGGTCCATAAAAACACGTTGATGACTCTGATTCTGAATAAAACTACTCTCTAGAGTTCTGACACTGGTTCTGATAACTTTGAGGTAAAGTCATTAGAAGTTAGCCTTCCTCAGCAAACTCTGTGGTCTGATAAATCTTTTTTATTTTATTTCCTCTGTTCACATGTTAACCAGAAAGTAAATTAGTGTGTAAATTGGCAAGAACAGTGAACTGAGAAACATGCTTTTTCACAGTTCCATTGTTCTGAGGTTTGTAGTTTTTAGAAAGGTTTGATCTGAGTAAATTATGAAAGCTTATCATAATTCTCTGACTGAATGACTATAAGAACCAGAACTGCTTTCCAATTACAACTGGGTTTGCAACAGCTAGATGGATTCAGTGCCACCACCTAAAATTCACGTATCTTTATTTCTTGGTTTGAAGGTCTGTCCATTTTGTATACTTCATACATGCTCTTTGAAACTGGTATATACAGAGCATCAAGGATTAAATTGCCAGAGTATTTTTTTCTGTTTGACAATGTGCCTAATTCACTGTCAGTTAATGCCAGGTGTTTTTCCCCCTAGTATTAAGTTCTTCAAAACTGTAGCTGTATAGGATACTATTCACAGGGGCTTAACGTAGGGAGGAAAACGATTACATTAAGTCAAATAAAATGAATAATTCATGACATTAACTTTGTAATCCTGGTGTTAAGCATAAAACCAGTGGTTTATTTTTCAGCAAAATGTTTTTGTATCATTTCAGATAGCATATAATACAGAACAATAACTGCATACATAATGTGAAAAACCTATTAGCAAAGAAGGTCCTTCGTGGTGCTTCTGGCTTCATCTAGGGTGTCACAATATCCATGCTTTGATTCAACATCTATGAATGCCCATTATCTCTTGTGATCTTCTGAGGCCAATGGAGCCTCTGTCTGTCTTTTAATTTGATCATAAAATATTGCCCCATCTCTTTACCACAAATTTGAAAATCAATTTTTATATGTTGCTAAACTATGTACATCTCATTTATTTATTTGGTAATCCTATTGAGAATAAACAACTCAAAGTGAAAAGGTTTTCTAAGTTTTTCTGTTATGTACAGTTTCCCCCTCTCTCTCAGTTGCATGTGTGCATGTCTGGACATAAACTTATTGTATATATAAACATACATACACACACATATTCATATGCAATATTTATGCAGTTAAGAATGAAGTAGCTGTAAGCTGAGTAAAAGATAACATGATACGAAATTTACCCTTTAAATTTACCCTTTTTTCCCAAGTCAATACATTTCTTTCTAAAATTCTTCCATGCTTTTTCCAACCTGGATTATTATTATTTATTTATTATTTTTTTTTTGGTGAGCATTTGTTTTTGTGTGTTTATATGTGTGTGTGCAAATCTTATGTTATTGGTTGTTTAAGTTTGTCATCTGGTAAAGCCTTTCTCTTTTGAGACTGGAACTCTCACCGCTCAAAGGTTATTTTGCATCCTCGGTGTCACAGTTTCGAGATCAGATCTACTTCAACGATGTCCTTACATGGACTGCTTATTATGCTATATTCCAGACTAAAATAATTGCATACCTAGACCATCTGCTTCTGCTTTTTCCAGCACCTTCCTGTGGACAGCTCCAGGGCACTCGATCAGGGCCAGGGCAGACTCCTACTGAGTTGCCCACATATTTGTCTTGTGGGAAAGGACAAAGTCTGTCAATAGCTTTCAAAGCTGTTTAACAAAGCACTTCCCCTTTCCAAGAATAATAGAAGTTTACTGCCTAAATTTGCACATAACAGCAAATATATAATTCCTGTAATGTAACTAAAATATCTGATAGTCATAATGTAAAACCTAAAAGGGTATTATAAACGCTTTTAAAATTTAAAATAACAAACCACGGATTAATTGTAATGGTCAGTCATCTCCAAACTAGATTTGAACACTCTGAGAATAATATATAGGTACTAATTTCCAAGGAAGGTACAAATATAGCCATTTTGGATTAAAGTATATTTCTCAAAATGTATCAGGATGAATTTAATTCATTTTGTGGTGCTCATGGCATTTAAAAATGATTTTAGTGAATTACTGTATGAAGTATATCTTGTTCTTTTAATTAATCTTTTATTTAAAGAAATGTTTTCACCTAAGATACTAAAAAAGAACATTATAAACATACTCAGGCAAAAGGTAATAGATTTAGACTTTAACTGTAATGTTTTGTTAAGCATTTTTAATGGAAAACCTGATGACCCAATTATACAGCGGAAGTAGAAAATCGGAACACAGTATCTGGATTTGAATATAAAAATGCTGAGATACATAATACATAGGAGTTTAATATCTATTCTACTTCTTGTCAAGGAGTTATAAAATTATCAAGAATTAAGAGAGCAGAAATCAGACCCTGGAAAAGAGCTGAGCATTCTGGAGAGGAATATAAATTATATTTTAACTTAGAATACTAGCCTGCCTCTCCAGTGTGAATCATTTTTGATTCACAGAAGTGCAGAATCATTTTTGTTTTGTTTTGTTTTGTTTTAATTTTCCTGTACTGACATCCCATTTTTTTTTCTGTACTTTCACTGTTCATGGTGGCATCAGGAAGACCTTAATAAATTCTTCCCACTACTGAAATTGAAAATCCCACTGATACTGAATTGAAAATCCCGCTACAGATTTGAAATTAGCTGGTTTGAAAAGAGATTTTCTAAGATAACTGCCATCACTGAAAGCAACTAGGAGCTGGATCCTCTTTTTTGCCTTGAAAATGTCCCCTTAGAAGAGAATCAAAGAATCACAGAATAGTCTAGGTTGGAAGAGACCTCCAAGATCATCTAGTCCAACCTGTGACTTAACACTAACAAGTCCTCCACTAAACCATATCCCTAAGCTCTACATCTAAACGTCTTTTAAAGACCTCCAGGGATGGTGACTCAACCACTTCCCCAAGCAGCCCATTCCAATGCCTAACAACTCTTCCAGTAAAGTTCATCCTAATATACAACCTAAACCTCCCCTTGCACAACTTTATCCCATTCCCCCTCGTCTTGTCACCAGGCACGTGGGAGACTAGACCACCATCTAAGCTGGATTCCCAGACTGAGGTCTCAGCATACTCCTGGTGAAGCCATGAAGAATAAGCAAAAGGACCACAACATCTTAATAGTCTTTTCAGTAATGTATTCAGTAAAATAGTCTTTTAAGTAAAAGTAATGCTAATAATGCATTGCTGACCTCTAACAACTGTGATGATCCACAGAAAAGTCTGATTGTACTTGGTGCTCCAACAGTACCAAAAGTTTAAGAATGACTGCAGTGTTTAGTTATTTCATCTTCTTTTCCTAAAAGAGATATATAGCTAAACCAAAGTTCCTGAGGATACAGAAGCAGATACAATCAAAATCTATCTTTAACGTGCCAGAGACCACATAGAAGAATGATATACCACCATTCAGTAGGTGGTACTTTGGGTCTTTAATGGTGAGGGAAGAAGTAATGTGGCTGTGATTATACAGATAAAATTATTCAGGAGAAATTATGTTGTTATGCAGTGTTCTTAAGAAAAGTTCCTAAGGAAAATATGTGGACATTAGAGCACAAACATGTTTCACTTACTGCCTTGAAGGAGATGAGTTTGAAGATATCTGAGATGGTGCTTGGGAGGATGGAACACATATCTGATCTTTGATAGTTTTGTGGTATTCATTATTTTTAGCCTTCCAAGAGTTGGATTGTTCAATGTTTCTGCATATAAAACTTTAGCCACTGAGTAAAAGTTGATGCCAAGCAAACCATAAGTCTCTAGAGCACCATTTGGTTGTATTTTTTTTTTTACCCAAGTTGTTAATAAAAATCTGTCTGGGATTTTCAACCACATTTTCAACACAAAACCCATCAATTCATATCCAACGTTGTATGTTTATTTATTTATTTATTTATTTATTTTTCAAGTGGCTATGATAGACCACTCACAGGCCAGTATCATTGTCAACTTTGTTAGGATCTACTTCATCAAGTGTAGACACTCAGAAATTCATTGGCTCTACAATTCAGGCTGTGGTGGGATTCTTGAGGAACCAGTGCAGTGGGAATAGTTGACTTTGACTTTTTTTAAAAGAAATCAAGTCTTAGCTTGTGACCTTCTAAAGTATAACCAGCCATCTATACTGTTTCCCTGGTGACTCAGAAATAACCACAACAATGTTTGACATAACATTTTATATGTAAGTAATGGAAAACATGTATCTGAAGAAAAGCTTGTTCTAGATTTGATTCCTCACATTAGAACAGCACTAGCTGCCTATGTGGAGACTGAAGGCAATGTCATGGTGACAATGCAATGAAAGAGTTCAAGATTTATGAAAAAAGGGGACATGACCAAAGTTATGAATTTCAAGCAGACAGCCATCAACAGTGTTAGAGAATTCTTACTGGCTTAGAGAGTAAGGAAATAAATTAAGTAATTCCTGTAAAGAAATGAGCAATAGTTATGTCAATATATAGGAAGAATAGGAAAAGCACTAAGAGCTACTACCAATGTAGTAAAACTATCAGCAAACTCTTTAGCAACCTAAAAATCCAAAAAGAATTCAGAAAGTAGAAAGTAGATTACATGACTAGAGAAGAATATGAAAGAATACCAGAAACAACTGGGACAAATTCAGAAGTGCTGAGATAAAAAACAAGATGTCATTCACAAGATGCATGAAGGGTAAGAAACTAGTTATAGTAGAAGCAAGACTAGGAAAATGAAGTGTGATATTTGATAGAGATGAAGAAGCTGAGTCTTACATGCTTAATTCATTTCTGCTTCAATATGCACTTTAAATACTATGTGCAATCAGGATGTTAGCACTACTAACACTGAGCAACGCTGTAAGATCTCAGGTAGGATAAGAAAGAACAGTTTAGAAAAGTACTTAGATAAGGAAGACATTTTCAAATTGCCTGGCCATAATGAAATTCTTCCTGTAAATGTGGCTAAAGTAACTTTAGAATATTTTCAGAGGTGAGATTTCAGAAGAGTAGAGAAGGGCAAATGCAAGGATGAAAACAGAGTGAAAGGACAGTTAAGAAACTACCTTTACTTCACCTCTTTGTGAGGGATAATGAAACAGATTATTTATAGGCACCTCAAAGAACACAAGAAGGTATTCAGCCATCATGGTTTAAAGACAAACATGTCACACCATTTCATCTAAGTGACAATATAGTAGACCTTATGAATGGGAGAGAGGCAGCAGACATTACTGTTCTTGAGTTAAATAAATGCTAAGATGGTACCTCAGATGATCCCGTCTCCTAAAGATGTTAGATCAATTTCTTTGACACCTTATATATGCAAAACTGATCCCCACTCCACCCCCACCACACCCCAATCCCCCCGCCCCCAACCCCAAAAAAAAAAAAAAAGTACTCACCAGTCTGGTACTATTCCACATTTTCATTATTCATCTTGGAGATGAGTTGGACGGCATTTTGCTTATTGAATTTACAGGAAACACTATTGTGGGTGGAATGGTATACATGCCATGATGAGGTTAGAACTTAGAATGATCTGGAGAAATCATCTGGAAAAAAAATGAACACAATTTAATAAACAGAAATATATAATTCTACTCTTAGATATAAAAAACTGTATGGATATGAGGTAAGATACAATGAGCTAGGTTTCAAGTTTGTAAAAAAGGCTGGGAGACATAATGGGTCACAAACTGAGTATGAATCATCAATGCCATGATACAGTGAAAAAAGCAAACATTGCATGAGAGGATATGTATACACAGTAGTGAGTTTATAATCTATTATCTCCTAATCTATTTCATATTACTAAAATTTAGCTGATATTAGGCTTCCAGGAGAGCAAACATGAATTTGCAGAACAAAAACTACTAAAAATATTAAAATAACTTATTTAAGAAGAGAAGAAGAGAAGGCTGAAGAGACAATGATAAACTGAGGGGGCAGGGGGGGAGGGGTTTGAGTTGCTGTAATAATTCTACTTTCCAACATTTTTACAGATAGGTTATATAATCTTTAGTAAGAAATTATACCATTCTAGTTGATACTGTTTTGTGGTGGGGCAGGATGACTTCTCAAGATTCCTTGCAGCCTTTTTCTATGAATCTTTCACTAAGTATAGGCAGAAATTTATTTTTTGACAAAGACACTAAGCATTTTCAAGAATGAGCTGAAATTAATAGTATCTGTCCAAGCAAGATCTGAGCTGCTGCCAGTAAGTTGTGACTAAAGATTGATAAAGATGGTCTTTTGCTGATTCATTCAGGAGCTGGAGAACAAAAGAAGTATGCTATAGTTTTACATTGTTAGAAACCGTTATACACAGAATATAATATTTTCAGCCTTTAAAACTAGAAGGAAATGAGATGCAGGTGGTAAACTAGCCTCATCGTTGCACATTGGTTCTTGAAGTGGGCATTATCAACTTTTAGAGATTTGATTTTCTAGAGACAAGGAGACAGAGTTTGCTAGATGGCTTTGCTATGAATTTGGCTATTTTAGTAAAAAGGGTTGGATTTTAAAAACTCTTAAGTAGATATTTCAAGATGCAAGTCTCTAGGCAGACAGACAGGAAGCGTCTCCTAGAATGAGTCTGCTTTGGCAGTGGATGGCACTGTACTATCCTATAGGCATTGGAAGGAAGTAGATTAAGATGCCAGACTTTCAGGATTGTAAGAGTGCACTCATGACACCAGGATAAGCTGCCTACCAGTATTTTCTCTCTGTGCTGGTCATAAAAAATGTATGACAACTTGTCTACATTCAGTGGTCTGGCCATCTGTCCTGGTTTTAGTTAGGAGAGAGTTAATTTTCCTCCTAGTAGCTGGTAGGGTGCTATGTTTTGGATTAGGATGAGAAGAATGCTGATAACATGCTGATGTTTTAATTGTTGCAGAGCTGTGCTTACACCAAACCAAGGACTTTTCAGCTCCTTGCTCTGTCCTGCCAGTGGGCAGGCTGGGGGTGCAGCAAGAGCTGGGAGGGGACAGACCCAGGACAGCTGACCCAAACTGGCCAAAGGTATATTCCATACCATCTGACATCATGCTAAACAGTATATAGGGATGGGGGGACCAGCTGCTCGGGGATAGGCTGGACATCGGTCAGTGGGTGGTGATCAATTGCATTGTGCATCACTTATTTCATAAACATTATTATTAATAGCACTATTATTATTATTATTGTTATTTTCCTGTCTTAATAAACTGTCTTTATCTCAACTCTCAGAGTTCATTTTCCCATTTCTCTCCCCCATCCCAGAGAAGGAGGGGGGAGGGTGTGTGGTGTTTAGCTGCTGGCTGGGTTAAACCACAACACCATCCTTGTTAAATATAATTTGAATATGGAACTTACATACAGACATCTTACAATTACTTGCAGTTCACTGTTAGTGCAACTAGCTGTAAATTCATGACAATGCTTTCGGGGAGGTGATGTATACCCTCAACTTCTACTGAATCAGCTGACCAGGGAGGACATTCATGGAATGTCCTATGGTTGAGGTTGGATAACAGTTTGGGTCATCATCTAGCCCTGCCTCCTGCTCAATGCTAGGTTGCCCGGGATCTGTGTCCAGATGGGTTTTGAATATCTCCAAGGATGAAGATTCCACAGTCTCTCAGACAACCTGTTCCAGTGTTAACCACCCTCATCGTACAAAGACCTTTTGTTATGTTCAAACAGAATTTCTTGTATTTCAGTTTCAGGTGAGAAAGAAGGGTTTTAAAACAACATAGGCACATCAATTTTTATTTATCTTAAGAAAAAGTGTTTAAAGAACTCCAGAGAAAAATAATAAAATTCCAATAAAATTCCAAATAAACTATTCAAATTGAACAAGTTTAGCTTGATTTTAAGGTCAATTTTAATATACTATCAAAGTAACTCACAGTAAATTCTCCACAATGCTACAAGTTTACACTTCCAGTAACATATATCCCTTAATTATCACTGGGTTGGTGATTCAGCCATACACTGACCTCTCTCCCTTTGTTCCTCCCACTAAAGACTTCTGTGATTCAGTGAGAAGAAAATGAAACTATTTATTGTTTTATTTTTCTCTTATTTCTATGTTCGGATATGCATGCAAATGAAGATGTATACATTTAAATATGTACACCCCTACTCTGAAACTTGCTGTGCTCATTGGAATTGCCTCAGCATCTCAAGCAATTTCTTTTAGTCAGTTGAACAGTGTAGGAATATCAGAGGCAAAACAAAGATAGTTAAGTGGAAAACATAGTCAATAATTAATCAGCTGAATAAGAGCATTCATTTTTAATAAATATTTAGAAGGTTGTATAAAAGTACCATGTTGTATTACTGTACAACCAAGAATTTGCTAAATATAAAATTCAAAGCGCCTTAGGTGATAACTTCAAATAGTACAATGTGTCATACAAGCACAGCATCAAATACTGTTTTACTTCTAATTCTGCTTGATCCTGAACACTATTCCTGAGAAGTGTTCAACTACCTCAGTCCCTCTGATTTAGCATTTGGCATATGGAAAAAGATTGGTTATTACTTCATACACTGTATTAGACATATAGAGTTGCCTTTTGGACAGTGGATTGGATACTAGCACAAAATAGAGTTCTCCACATTTTATTTCATAAGGCAAAAGTAATAAAAATAGATTTAACTGGGTACGCTGTCAGGCAATGAGAAAAAAGATCAACGTGTCAGTTTATAAATTCTGAAAATTTTATTTGCTTTGTCCTTTGAGAATGTTAATCTAATAAATATTAAAATTAGTGTTTCATGGGAAAATTTTCTCAGAACTTTTTTTCTTTCCTGAAAAGTAGAGAAATTTCTTTAACCCAAATGCTTTAGTGGAATAAACTGAACAAAAGTCTCTTAACCAGTCCAAGACCCATGCTTGAAGACAAGTATGTGCTTAAGTGCCACATTGAATAGGAAGAAAATTACCAGAAGAGCAGTAAAATCTTAAACTGAACTTCTTTAATGGGAAATCTGCAGAAGAATGCTAAATATACTAATGTAAATAAATTGTCACATGACTTTAAAGGAAACTGTTGGGTTCTGTGACTGTTTCTGGCACAGATTTACATGACAATGTATAAGTCACTTAATCTCCTTTAGTTTCTCCATCTGTACAATAATATCAGCTCCAGGGCAGTTGTGAGACTTAGTTAATTTCACAGAAATTATTTAAGATCCTTCAGCAAAACGTTGTATTGATACTTTCAGAAACACAACCCTTTTTATGCTAATAATTGTCTTTTATCTTCCCTTAGAAATGACATAAGCCAAAGAAGTAATTCTCTTTTGACCAGTGATTGTTGTATAAATAAATTTGGAAAGAGCCTAAAGAACTTTCATAAGCCAAACACTCCTCATCCTGGGAATGGAGAGAAGGAAAGATCTTTTCGCTTTCCCAGGATAGAGGAATTTGATAAAGCTGATGCACAACCACAGAGAAGAAAGGTTGTGCAGATGTGAACTTCCCCTTCTCCCTGTCTGTAGCAGTTGATTCAATGGAACAGCCCTAATGATATCTCTGAGTGGCCAAATGTCCAGCCTTCAGTCGGGGCAAAGAGTTGCCATGGTTGCAGAGCGAAAAGCAAGGGATCAGTGGGGGGTGGGCAAGGAGATGGGTACAGAAGTAAATCCGTCTGAGAAACAATAACAATAATCTGAGGTAAAGTGGCACTCCTATAGAGTGTTTTGTCAAAACAACAAAGACTGATTTTTTCAACAAAAAATATTTTAAATATTTTTCTTGGGCCCTTTTATTAATTATGCTGCCATTCTTCCTGCTGCTATAATTAATAGTTTTTGCAGTACTTCCATTCAAAAATGCTCACTCTCTTAACTCCTGGCTGAGGACAGATGAACATTTATGACAAGAATAAAAATGAAGAAATGACATTAATGAATGCGTGGTTGAGTGGCAGATGTTTATCTTTACAACTACAAGAAATAGAGGAGCATCTAGAAGAATGAATATTTGAAGCAAAACTATCTTTCTTGTTTGTACTAAATATTATAATATACACATATGCAGGTACATATGTATAAATATATTAAAAATACCAAGTAAACTCAGTTGTGAGAATACACTAAGATACCATGGTGACAGGAGACTATAAAAACCCAAACAGATAGCAAAGGGCTCCCGAATGTAATGAGCAGCACGGCTGATTAGGCAGAGAGACCACACTGTGCAAGAATGAGGCCTAAAGCAAAGAACAGCCTGAAAGAAAGCCATGAGAGAGAGAGACTTGGAGGAATGAGATAAGTAGACTTACAGCTAGAAACAAAGGCAGAAAAGAGATCTGCAGGGCTTGTAGGAGAAGGAGTTTGGTATGCAGCAGACAATAGAGGGCTTAGAAAGGAGCAGTTAGCCTTAGGCCCTCAAAGAGTGCCAAGAGCTCAGGGAAAAAGAGACTTAAACAAGGAAATGCGCAAGTGGTAAAGAAGCTGGCGAGAGGCAAGAGACAGCAGGCAGCTGCAGGTGACCTCCATGACAGAGGGCAACACATATTGGGAAGCCAGCATGAACACAGAAGCAAGGCACAGAGTAGAACTACCAAAGACTTCTGTCAGTGAGGTGTAGTCCCCATCTTTGGTCTGTTTGCAAAAAATGCAAGATTTTCTATCTTCCTCCTAAAAAAAAAACAGACAGTATTCTTTAGTGAGTATAATTTGCCTTCCTTTCAGGGGCCTGTCCTTTAGCCTTAGGTTCACAGGAACAGTCGGGGTGGATTTTTGATTTATTTGGATGTTTAACGTGAAGTTAAGGTGAAAATTATCAAAACTCTTACCAACTTTTACAAATGCTGTACAAATTCTGATTCATCCTCTCTTTTCATTCTAATTCATTTTATTTTTAAAGGTTTAGAGGCAAAATCTGATCTGGAGTATAAAGGCTGTATATGTCCCCCTGTTTTGATTCCAAGTGGTTGTCAGTGGATGAATATCATCCAGCAGCTTTAAACCCAGTAACTTCAGACATCACATGCATACACACACATAAACACAAAGGGGAGACATTTGAGCATCCTGAACCGTCATGTCTCTTTGGATGTCCTCAAATTGTGGGTCCTTGCTTGTAGCAGAAGTAGGAGACATTTCTCTGTTATACATTTTTTATTTTTATTTTTTAACATGGTGCACAAAAGGATAGGATGATGTTAGCCTCATGCAAACACCTCCACACACGTATGCTTCCACATTCACAAACCAATCTGCCACAAAATAAGCTATCGTCCTTGCCATTATATTTTGAGTTGTCAACTGCCTATTACAGTGGAATGTAAGACTCTCGCATAAATCTTCTGTCTTTATGTAGCTACAGTAATACTAGTGAAATCTTGGAATTTCATTTTGTTCCCTTTTCCTTGAATCTCAGTATAAAATCACACTGACTGATGAATTGTGACATTTTTCTCCACCTGTCAGAATTGATACAAGTGCTGTGCTTCACCAGCAAAAAAGCACTGGGTAATTTTGAGTTAAAAAACATATTTTTTTCAGGAAAACCATTAACATAAACTTAAATAGTCACTGGTGTTCCTATAATTGAAATATTTAGGAAATTCTTAGTGTTCATGAGTCATTTACAATCCCACTTACAGTCTATGTATTTTATGGCTGAATTTCTTTTTTTTATTTATTATTATTTTTTATTTTCGTAATATAAATTTGTAGCAGAACTCAGAGCTGTCGAAAAACTGGCAAAACTAAATAAAAAGTTTTTTTGCAGTGATGCTGAAGTTGCAGTTAGGTATCCAGCCAAGCTCTAGGAGATCAATAACAGGTTCATATTCTGAGACTTTGGATAAAGAAAACAGCTACCTGGAGAAAAATAAAAATAAAAAAACATAATCAATGAAGTGTTAAAATATTAAGAGAAGATGAAATTCTAAATTTTATTTTCAATTCCAAAAAGCTTTTTGTGGGAGATGACTTCATTGTGTAACTGGACTTTTCCCACTTTTCATTACAAAATCCTGAAAACAAAACAAAACAAAACAAAACAAAACAAAACAAAACATGAATACTATAGAATAACACCTGAATTGATTCAGTATAGCTAAAAATAAAAAAATAAAAAAAATAAAAATATATTATTTGAACACTTTTCTAACTCCATTTTGAATAACAACCCAGACAAAAGCCCAATTCTGTATCATCTTCAGAGCTCTATTCAATGAAGCTAATGAGGGAGGAGAGGGAAAGTAATGTCATGGTCTTTATTGGTATTCCAGCAGACAAGGTTCCTGCCCTGAGGAGTTTACAGTACAAAACCAATTCAACCAGCTACTGAAGCTAAAGACTTAAATTGATGGGAGTTTGCTCATACTAATATTCACGAAGTTGATATAGTACTTTGTACAAAGTACCATACATATTAATAAGCAAAAAATCTTTGCTAAAGCAATTTCAGATGAGTAGCTTTAGATAGCCTCAACTAACGTAAAAACTACTTTCAACTTTGAGTCTGTAAACTCAACACCTTTGAAACAGAGTAAATATGCTGTTGAGTGGTTCTGTATAATTATCAGTGGCTGTAATAATCTGACATTTATGACTAATCTCTCCAATTTGTTTCTATCCCAGATTTCTTCCCTTGCTTTATTCTTGTAGTTGTATACACCTCATTTTATTTTATTTTATTTTATTTTATTTTATTTTATTTTATTTTATTATTTTATTTTATTTTATTTAAAATTAAATGTGTAGGAAATATTTTTTAAGTTAAGAAAATCTTATAAAACTTAAGCTCTTATGTAGGTTCTAGATTTTTTTTTTTTCATATGTGACTGCTGAAAAATATTACTTTAAGCAGCAATGACAGGAATGGTCTCTTTGGTGCCAGAGATATATTGCTTATTAGGTATTCTTCATTCATGTAAATGTGAGGAAAGCTTTTATGTTTCTAACAACAATCTGATATTTAGATGGAACAGTAATAAGTAGGTACAAGATTTTTTAGCAAGTTATAAAATTAAATTTAGTGTTATATTAAAAAGATTTGCATCAACTCGGAAATATAACATCATCCTGTAGTACTAGACTCTCTATATGATAAATGTTGAATGGCATTTTCTTGAATAATGAATTACCTAATAGCTAATAATTAATTAGATCATTAATTAGTTGACTGATTAATTCATTCATTTAAATTAATTTCAGTAGATTCATTTCCATCATGCTAAAGCTCTGAACATAAAGGCAAGTATTGGATAGCAGGTAAGAGTGGACTGTGTATTCAGATCAATGCTGTGCCCCATTGACACAAAGACAGTACTGCTGAACACACCACAGGAGATCTGATTTCACCTGCAAAGTGGAACCTGATTCTTCTATTCTTTCTATTCCCTTGAAGTAATATTCATTCAGAGCAACCAGGGAAGGAATGCTTGAGTCAGCTAACAAACATTGGGCTGCTACAGGGTGTGTGAGTGGCCCAAACTGTCAGCTGTGTTCATTTCC
>CM021766.1:121269655-121283159 GCA_011076525.1 Nettapus auritus
CCCTTCCCTTCCCTTCCCTTCCCTTCCCTTCCCTTCCCTTCCCCCTTCCCCCCCCCCATTATATCTTCTTCTCAGGACAGTATGAGTTAATCTGAAAATTTATTCAGAAAGTATATATTTTGAGGTGAAAGAGGCATTTTTAATTCCTCAGGAACTTAGTAATGAAATTGTGAATGTTAATCTATGCGGGTTTGGCACAGGGAAGAAATAACTGAAATTTCTCACTAGCTGTCATGGTTCGGGCTGGGACAGAGTAAATTTTCTTTGTAGAGGCTTACATGATACTGTGTTTTGGATTTTTGATTAAAAAAGTCGTGGTAATGCACTGATATTTTAGTTGCTACAGAGCAGTGCCTACACAGAGCCAAGGACTTTTCCTCTTCTTGTGCCGCCCTGCCAGCGAGGAGGCTGGGGGTACACCAGGAGCTGGGAGGGGACACAGCCAGGACAGCTGGCCCAGGCTGGCCAAAAGGATATCCCATACCATATAGGATACCTTCTGATACTTTCACTGTGTACTCTAACATACACAAATTTTTGCTCTTCATATTTGATACCAGTCAGGACACTTCCTATTAGTCCCAGAAGAGAGGTCCAAGCCTGAATGAGTGCAGAAGCAGAGCTTTTCTCCTGTCATTTTCAATTGCATAACCTCTTGTCTAGTTCCAGTAGATTGAACACAGCTAATCAACTGGTGAAAGTGGGAGTGCCTGACCTACTGGTCTCTTCATCAGATGCACTTGAATGGACACTTCTGTAATTTAAACAAAAGTATGCACTGCGTAAATTTGAAGTTAAGGAAAATTATGTCTTTCATGTAAATCTAATTAATATAAAATAAAAATAAAAATAGAACTTACTGAAAAGACAGTATAACAATGTGAGACAAGGACATTTTTGACACATTATATTAATAGCAATAATTTAGCTACTACAAATGAAATAAGTATCATTTATTTTCAGAAATGCACTTCTAATTAAAATCTCAATACTCTGTAAAAACTAAAGTACTTTTGTTTTTCTTAATGAAACTGAATAAGCAGAAGTATGGAATCCACTGAAGAAAATGTTGAAAAACTGTAACAAACCCTACTAAATAAACATATTTCAGTCCACTTAAGAGTGTTTGAGTAACCAGTTAGGGATATGCACTCTTAGATAAGCCACTGCAAGCTTGTTTTTCCTATGTTACACATACAAAAGAGCAACAAGGAAAAATAAAAAAGGATGCATGCTAAGAAAAAAAAGTCTTATTCTAGCAGTGTTACATTAGGTTACATTAGCTGTGTAGCACTGGTAAGTTTTATCGAGTCTTAATATCTGAAGGTTTTGCCTAAGGGAAGAAACCATAACAAAGTTAAAAATCCTTGAGTGAAGGAGGAGGTAAGTGGTAATGAATATAACAAAAGCTAACGAGGATAATTGTGATAATTGTGATTATTGTAGATCAGAGTCAGAAAAGGTTTACAGTGTGAGTTGGAAACCAGTTATTTTAAATGAATAGTATCTTCCGTGACATTTAAAAAATATAAAACTTTTAAAAAGTGAACAAAAAGGTGTATCTAAAAGGGAAGACATATTTTAAAATACTGAGAAACAAAATTTCCATAATAACAATAACAATAATAATATTAAGTTTATTCTTTCTTCTCTGAATCATAAAATGCTTTGGGTTGGAAGGGACCCTTAAGGATGCCCTCATTCCAACCCCTCTGCAATGGGAAGGGACACCTCCCACTAGATCAGGTTGCCCAAGGCCCCATCCAATCTGGCCTTGAACACCTACAGGGATGGGGCATCCACAGCTTCTCTGGGCAACCTGTTCCAGTGTTTCAACACTCTCAACAATTTCTTCCTAATATCTAATCTAAATCTCCCCTCTTTTATTGTAAAATCATTGCCCCTTTTCCTATCACTGCAATCCCTGATGGAGGGTCCCTCCCCAGCTTTCCTGTAGGCCCCCTTTAGGTACTGGAAAGCTGCTGTAAGGTCTCCCCAGAGCCTTCTCTTTTCCAGGCTGAAAAACCCCAACTCCTTCAGCCTGTCTTCATAGGAGAAGAGGTGCACCAGCCCCTTGGTCATTCTCGTGGCCCTCCTCTGGACTTGTTTTAATAGGTCCATGTCTTTCTTTTGCTGGGGGCCCCAGAGCTGAACACAGCACTCCCGGTTGGGTCTCATGAGCAGAGGGGGAAAATCACCTCCCTCACCCTACTGACCACGTTTATTTTGATGCAGCCCAGGCTACAGTTGGCTTTCTGGGCTGCAAGCACACATTGCTGACTCCGGTTGAGCTTCTTGTCAAACAATAACCCCAGGTCTTCTTCATCAGGGCTGCTCTCAACCCTTTCTCCACCCAGCCTGGTTTTGTGCTTGATATTGCCCCAGATGAGGTGCATTATAGCCGGCCCATGAGGAACACCACTTTTCACTGGGCTCCACCTGGACATTGAGATGTTGACCGCAACACTTGAGTGCAACCATCCAGCCAATTCCTTACCCACTGAGTGATCCATCCATCAAATCCACATATCTCCAATTTAGAGAAAAAGATTTAATGCAGGACAGTGTCAAATGCTTTGCACAAATGCTTTGTTCTTTCATTCATTAACTCAGAATGTGTTCAAAAACAAAGAATTTGAAAAGAAAATATCCGAAATTTGTAAGAGGATTAACCACATTTCAGGGCAATTGCTTATTGGCCAGAGAGCTAATCATTATTCAAAAAGGCTTAAGTGCTGGACCCAGAAACTGGATTTACACATAACATTAATCATTTGGGGTAAGTCAAATAGTGTTTTGTTGTTGTTGTTGTTTGTTTGTTTTTGTTTGTTTGTGTTTGTTGTTGTTGTTGTTGTTTGTTTGTTTTTTCCATGCAGCTTTTTTTATCAAATGTGTGTGAGGGGACAGACCTTTGTCCCTGTCATCTTTGTCTGTCATCTTATAAACAAACCAAAGAACTAAGATTTTCATAAGCAGCGAGCTCAACTTAGAATCTGAAATCCACAGAAAGGCACCAGCAGTACTAATGACTCCAGATATTTTAAGTATGCAGACAGACCCACAGAAATCAATGAGGTGTTCCTACCCAGATGCTCAAAGTCAGATGCACAAATATGTCTGCAGATCTGGGGTTCTCTGTAACATTTTAATCTGGCTCTAATGGCTAAATTTCCAAAGCAGCAAGCAACCAGAAGAACCTTCTAAGCCTGACAGAGGCACAGCGCACTTTATGTATAAAGTCACTGTTTAGAAATTTGCAGCAGGATTTAAATTGTATGCCTCTGACTGAAAAGCCTGTCTCTCACTCTGGATATGCTCACTGTCTGCTTCATCTCTGCCCAGTCTCTGCTGTTGCCTTTAAGTATTAAAATACTATTACTGTTATTCCTTGCTTTCCATCCCTTTGTTTCCCACTCCTGACTTTTTCTCCTCCCATGTAGCTCCCTATGATTCCTTTGTTTAGAAAATCATGTAACCACTTAAGTTCAGCAGCGCTTCATGCTTCATTGAGTTTTTAAAAGAAAAATAATTCCTGAAGTGAATTTTCTTACCAAGGCTTTTGTTTTCAACCTTCTTGGTACCTAATGGCGTGATTAAGAATTCTTATTTTTGCATCCTTCTCCGTGCAATTAGTTTATTCCCCTTCCTCTGATCATTTATTTTCCATCCTGTTGCAGTCCAATTTTGCACTCCAGTGTGTGCATATTATGGGATGCCCAGACTTCAGATTTGTTGCCTTCTTTCCTGAAAGACTGTGACTAGTATAATGCCATGCCCTCAGCATCTGAATCAATGTTTTTCACAATTGTGATTCTAGCTTTGATATGTGATGTACTTATCTGGGAATACACCTCCGTATCTTGGTTGAATTCATCATTCTGTCTGAACACTGGGTTCAGGTCTAAAAGGATATTATTTTTCAATAACTTCCAGATCTTTTCTGTGATCAGGATGGCCCCATTTTTTTAATTTTTTTTTTTTTTTTTTTTTTAATATTTTTGGAATATATATATATATATATATATTTCTTATTTATTTTAAAACTCATCATTTTGTATGTGTTGTCAATGAACCGTATGTGCCGTCTATTAGTCCAGGCACTTAAATGTACCCAGTCCTCCTATATTGGACTACAGTATTTCTCATTATTTTCTCCTCTTCTCAATTCAATTTGATCTGCAAATATTGAAAGGTGAAAATCTGGTAAGTGCTATCTGGCTGTATTTATGTTTTTAAGAAAAACACGATGAGTTGCCAGTATAGCTGTGTAAAGATGTAATGAAAGAGTAATCAAAATACTGATAATGGCCTACTTCTGGCCTCTCCTGCACCTATGCTGTACATAATATGTGTTTCAGGGTAGAATGAGGTGCAGTCTTCATATTAGACTCAATATCCAGAAGCAATAAGTATATTCTACATTATTTAGAAGCAGATTTTACTAGCCTATAGAGTCCATATGATAATACAGGTCCAGATAACATCAAAGTGATTTATGAGTTTCATGTAACAAACACATGATGATCCCAGGGGACAGTGAACACAAAGCCAGGTTCTCATCTGGTGTCACTTAATAGAGCTCCAACAAAGTCAAGTAAACACATTTTGGGGAATACAAAATACATTTTCAGCTCTGGTGATGGTGATGGCTTTTATTATTAACTATCAAATTCTGCTGGGTATATATGATTTCTTGCAAAGTGATACTGCGTATCTGAATGGGAGGAACTGCATAACTAGGAAAACAAACTACATAGTTATGAACCTCTAAATATATAACATCCCCAGTGGTGAACTCCTTCATTTCCATGTAACACAAAGATAATTATGTTAGCATGCTGTACAATAATGCCAGTAGAAATTATGTAACAGTCAGTCAAACTGACTTAGTTTCTCAACTCTACACTGCATTGCATAATTAAATACAGATTAAATTTCCCAGTCAGCAGCATACATAGTAGGATATTTAGGCATCACTGATACTTCAAAAATGTGATATAAAGGTTATTGGACTCACTCAAAAGGATACAATATGCTATAATTAAATTATCTCTCAAGAATAATAATAAATCTTGGTAATACTAGAAATACTCCTGAAAAGACAAATTATAAAAAAATACAGAACTGTAAAGAAGATTTTGCTGACTTTCTTACTATACTTGGAGTTCACATATTTGGTTAACACTTCCAGTGGAAGGAAGAGAACAGAAATATTTTAATTTTCCAACTCTGAGATAATCATTGGGTAAGTAGTCACTTTTATTTTAATGATTAAGCTGTGATTTAATGATAATGTTTTATACCTTTTTTTTTTTTTTTTTTTTAAGGTCATGAATAGCCTGTTATAAGTGCAAAACATTTGAGCTGGTCATAGCATACAGCTACAGACAGGAGTATTCTTCATCTTACAGCCTACAAATTCAGCTTTAGTGGGTCTAATCCAGTGCATGGTGAGTTAAACAGCTTCTACTGCTTTCAAAAGTCATACCTCAACAAACTCAAACCTTATATCAGACTCCAATTTGTATTGGTAGAGGATGACAAGTCCATTTTACACAGGATTTTGAGATTTAGAAATCTGGTTTCTTTCTTCCAGACTAAATTCAGATAGTTACCTAATTCAATGAAAGAAAACTGATAATAATAATTAAAAAAAAATCAGCTTGTCTCACAGTTTTGTTCCAGATTTTGAACACTGGGTCTACTTGCGTGTACTAAAGGTAGTCAAGAATAAGTATTTAACAGTGTGCAATTTTAGAAAAGACGATGTTCCCATGGCTTCGTAGAACTGGCACTCAAACTATGCAGTACTGCAATGCAAGAAAGTAAATTGTATAGTTTTTCTTATTGTCATCCAACACATACATTAAAAAAAAAAAAAAAAATCTTGAAAAAAAAAGCATGTAAGCATGTGCGTTATCAGAAACAAAGTGTCTGATACTAAAAGTAAAACTTCCATTACCAGGACTAAATGAGTTTCTGGACCTGTGTTTGGAGCAAACACAGTTCAAAATATCTTCCCCCATCCTTTTCTATCTTTCCTTAAGGACAACAGCCATTTCGTCCTGCACACCCCCTCCTGCTCTTTCTCATTTGAGAATGGGCCACTTGTCCAGTTGTGTTCCTGAACAAAGCTAGTGGCTGAATTATGGATAATTCAGATGATGATCCTAATAGCCATTTCATTACTCCAAGCATTAAATAGATATGTGCCTGCCACATTTGATGTCATAAAGTTAGAAACAAGTTCATTAATGGGTCATGGAAAATGAAGGCAGGAATATGGATTCCTTCCTCCAACACATTCTTGAAGCCTGTCTTTTCTGTTCTTCCTTTTTACTCTATAAATGCATGCGTATATAAAATATGTTTTGACCATGTTTCTGTCCAAGAAGTTGCAAAATATCCATGTGTTAAATTTCTTACATTACATGGAGCAAAGAAGTATTTATGTTAATCTTTTCACTCTGTTGGCAAAACAAATCTTTAAACCTTTGAAGACATCTTCTAGAAAGAAAAGGCATGTATCTTTCATAGTATCACAGTGATGAAGTTAAATATGCACTGCATACTATACAATGTGTATAAGTGTATTTTCCTGAAGGTGTTTTGTAATTTGTTAAATGCAGCCCTACACAGTGGTGTCTCTCCATAGGAAAAAAATACTTGCTATGGAGAACATTGCAGGTCACTGAATAGAGCTGTCTTCAAGGACTGGTTGTTTTATTCATCTCATGGCCTTATTCCTTGGCTTTCTCTGTGGCTTTTGTCAAGGCCTTTTCTTTTTAATTATCTTTCCAGAAAAGAACTCTTGAAGGATTAAAGCAAGGAATGTTTCTGAGGTCTATTTTGGCACTATAGTAGAAGGATATATGGTTTGTTTACCCATTTAGGTTTATTTTATTTATAGGAATATTTCTTGTTAATAATTTTTGCTGACTTGTTGCTTTGTCTTCTCCTTGCCTTGATATTTTCCAATTTTTATATATGGTTGGTGGCTTAGAAAGAAGAGAAGATGCAGAATGGGTACCAGCCTCCATTTTAGAAAAGCAATGTCCAGGTCCTGTGATGAATTTCTTTGTGACTTCTGACAACTAATTTAGCCTTTTTTTTTCATGCATTTGGAAGAGTTCAATGCACAGCACTGACTGAAGGAGCCAACTGGAGTATTGGAAGTAGCACAGGTGATTAGTGACCTACCTGGACACTTCACAGGACACGGGTAATCCATCCAGCTGAACCAGTGCAATAACTCAGCTGCACTGCTTCAGACACCCTGAGTAACCCGAATAGTTCACAACACTGTGTTGTGCAGACAGCTGTGGCCCAAGTTAACAAGCTGCTACAATGAGCACTTCCTGAAAAGGTGGAGAAAAATTGAGAAAAACTTAGATATTATAGTGACAAAACTGATATAAATACTTTTTTTTTTTTTTTTTTTTTTGGTAAAATTTGGTTAATTTCTCTTTGCATAGAGATGGAAGTGAGCTACAATTCAGCGTTCAATTTGTACAACCTTTTAGATTGTTTGCATCTGTAAAGTTGGAATCATGTCCACAGCCATTTTAAATGCTTTGTTTTGTTGAGGTTTATTGATGTTTGATTAACAGTTGAAGGAGGAACAGAAAAGAGAAAGTTGATATTCTGATATATTTTCAGATATACAGAAACCCAGTAAATGTATCACTTCTTCTGAAGTGCTCTGAGAGCTTTACCATTATATTACGCAGTTCTAGAACAAGTGAAAATGTATGAAAAAACAGATTTTTTGTTGTTTATTTAGTGAATAAAGAATCTATCAGGATTAATCAAATTTTTGAACCCAATGAAGTCAAGAGGACTTAAATCAACTGCACAAGAACTAGCCGTTTTGTATGAATCAGGATTCAGTGGTTGAAAATGTATCCACACCTCTTTAAGGGGAAAGTATACAAGTTTATATTCCTAACTAAACATGCTAACTGAACACTTTATTTCTTTATCAATTTCTGAGAAATTGTGGAGATTTTTTTCAAACTGTTTCTGCTAAATTTAAAATCAGAAATTAGAAAAAATGTTGCTGGTTCTGACAGCCACTGAGATTTATAGTCAGTAAAAACAAACAAACAAACAAACAAAACCACAAAACTCCTTTGGAGAATCATTGCCATTTCCATAGAAAATTATTTCCATGAAGCTAGGTTAAAAAAATACCTAAAGAAAATGTACAGTATATTCTATGGTTTTGTAAGATATCCAAAATGTGGTGTTTTTTTGTTGTTGTTGTTGTTGTTGTTTTTTTTTGTTGTTGTTGTTGTTTTTGACTTTTTTTTGACTTTTTTTTTCCTTGTGTCAGTAGGGACAATTTCTCTCACATGCTTTATCTCAATCTTCTAAACAGAAGGCAGATAATTTATCTAAAAGGATAAAAAGTCTTTGATTAATAACCATGGGAATTGCAGGTATTAAAATCACCCCCAAGTGACCCCATATTGTTCCATGAATCCATCAGAAACTTATTCTGAATTACAAAGAAAAATTAATTAAAAAGTATAAGGACTACAGAGCTCAAATAAAGTATGCTCCCCTGAGTTCATATGAAGATCTATATGCAGGCAAAATGTCATAAAATCAGATTTAATTTACAGTATAATTTTTTTCTTCAACAACAAGAGGAATACAAGAACAGCATTTTATTATTATTATTATTATTATTATATTATTATTACCAGTGAGTTTTCCATAATAAGCCTATCTGTTACAAAGACTCTTGCATCTTGCAAAGACTCTTGTCAGAGACAGAGGGATAAAATAAAAGAACCAAATGGCATTTTGGTAGAGGGAATTGTAGTAATATGTGAACCCTATCTGGAACATTTCAATAGGACAGTAAACCTTGTTCTTGTCAGGGTTTGAATGAATGAGCTAAACTTCAAATAAGTTGAAAGGAGCTTTTTTATTTTTATGTTTTTGTTTTTTTTTGCAAATGTTGTTTATGTACATCATTTTGTCCTAATGTTATAAATATTTTGGTTATATTTGCTCTTCTCATTTTTTTCACTATTCTTAGTAGGCCATGGTCATGTCTTCAAATGCTTTTAGATATTCAGGGATATAACTATGTGCCACAAATGGGTTTATTTCTCCTATGTCTCCCATCTCATGCTTCAACATTGGCCAGGTATGGTTCTCAGCACAGCTCAGTTGCAATAGTGTGTGATCAAGATGTGTATGTGCGTATGAAGATTGCTATGGGCTTTATAGGCTAGTTTACTTCAGGGCTTGTAAGAAAAAGAGACTAAAAATGATGTCTGTCTTGCATCTTTATGTTCTCAAGCATCTTTAAAAATCTTGGACAGACACCCATCTGTTAACTCAGTTTGGCTTGTGAGTTGCTGTGAGGTTGGTCTTACTGAAGAAAGAACTTGTTTAAACCCACCTTGCCCAGGCATTCCAGATGTGAGTCCTTAAGTGCTGTCCTGTACAAAAGGTGGCATCTTGATTCTGGGTCATTAAAGCTAATGAGTCTTAACACCTAAAAGTGGTTAAAGTTACCTATGTGATGAGCTACCCATATAGCACAGAATCAAAGAGGATTTGAGGTAGGAAGGTACTGCTGGAAATTGTCTAGCATAATCCCCTGTGCAAGCAGGGTCACTGATAACAGCACATCACCCAACAGGTCCAGTCAGGTTTTGGATAGCTCCAAGGTTAAAGACTCCAAAGCCTGTCTCAACCTGTACTAGTGTTTGACCACCTCCACAGTAAAAAAAAAAAAAAAAAAAAAAAACAACAAAAAAACAGTTTTCATATGTATAAGTGGAATTTCCTGTATTTCAATCTGTGTTCTTTGTCTTTTGTTCTATCACTGAGCACTAAACAGTCTGTCTCCCTCTTTTCATTCCCTCTCATAAGAATGTATAAACATTCATAACACCTCCCCTGAGCCTTCTTTTTCCAGGCTGAACAGGCCCACCTCTATCAGCCTCCCTTTGTATGACAAGTACTCTAGTCCTTTAATCATCCCTGTGGCCCTTTGCTAGACTCTCCTGTATGTCCATGTCTCTAACATACTGGGGAGTCTAAAACTTGACATAGCACTCCAGTGCTGTGTTTAGGGGAAGGATCACCTCCCCTGACCTGTTGGCAACACTCTTAAAAACCCAGGATGCTGGCAACTTTCTATGTTATGGGGTGCAATTCTGTCTCAGCTTGTCCATCAGGATCCCCAGGGACTTCTCTGCAAAGCTACTTTTCTGCTGGTCGGTTCCCAGCAAGTACTGGTGCTTGAAGTTATTCCTCCTAAGATGCAGGACTGCACTCTTTATTGAACTTCATTATGCCCCTGTCAGCCTATTTCTCCAGCCTATCCAGGTCACTCTGGATAGCAGCACAACACTCAGGCACTGCTGACAGTTTTGTATTGTTTGCAAACTTGTTGAGGGTGCACTATGGTCCCAGTGACCAGATATTATTGAAGGTATTACAGTAACAACCCCAGAACTGACTTCTGGGGTACACCATTAGTGCCACTAATCACAACAGTACAAGCCTCAATAAGAATATATTTGTGTCTTGTACCATGGTAAGGATTTAACTGCTGGAGTTAAAAAGCAAGGAAGTTTGTTTAGGTTAAGTATTACTGGATGAATTCAAAAATTCTTTGCTTGCAAAGCTTGAAGATTATAAAAACATACAGGAACAGACTGTATTATTTTTTTGTCAATGCTGTCATTTATTTTCTGAGAAAAGTGGTACTTTGGAAGCATGTTAATTCAGAAAATATAGGCATACAATTTTTGTCAAAACAGGTGCTATTTATATAAGCAAGAAATGTGATTTTGTTCTTTTTTTTCTTTTTTTTTTTTTCTTTTTTTTTTTTTTCTTTTTTTTTTTTTTTCACTAGCCCAGCCTGAACCCAGATCAAGTTTGTTTTCACTCCTTATGCTGTTTGCTGTAATTCCTATCTGGATCTATTGGAATGATGGTTATAGTTATAAGGACTCATATACTCTCTCATCTTTACATTTGAATATTTTGCAGATGCAGTCTCACTGAAACTGAAGAAAACTGCTTGTGGAGTAAGATGTTATTCAAGAGAAGCCAAAAGGGCAGAATCTGGCCCACTCTTAATAATTTAGGACTGGAGTGTGCCACAGGGATGCAGCTCATATGAATTAGCAGCATGCTGTACCATCCCAGGAAATGAAGGCATGTGCACCTTAATTGCTACTTATCTTTGAGGTCAGCAGTACTCTGTGGACATGTAGTTCCATCAATATACTGCTGGCTGGTTCTAGCAGATTGGAAAGTGGAGAACAGATCATAAATTTTACCCAGACTACAACCATTTGAATGCTCTCCACTTCTTACTCAGATTTTTTAATCTGTGGTTGCAAAAATCCTTTTACTTTGGAGGCATATTCTGGGTGCCCCAGGCTAAGTCATGCTGAGCTTTAACAGGGGTTCTAACTTGCTGGTGTAAGGAACTTCTGTGTCATCTGGTGCACTGACCATCTCATGCAAACAAATTAAAAAATTTGCTGTAGGTGAGTTATCTAGCTAGGTGCATGCTAGCATATCAACTATCATGAGGTCCATCAGGTTACACAGGCCACCTATCTGACCTCCAGGAGGATATAGAATATCCTGTCTCTCTGTATAGACAGATATAGAATAGCTGTCCTCTCCTCACTGTTCTTGTTTTTCTAACCAGACCTCATCAGTTCCAATAAAGGAATTTCCTCATTGTCAGCCCATGGTAGTGTTTGATTGTGGCAACAATCCAGAATGGACCTGGAAGACACCGTGTCCCAGATAGCTGGATATCACAGAATCACAGAATCACAGAATTTCTAGGTTGGAAGAGACCTCAAGATCACCGAGTCCAACCTCTGACCTAACACTATGTAGTGGGTTTACGTGGCAAGGTTTTGGTAGGAGGGGGGCCATAGGGGTGGCTTCTGTGAGAAGGATCTAGAAGCTGCCCCATGTTTGGTAAGGGCCCCACTGCTGACCAGAGCTGAGCCAATAAGCGATGTTGTTTTGCGCCTCTGTGAGAGCATATTTAAGATAGGGAAAAAACTGCTGCGCCACTCAGCAGCTGGGAGGGTGAGAGGAGTGAGAAACAGCCTTGCAGGCGCCAAGGTCAGTGAAGAAGGAGGGGGAGAGGTGCTCCAGGCGCTGGAGCAGAAGTCCCTTGCGGCCTGTGGTGAGGACCATGGTGAAGCAGGCTGTCCCCCTGCAGCCCATGGAGTACCATGGTGGAGCAGGGTTCCACGCTGCAGCCCGTGGAGGAGACCACGGTGGAGCCTGTGCCCCGAAGGAGACTGCGGCCTGTGGAAGACCCCTGCCGGAGCAGATTCCGGGCCGGACCTGCAGCCCGTGGAGAGGAGACCACGCAGGAGCAGGTGACCCGGCAAGAGCTGCTGCCCGTGGGGGACCCAGGTTGGAGCAGTTTGCTCCCAAGGGATGGACCCCGTGGTACGGACCCATATCTGGAGCAGTTCTTGAAGAGCTGCTGCCTGTGGACAGCCCACGCAGGATCAGTTCGGCAAGGACTGCATCCCGTGGGTGGGACCCCACAGCACAGGGGACAAGAGTGACCGAGAAGGAGCGGCAGAGAAGAAGTGCTGTAGACTGACCATGACCCCCATTCCCCCGTTCCCCTGCGCCGCTCGGGGGGAGGAGGTGGAAGAGGGTGGATGGGGGAAAGGTGCTTTTCGTTTCTTTTCTTTGTTTCTCACTTCTCTAGCTTGTTAGTATAAGCATTAAATCTTACTTTCTCTCTATGCTGAGTTTGTTTTGCCCGTCACGATAATTATTGCGCGATCTCCTAGTCCTTATCTCAACCCTTGAGCCCCTTTCATCGTATTTTCTCCTCACTCCTCTTTGAGGAGGGGGAGTGAGAGAGCGGTTGTGGTGGAACTCGGCTGCCCACCCGAGTAAAACCATCACACACGAACAGTCCCCACTAAACCATATCCCTAAGCTCTGTATGTGACATCACCCACAGCATCCTCCTTGAGATCTATTCTCTGCCCCCCAAATCAACCTACTCATACTGTTAAGAATAGGCCAGTAAGGAACAGTGGATACATGGGAATGACTTATAAATCACAGTTACGTTTCCTTTTTTCAGCTTTGTATTAATGGGCAAATAACTTACTGCAGGTTCAAACGGCTGTAAATATTTGGCCTGCTGAGCTCTCAGTGTGGGGAAAAGGAGGTAAACAAAATTCAAGTTACTTGCATTATCTTCTCTTTTTTTTCTCCCTGTCTTTTTCTTCCTGTGAGGAATTTTTTTCTGCAGAAGGCAAATACAACTTGGCTTTCTGATGGAGGATCAGGTGCATCAAGCATTTGCCCATCTTGAAGAAGCACATTTGAACTGGAAAATGTTTCAATGGCAGCTCCTTTACTTAAAAATTGAAGACTCCAGTAAGGAGGACAAGGACAAAGACAAAGACAAGGACAAGGACAGGGGCAATGGCAAGGAGAAGGAGAAGGAGAAGGAGAAGGAGAA
>CM021766.1:121290135-121346389 GCA_011076525.1 Nettapus auritus
GGGGTGTTTCAAAAAAATAGAAAGTATTAAATATATTCATATGAGAATAAAAACAATTTCTATCCTTCTTCCTCTTCCTCTTTCTTTCTCTTTTTTCTTTCTCTTTTTCTTTTCTTTTCTCTTTTCTTTTCTTTTCTTTTCTTTTCTTTTCTTTTCTTTTCTTTTCTTTTCTTTTCTTTTCTTTTCTTTTCTTTTCTTTTCTTTTCTTTTCTTTTCTTTTCCTTTCTTTTCTTTTCCTTTTCCTTTCTCTTTCTCTTTCTCTTTCTCTTTCTCTTTCTCTTTCTCTTTCTCTTTCTCTTTCTCTTTCTCTTTCTCTTTCTCTTTCTCTTTCTCTTTCTCTTTCTCTTTCTCTTTCTCTTTCTCTTTCTCTTTCTCTTTCTCTTTCTCTTTCTCTTTCTCTTTCTTTCTCTTTCTCTTTTCCTTTTTTTCTGTTTTCTTTTTTCTCTTTTTCTTTTTTTTTTCCTTTTTTTTTTTTTTTTTCCAGAGACTATCTGAAGTGTTTTAAGACTTTGAGTTCAATGGCTTCTTTCGACTTGGCCTTCAGTTTGGTCTTGTATGCATACAAAGGCAAGTAGCAAATCCTTATTCTTCCACCGGAAATGGAAAATAAAAATAAAAATTGACCTGATACTGCAGTGAGTATGGCTTGTCATCTCACGGCAGTAAGGAGTCATATTGTACATACATATTGTAATCCCTATGCTGCCGTTGCCTCTAGTCCTTGTCTACTTACCTGGCTTCCTGCTGGTGATGCTTTTAACCAGATTAGAGGGGATTTGAATCCAACAGAATATTTTGAAGTTTGGGACACTTGCCATATTATTTTATTTTAATTTTAAATGGCTCTTGCCAGCAGGGTGCACAATGGACACAGACTACTTTGACACTTTGTTTTGTCATGCAGTAGCCTAATCTGAGAATCTGGATTGCAAGTAGAACGTTTGTTTGCAAAACTTTTAAAACTAGAGTGCCATCAGGCCACCCAGGAAGTTGGCTGCCTACGGTGGCTGCTCATTGCACACATACTCACGTGCTAGCTGGGAGGAAAATTGCAATATCTCTCCTGCCAGGATATCCATTCTGCATTGTGCTTTGAAGTTTGACAGTCAAGAGGAGCAGGGAATAGTCAGACTGTCAGCAGAATTATTCAGGAATTATAGAGCTTCCCAATCTGTTGCTTCTTTTTTTTCCTTTCACTGGTAGGATATTTGTACATCCTTCAACATAATGGGAGAAAACATTTGAATCTGAGTGTCCATATGGACAGGCTGTCCAGGATATTCAGGTTGTCTGACCAGGCAATTTGAGAAAACTTACTGAAAAATTACCTACATGTTCTCTGAAAGGTAATGTCGTCTGCTTTCCTTCTCGCTCTCTTTCTTTCTCTCTCTCTCACACAGTGTATGGTCACCATGTATTTTAGGTAACCCAGACCCATTTTAAGAAATGCACACTTACACTGTTTCAAAAAGCCCTACACTGTTAGTCTGCATGTCTGTTTTGAAAATTGATATTGCTTTATATTTTGCTTCTGGTCTTTCTTTGGATGCTGAAGATGCATTCCTTAATTTCATTTTTTTTTCTTTTTTTTTCTTTTTTTTCCATCGTCAGTCATTTTTACTGGCAAGATCCAAGGGATGAGGACAGTGGTATACAGAGAAGGTATTGGCTGCCCCTGTATTTTCATTGGGATTGTGTCCCCAATGGCACATTAGCTCTGAATCAGCCATTCAATATCAGGAACATGGAGTGTGCACAAAAATGATAGACATCAAACATTTTCATTGGCTTTGGTTGCAGAAACATTTTGCTTTCTGAAAACTGAATGTTGAGTCACATTGACCTGAGAGGGTTCTGCTATGCCAAGAAATTTTTCCATGGGTCTGTTGTCCTGAAAGCATATTTCCAGGAGGAATTAGTAATCTGAATGTGTTTCTTTTAGTTATTTCACCTGCCTAACCTTAATTACCCGTAGGAGAGATCCAGAGCATAGAGGGAAACCTTTGGTACCTTTCCTAGGAGAACCTGAAGAAGAGAGAGCTGAGCTTTGCCCTGCAGCCATTGCCTACTTCTATATGTTCCCACATCAATAACTAAAAGGGTGCAAAGCCAGTTGGCCACCAGGGCAGCAGCATATCTTCCCACTAATGAGAGTGACCTTTCCACCCACAGCTTCACATGACTGAATTCGGGGAAAATTAGTTTATTCAAATCAGAACTTATATAAGTGGTGATGCTAGAGCTGAAATTCTTGCTCATAGTGTGATGAATACATTGTGGATCTGTTTGAAAAAAAAAATGTAGAAATCAGACAGAAGATAAAAGGACTGCAACTGAACCAGCTAGATCCTCTGTAGTTTCTGACAGATAGGTGAAGAATAATGATGTCTCCAAGGTGTCTGTCCTTCCGTTTGGTGAATTACACATTTAACTGGAAAAATCACCGCTGCTGAACCAAAGGCCCTGCTGCTTACACAGTTTACAAAGGCCCTTAAAATTATGGACAAGAACATAGTTTTGTGAAGAAAGGGAGACTGCTGTGTGGGTTGAAGGGTAATGTTTAAAAGCTTTGCATATCCCAAAGCAGCCACATCACTTTTCATTGGCTGTTATACTTAAGCTTAGAAAGGGACATTGAGATCTCAGTTATCTATCTGTCTAACTATATAATAATCTGTTCCATACTAAACACTTACAAAGCAGCTGATATTTATGGAGTGTTTTAAATATTTTAAATGTAACATATGCCATGTATATTATTTTATGTAATAAAAATATATTTCCAGATGTGAGAAAAAAACAAAACAAAACAACAACAACAAAAAACACTGCTAAATGTGTTAAAATAAAATTCCTAATGGAATTGTACTACTTTTTCACTTAGGGCTGACACAACCCTAACTTGAAATATAAATGAACAGACTATTTATCATAAAGGTAAAATGCTAGAATGAATTTTAAGTTATCAGATTTCATAATTGTTTAAGGGTAAGTAGATTTCTTTTCCACAGCTTGTCTTTCAGGAGTTGTCATTTTCATTTTGCCAGAGGTTGCAAATAGTCTTAGTGTGCATAGCTGGTAAAATGCATCTTGATGGGTTTTGTTTGTTTGTTTGTTTTTCAGCTGAATAGTTTTTGATTTTTCCCTTCAAATACTTTGAAAAACAACTGCATTGAGTATACAATATAAACTACCTAAACTTCTTTAACTCAAATCGTTTAGATATTTCTGTGGTTATACAAGCTATAAATGACTCATCAGTGACAGGAAGGAAAGTGTACTTTGCTTGTCATATTGTTATTAAATTCTCCAAACTGATCATTTAGAAATTTATAAGAAATTTGATGAGTTTCTTTAGTTGTTTAACAACAGTGCCCTTATTTGGTATCCTTGGGATCTACTGAATGCCAACAACCCTATATACTAAAGATTTTCTAAACTCTACACATGGTAAAGTTGTGTCTGACCTTACTGGTTCATGAATATTCAGAATACATAGCATTTTTTCCCTTTAAAATTCAAATTTTCTGTGAGTTCAACTTCACAATGTGTTCAGAGCACTAGAATACATTAAGGGTTATCTTTAGTTGGATGAGTAAAAACATATTATTAGTTTAGTAAAGTATAAAATCTATTGTTTGATGAATTTTCCAAAGCTCACTGTTAAGAAGCAACTCTAAATAAACCAATACAAACAGAAAATTTTCTCGGGCCAAGGTGAAACAGGATTTTAAATAAGATGTTGGCATTTGATGTATGTTTCTCAGAATGGCATTCTGGAAGAGCCCCAAGTCAGCTCCATTTTAATCTACTGTTATAAGAGCCAGAAACTCCCTTTCAGTCATCATTCTGAGAAACAAATCTTCACTCTCTATGTCAGATTTAGAATCCTGCTTTAGACTTTTAGAAATCTGTCTGGATTCTCTGACTTTCTCCAGTCAAGATCTCCTGAGATAGTTAGAAACTGAAAACATAAGCTGATATAATTCTTGGTAAATTCATGATGTTTTCCAACAATTCTAAGATCTCTCTACTGAGTCTTTTTCAACTTCACATTCAGTCAGTCTTATATTTATCATAAAGACATTCTCTGTGTTTCTCTGAGTGTAGGGAGCAGTGCGGTGGCACCTCTCTCTCTCTTGTTTGTTGTAACCAAGACACAAGGCAACCCAGTGATAAAGATATCTGTGCATGTGGACAGCAAATACTCCACTCTAGAGAAGCTACGGAAAGAATCAGTAAGCTCTACAGTTAACTAGCTAGCTTAAGGATAATGGCATAGCCTAATGTCAGAAGTACAAGGAGCATCTGAAGTGTAAACCTGTTCAATGTTGTCAATAGTACACTACCTTTTATTATATGCATTAAAGCTGCAAAATAAATTGTTAAGAAGAAAAGTGCTATTGAGATTGAAGTAATACTATACTATCTTTTAGACTTCTCTTAATGGAGCCACTTTACCCCAAACAGAGTAATTCACTTAAGTGGCAAGTACTGAAGATGGATCTGAAAGCAATGACAATTTACATAACGTAATTAAAACCAAACAAAACAAACACCAAAACAAAACAAAACAAACAAACAAAAACACCTATGGGTGAGACTCCAAACAGCAGATACATCAAGAAGAATTAATTTTTTTTTTTTTTATTAGTTTGGTAAACAATTCTGAGGGAATACACGTTGCAGAAGTGGTCTGTAAATCACTAGAACAGGAAGGAAAGTTAGCAAGCAATATTCCTTGACATTATATTTATTTGAAATTTGATTATTATTTGATTATTATATAGTCCATTACCAATGGACTGATGTGGAACAGTTCTCCAAAGAACTTGGCATTTACTGGCTAAGTTACAGCTGTCTGGTAATACCTCTTGGAGATATCAGTACATGTATGCCAAGACTCTGATTTTCAAAAAGATTTGAGAACCTAATGGGACTTACTTAGACATGTAACTTCTTGTTATTTTGAACTTGCATTAGGTGCCTTGCCTGTATCTTAGGTGCTAAAGTACCTCTTCAAATGTGATAATATTGTTAGGAAGGTTTTAAGGATTTGGTTTAGTGAAGTTTAGTTAAGACACCAAATTGATATTGAAGATCATACCCATTAGTGCTGGCCAAATTAATTCCAATAATGTTTGTGGAACCCAAGCAAAAAGGGACACTTGGGTATCCACATAACATTCAGCAAAACAAAAACGGGACAGGCTATTTATGGAGTGTTACTTTGTTTCATTAATCTCATGTTCATGTCACTAAACATTATCCATGTATTCAGAACGTGATCATAGAATTGCTTGAGTTGGAAGGGACCTGAAGGGTCACCTGGTTCCCTTCTCACCCCCAGCCATGGACAGGGATGCCACCCACTAGATCAGGTTGCCCAGGGCCCTATCCAACCTTCCTGTGAACACTTCTGGGGATGGCATCCACGGCTTCTCTGAGCAAATCATGTAAATAGATGTTAAATTTTATTATACGTAACCACATGCTTGCATATATGGGGACTAAACTGTCCCATACATGTCAGTTTTGTACCTCATATGACCTTTTGCTAGGGCAGGATAAATGTGGATTGGCACCTAATATGTTAATTGGAACTTAATACGTTTCTGATTTGTGAATGTGCAGAAAATATTTGGCCTCTTGTGCTTCTACATAAATCAGTTTTCCCATTGACTTGGTCTCCAATTTATCTATCCTTCACTGTGAATGAATGGGAATATTTTCAGCTGGAATTAAATGAACACAGGTACTACGAACCAAGAGAAAGATGTCTTAAAGTGTGTTACTAATTATTTATACACTTCATCAAAGACCTAGTCCTCTTGCTGTGCAACTCTTAATCCTTGTCTAGCCATGGCACTATCCATTTTTAACTTTCTCTTTTTTGTCTGTAATAGTCTTTTAGATAAAAATAATTGGGTACTTAAATATTTCTAAAGCTAGCAATTAAAAAATACTTTATTGCATAACCAATATATCTTGCATTATGGAAAAAGAAGACTGTCAAGTAGTCTACAAATTAGAATCCAAATACAAGTACCATGTCTTCTCATACTCCTTATAAACAGCACAAAACAGTATTATTGAAGCCACTGATGAAACAGTAGAAACATGCTCCCTTACCATGAAATCTGTGTTCTGAAAATCTTGAGAAGAGGAAAAAATGGGTTTAAATTGAATGAAATTGTCACAAAAATCTCAAACTGAGTACATACTGGGGAAACAGATTTTGTGTCCACAACAGAGGGAAGATAAAGAATTGTTTTGTTCTATATGAAGTACATTTATTTGTTGGTTTTGAATCTACCAGTTGTCTTGCTATACACAGTTATATTCTACATAAGTTCCTGAACTGGCATGACCGCATTATTTCCTTAGTTAAGGAAGAAAATTTACCCATCGATGGCCTAAACTGCTATTAGAAAGAAAGAATAATTTGTGATGGGAAAGGATTTTGAAACAAGGTGAACTCACTCTCTCACCTTCTGTAAACTGTGGAAAAATTATAACAGACCTATCTGAGGACACGGTAAGGATCTGTGGTAGATAATTATTAATATGAAGTATTCAGACTACATAATGTTCACTTAAAATACCTCAGGTGTTAAACAAAACTTTTTGGAAAGGCTAACAGCTGAAGGCATAATTTTCATTTAACTAAGGTTATGCTACCCAGAGCTCTATAAATGGCCCTTGATAAGTAAAAGAATAGCAGTATTTAGTCTTGTAACAGGAATATTCAAATGCACTGCAAAGACAGGGACACTAATCCATATCACAGTTGCAAGAGGCACCCAGCAGGTCAAAGCTGCAGTCTGAGAACTGCTTTCAGACTATTAATGCATTTAACTGTTTGTTGCACATAATTCACAGGAACGGCCTTTGAAGCACGGGCTATAGTCATGTTCTCAGGACCACTGCTTTCTGACCCTAAGACTCTTCTTTTCTACAGAGTAGCTCAGATTCAATGGGAAGGAAAGAGTTTGTGCCCCAGGAATATCTCTTATCCCTTCACCATTATCCTAGCAGTAGCTCTGTTTAGCCTGGTAACACGTGCTTTCTGGTGACAGGAGCACTGTTGACTGAGTCTTCTTCAGGCAGAATTGGGGATCAAGCCTGGCTGCCTTCAATTCACTTTGGCACGAAACAAAAGGCTGCACTGTGAAAGTAGAGGAAAAGACAGCCCTGCCTCCTCCTGATAGTGCATTGAAACTGCAAAATCAGGAGAGTGGACAGAGATGGTCCACAACCACAACCTTAATTAAATAAGTTGAAAATTTGAAGACATATTCTTTTGCTTAGAATTTTAACTGGCAAACTTCAGGCACCACACATTTTACAATCTACACATGCAACTGATATTGTGTCTTTTTTGCTTGGCCTCCTGGGATGGCTTGGGCTCTGTTTTAATAATCTATGTTCTTCCATGCAAAGTTTACAGACCTTAAGTGCCTAACTGGAGGATTGTGTATACTTCATAAGAAGCCTGATAAAAATAGATACAATATCACCCAAATTAGTAGCCAGTCATCTTTGTGCCAAGTCCCCAAAACACATCGTAATCCCCAACCCCTCAAATTCTCTAGGACTGACTTTGTGGAGATACTTCAGGCATCAGAGACAGTGATGTCCTGCACACCCAAACTGTCTGTTTAAGTTGGAACTTGGGTCCAACTGAAAAAGTTGGGGATAAAATGTAGGCTTGCTTAAAATTTAAAGAACTCTGAATAAAGAATTCATGCTTATCATATAAATGTCTAACTTCTGGAAAATTTGTTATTTTCCACCAGAACCACTGAAAGTCCTTTTTTTTTTTTTTTCAAACCTGATGAGGATACAGTTGGCCTGTGGAGGTGGCCAGTGGCTACTAGTTTTCAGAGCTCTACTTCTAAGGGCAAAGATTTGTGCAGAGGGGGAGAATATGGTAATACAAACATATGTATGAGGACACGCTGAGACAACTGTCGTACGAGGACAGGCTGAGAGAACTGGGTCTGTTTAGCCTGGAAAAGAGAAGACTGAGGGGAGACCTCATCGATGTGTAAAAATATTTGAGGGGAGAGCGTCAAGAGGATGGAGCCAGTCTCTTTTCAGCTGTGCCCAGCTACAGGATGAGAGGCAATGGGCACAAACTGAAGCACAGGAGGTTCTGGCTGAATATGAGGGGGCACTTCTTTGCTGTGAGGGTGACAGAGCACTGGGACAGGTTGCCTAGAGAGGTTGTGGAGTCTCCTTCTCTGGAGAGATTCAAAACCTGCCTGGGTGCTATCCTGTGTAATGTGCTGTAGGTGATTCTGCTTGGCAGGGGGGTTGGACTAGGTGATCTTCAGCAGTCCCTTCCAACCTCGGCTGTTCTGTGATTCTGTGAGAGCCTCTACAAATATCCTGATACAAAACCAGTATCTTTTGCATCGAAACAGTCTTTTGGATTGATTATCTCAAGTGTTACTCATCACTGCTTCATGTATGTAGTGTTCTTATGATAAATGATAACATTTACTATAATATGCTATTTCATCAGATTTAAAGGTATGCTAATAAACTCTTCATACTCAAACATATAAAGGATTATGATTATAAATGCAAATACATCTTTTCATGATTACAAGCTGGTTATCACTCTAGTGGCTCACCAGCTATGTAACATTTGTTATAAGTTTGGAAGAAAGAGCTTGTTACTGGAAAACATAAGAGTGAGTACTCCAAGGAATTTTCTAGACGTCATTTTCTTTCATATATTTGTAGTCAAGTTATCTGGTGCCTTTGATAGAAGTAGTAAACTTAAACTAGTAAACTTAAGCTAGTAGTAAAAACTAGTAGTAAAAAATAGTAGTAAACTAGTAGTAAAGTTAAAGTAGTAGTCCTGGCTGCTGTCCGTTTGAATTTTTCTAGACTAAAAGATCTAGGAGTTTATATATATATATATATATATATTTTTTTTTTTTTTAATTTGATTCAGTCATTGGTATGAATTCATGGATTGAATTCATATCTTTGTACCAGTAGCAAGAGGCCTCTACCACTCTCCGACTCCACCAATCATACTCCTCCGGATCTGCTCTGTGTGTTCCAATTTAATTTCCTGATGTGAGATAGAAAATAAGAACTATTACTACAGTTAGCAATTCAAGTTTAGGAAAAGTGCAGATTGTGTACATAACCAATTTTTTATCCAAAATTCCCCAAGAGAAACCTGAAGAATTTCCATCAAAATCCAGGTTTGATTATGTGAATTAAATTATACAGCTTTAATAATATGTACACCTGTCTGGACTTCTATCAACATAATAGACATTTGCAATAGTATGTGAAAATACAGACTTATCAGGTACATATATGTGCTTTTTTGTTTGTTTGTTTTTTTAAACTATTATTATTACTGTTTGTGTATATACATATATATATATATGTACCTGAAGTGTCCATATTTTATGAGTAAATCTTTTTGGAATTCTTTGATCTTTAGATAACTGTGGTTTTGAGACTGGAAATTATTTCAAACTAATGGTAAGAGTTGAGTTATACTAAATTATTGGATTAAGCACTTGCTTATCGGTAGGTCCACTGGAAAAATCCAAGCTTGAAGTAAAATATTTAACCTTAAATAGTTTTTTTATGCTTCTAATACTTTGTGAACTATGGCAGATTAAGCTTCTTGTCTGTATTCTAATGATGTAATCTTGAAAGCCTTGCATATTACCTTGCTTCCAGATGACTGAGTGTGAATTTTCAAAGTGGTGCATGAGACGCAGGGGCACAAATCCTGTTAGTAGCTAATGGGATTTTTTGCACCTCTCGTGCACCACACTGAGAAACCCAGCCTTGAAATTTTTGTCATCTATATTTGTTCAAAGATGATGTCTTGTAAATACATATCCTTTCGAATTGGTCCAGTGACCTATGTTTGAGGTTAAATACTTAATTACTAAATTGATCTTACAGATCAATTACAGATCAAGTGCTGTTTCCTATTCCTCTTCCTATTAGCCAGTTTTATTTTTCTCCCATAAGAAGAGAAGGTATTTCCACTTGTTGCCATCAGCATCTTCAAAGAGAGTGGGACATATGACATGTCAACTTGATTGCTTTCTCTAGGAAAAAAAAAGTAAGACTTTTCTTATAAATGCTTACATACATGTTTCCCTCCAAGAGTACAAATAATCCTATTCAACTGGGGATAGGGCAGCAGGGTGGTGTGGTGCTGGAGGTGGGGTGTGAGGGAACAAATGAGATTAAATGTATAGAATAGGAATAGACAGCATTTTAAACTCCTGAAGTGCTTACTGTCATGATAGACCTGACCTTATTTATTATTCTGATTGCCATAGGTATTTTCATTCTGTATTAAATCTGTATAAGATTGTGACTCTCTCCACTTGTGCAACTCCTGGAAATGGTACAGAAAATCGTAGATATCAGTCACAGATTGGATGAAGCAACTATTAGCATTTATGTCTTCAGTGTCAACCTTAAAGCTTTTCTGCATTTGGCTCTTTGAATTCTTGATATTCCTTTTACCATAGGAACATGCAATCTCTTTTATTATCTTGACAAGAGATTATCTTATTATCACCAGGCCATATTAATACCTTGATGAAATTGGTTTCATAAGTTAATTCATTACATTCTCCATGTCTCATGGAGAAAATAAACATACAGTATATTTGTTTTAATATGTTGTATACAAAGACATGTTAGAAACACACAAAGCATAGATGAGTGTGGTGGTTTCACACCAATGAGCAGCGAAGTTACACAATACCACTCTTGCATCCCCCTGCAAACAAGGGGAGAAAGTATGATGAAAGAAACAACTTATTGGTTGAGATAAGTATGGAGACATCACTCACCAATTGCTATCATTGGCTAAACAGACTCAGCATAGGGAGATTAATGTAATTTATTGCCTATTACTAACAGACTAGAAGAGTGAGAAACTAAAAGCAAACCAATACCATCTTCCCTGTACACCCTCTTCACCTCCTGCCCCCAAGTGCTGCAGGGGAACAGGGAATGGGGTCTGCGGTCAGTTCCTGATGCTTCATCTCCACCACTCCTTCACAGTCCCTCTCTGCCCCTGCTCCACGCGGGGTCCCTCCCACGGGATGCCATCCTTCCCGAACTGAGCCTGCGGGGGCTGCCCACAGGCAGCAGCTCTTCAACAACTGCTCCCACATGGCTCCGTACCACGGGGTCCATCCATCCCCCAGAAGCAAACTGCTCCAGCACGGGTCTCCCACAGGTGGGCAGCAGCTGCCCCCAGCCCCCCTGCTGCTGCGTGGGCTCCTCTCCACGGGCTGCAGCTCCGGCCCGGGGCCTGCTCCTGCGGGGGCTCTCCATGGGCCGCAGCCTCCTCCAGGCCACATCCACCTGCTCCACCGGGGGCTCCTCCACGGGCTGCAGCGTGGAGATCTGCTCCATGTGGGACCCATGGGCTGCAGGGGGACAGCCTGCTCCACCAGGGGCCTCTCCACAGGCTGCAGGGGAACTCTGCTGTGTGCCTGGAGCACCTCCTGCCCTCCTGCTGCACTGACCTGGGGGTCTGCAGGGCTGGTTCTCATCCCTCTTTCCCAGCTTGTGTTGCCCAGCAGTTTTTTGTTTGTTTGTTTGTTTTTCCGTTCCTTCAATCTGCTCTCCTAGAGGCCCAAGCAGCATGGCTCACTGGTTCAGTTCTGGCCAGCATCGAGTCCCTTTTGGAGATGGCTGCAGCTGGCTCTGATCTGATGTGGGGCAGCTGCTGGGCTCTGCTCACAGAGAAAGGCTGCCCCTGCTGCCTCCCTGCTATCAAAGCGTTGCCATGTAAGCCCAATAAAGTGATTCAGAGATGTACCTTAAAATTGATATAGTTATATTTCAACCTTCCTGTATAGCTCCTGATGAGGAACTTATATCTTCTGGTGAAACCTAAAAAAAAAATCCCTGTGACTAAGGTTCATGCTCTTAAAGTAAAACCAGTTTAATTTATACATTCAGAAAAAACTTTTTATTTTTCTACGCAGCAGGATGTTTTTGTTTTAAGTGCTTCCATAATTATAAATATTTATAAGTGTTTCTTTTAAGGAAAATGCAAATTTTTTGCTCTTCTTTCATGTTTTTAATATTTTTTTTTTTTCAGATGAAAATTAGCTATTTACGGTTTCATATAAACCACTGCACACACTTTAAAGTAAAACTTTACTTTTAAAACTTTTGTAAGAAGTTTTTTGCTTGTGCTTTAGAAAACACATCTATTGATGTATAACACTTCTCATGGTGAAATCAGTGTGCAGTTGCCACAATCCCCATTTTTAAGTTGATAAATATTAAGGTCTCTCTTTCCACTAGAGAAGCAGTTGTACTGAGATAAAGAGAGTGTTCCTGATGATGCAACAAATGAGTGGTAAATACACTTGAAGTCTTCTGATCCTCAAGCTATAGCTGATGGTTTAGCTAACTGTACACCAAATTTCTCTAAGGTTAAAAAAACAAAAGCCAACAAACAAAACACCCTGTGATTCTTTCTGACTGTCTTCTTAGATGCTTTTCTCTATATTTTCAGTCATTTCTTCATGGAAATATGATAGTTGCTGATAGCTTAATCTCTGGAGCTGTCTTGTCTTTCCCCCTTGATTTAAGGTGGTGGTGAAGACATAAGAGAAAAAGAAGCAGATGGCAAGTAGCTTGGAGCACTTTCTTGAACCTATAACCTTCTGTGCTTGTGATTACAGGGCCAAGAAGAAAGAGTCAATAACTTTGGCCTTTTTGTCTGGTGACATCATGCCTTGGAATTAAACATGGCTGCAGATGTTGTTGTCTGTTTTTTTTTTTTTTTGTTGTTGTTGTTGTTTTTTTTTTCTTGTTGCTGTGTTTTTCTTTTAGGCAGCCATAGAATCCTAGAATTATTCTAAATATCAACAACAAAACCACATACACAGACAGGGATTTGGGGGAAATTTAAAAAATATTGAACTGTTACAAAGGCTGAGCAGAAGAAAAGAAAAATCACTGGGGGAAAGTGGGTTCAAAACAATATGCTAGGTTTGTAATCAGACCTGCTCTGTTGTATTGTCTCCATCAAATAACCAGTGACTGTTTCACAGTTAAAAACAGATATCCCACTATCACCAGTCAGAACTCCCCTTGATATTGACAGTTCAAAGCTTCAGGCTGAACTCTGCTTCTGTAGGGCACAAATTTATGGCGTTCACATATAACTACTCTGAATTAAGGATCTATAATGGTTTTAAAACAGTGTTCATCTGAAGAACCAAGGTGTATGAATAATAATCTCCATGATAAATAGAAATGAATCATCCATCCAAATTCCACGGCATATACCAGAATTATAATTTCAGCTATAGTTTAAAGTGTGGTTACTTTTTTGTGTGTACTATTGACATTTATTGGTATTCAAAAGGCTTTGGAGGGGCCTAAAAATCACTTTTTTGTGTGTGTGGATTATAAGTTTCAGATCTTCATTGAGAAATAATAAATTAGTAAGAAGAAATTCTAAGGTGTGAGTGGATAACTCTTGTTTCACTGGATACCTTGGCTGGTCTGCAAAGATCTGACATACCTCTAATAAACACACAAAAATGTTTTCCATTGCTGCAGAGGTTGTAAAACCTAATGTTTACATGCATAAAACTAAAAAAAAATAAATTTTAAACATAATGACCTGGGGAAAAAATAGAATGTGCTGTTCATTCTTCAAAAACTCAAAAACATCACCTAGTTAAAGAAGGAAGTCTCTTTATGTAGTGTGAATGCTTCTTTTATACAGGTCTATAGAAGTAGCATGGAAATTTCAATCTACAAATGGTGAAAATATTTCCTATTTAACTCAAAATCATAGTGCTTAGTATTTAAAATGTTCAAGCAGCTAAAAATATTGTATTTCTCTTGATTATTTGGTAATGAATCATATCAAATGACAGCTGTACATCAATATTGTTAGACAATTTTACCCACATGGTATGAATCTGCTCTCTGCAACATGCAGTACCTCAGTGGAGTAGCTCTCAACTAATATGTTTGCCTGAGCTATAGTTGATATCCTAAGATAGATATATATGTATGCACTAATAGAAAAAAGATCATTATAAATTTTTTTTTAAAAAGGAAAAGAATCACTTCATGAGATGCTATATTGAAGGATTGTCAAACGATGGAAAAAGAGACCGAGAAATAAGTGAGAAATAAATACAAATAAAAATATTTGAAACATTTATAAAAAATCTCAGTATTGGTAAAACTCTGTTCTCCTAACAGGAAATTTGTCTTCAAACTGAAATGATTACAGAATTCACATTAGTTGTGAGCGGTTTTGAAACCTCCCTTAGCCAGTCTCCATCTACTCAAGTTAATGTGTCAAAGAGTACGGAAAAATTAAGAAAGTTGGTGGCTAACAAAGTGATCATACAGAAAACTGAAAGCATTAATACACTCTAAGATTATAAATTCTTAGAATATTTAAAAGATTTGTAACAGAGAAAAAAAGCCTGAATATATATTGTGAAAAACTTAATTGTAATTACATTTGCAGGTATTTTTTTAAATAATTGTTGCATTTAAAACTAAACACTAGTTTGGAAGATAAAGGAAAGCAGATAGGCTTGTGTTGATGGTTTGTTTTAAAAGCCCACCTTTTTGGTGTTTCCCAAAACACCCATGCTTTTAGAGATTGCTTCATTTCAGATTCCAGGCTAAGCCCTCCCACTGGGAGCTGCACCATGCTTGGTTTGATCCAGGACACATGACAGACAACGGTGTGAGTTGGAAAGTTCAGAAGCCTTATATGAATTGCAGGCACTGCTGCACCCTGAATAAAAAGCAGACTCAATTATCATTGACAGATGAGTTTATTATGCAGATAACGGATTAGCTTAATAAGGAACAGTTATAACAGAAAGTGACTGCCACTTCATTAACCAGGACAACTCCAGGACCAGCAGACACATGCTTTTTCTGCAGCCTGAATCTTCTTAAGTCCAGAAATTCTTTGTTCCTGTCCAAAGGACGTACCTCCTCCTAAACTGTTTTATTGAGAGGTTTCAGCTAGATTTTAAGGTCTCTCGGAGCATACCTCCTATTATTATTCAATTTAGATCTCTTTTATCATATTCCAAATACACATAAAATATTAACCTGATATATTATTAGTTTAAGAATCAGTTGAAATGAAATGCTTTTACCATTTTAGTGATGACTTGAGGAAACTGACATGTCAGTGACACCAGACTTGTTATGGCATACCTACAAAAAGCAATTCTGCAAACAAAGGGCTTGGACTTGGAAGTCATTGACTTCAAGGTACATTCCAAATGGGGCCCCTCATTCCCTCTTTCTTAAGGGCACATGGGTATCAGATACCAGCTACCGAGTGAACTCTTATGTAAAGTGGAAGGGTGATCCCTGACTGTAAAATTTTCATTAAACTGCTCTGAACATTAAAATAGAAAGAAGGTTATAGTGCGTCTATAATCAGATTTTCTGTTATCTGAGATCTCCTGCTGACAATAAGAAAATAAACATTTTAAGAAAGTGCATCTTAAACCTGCTCCAGAATGTCAAAATTAAATGAAAAGGAGAGGATCCGTAAAACTGAGTAAAAAGGGAAAGTGAAAGAAACTTGTCAAAACAAAGTAGTTTTCCTAAATCCTCTGCTGAAGGTGTAAAATGCCAGTCTGACACAACTGCCAGTCTGTTAACAATAAGCTTAATCACAAAATTAACTTTTTAAATCTATAAAACAGATGAACTATGTATTCTGAAATTTCACTGCCCCAAAGTGGTCTGTTATCATAAAAAATTTCATTTTTTAAACTATTTTTAAGTGCCAACATGGTGGTAAAGGTGTACTTCCAAACAGTGGAAGAATTTTTTTTTTTTTTTTTTTTTTTTTTTTTACTTATTTTATAGATTTTTGATAAACCTGACCTGAAAGAAAGATTTAATTTCAGTCCTGGGGAAGCATTTTAAGAGCAAGGTTAGTTACAAATGGAGCTGACTTCCCAAGGATGGTGCAGTTTTAGGAAGAGATCAGGTTTAGCAAAGTTAGTCTTCTCGTATGTCATAATGGGCACAAAAATCCATGAGATCTCATTTAGTCTCTTTTGCTGTAAGGGTGTGAATTCTCCCTAACTATCACTATGATATTTAATATATTAACAAATAATTGTGGAATTATTTGTGAACATTTTTTTTTTTTTATTTATAGTTATTTTTTTTTAATGTTATAAATGAATAACTAGTAGAGTAGGTAGAACTGCTGTAGTGATACACTGGGCACTGGGTCATTCAAGAATCCAGTCCCAGCTATGCTCTTTTACATACTGTATATCCAAACCTTTTTTAAGCTTGTGTCAGTATTTCTTGAGAAGATCAGTTGAGCCAGTCTTCTCATTTTATTCAATTTATTCCTCTAAGAAGGTAGTCTTGCAAAATTACTTCAGCCTTCAGAGTTGCAGAGGTCTGGATATCTGATGTGCAAAAGAGCAGCTACACTCAGTTCACCTAGAATTTGAGATATGTGCAAACGTGAGCTGCAAGTAATTGAGACAGATATTATGGGGACATAAAGACTACAAGCTTGGGGTCAGAAATTAAAAGCAAACAATGTATTCATACCTTACAAATTGATGTGTAGGGAGTCATTAGCTGCTGTCAGACAGTTAGGTTTCTCCATTTGCAGACTGGGAGATACAGCTGGATAGATGTCCATGAGCCATCACCAAAGGACCAATGCCAGGTCTAGAACTCATTAGTCTCCCAAGAACAAATGCATTCAAGTAAATGTTTTACCACTTTCACAGATGGAAGTCTTGTTATTTTTCTAGACACTTAAGATGTCCCTTAGAGAAACACATTTTCTCATGCACTCTAAAATTCACATAGTTGACATTCTTGAGTGAGTCTACACAGAAAGCATTCATGTATAATAGTTCTGATGGCAGCAGGCAGCAACATGTGTAAACAAGTTACACTCTGGAAATCAGAATACGTTGTCAGAGGTCGCAGTGGAGGAATATCCTTTACAATCTTTATTTTAAAGACCTTCTGTACTGACTGCTCCTTTAGTCCCTGATGTGAAATCAGATAGTAAAATTTTGATGATATTTTTCTACAGATCATGCTTAAAAGAAGAATGAAATTCACAAACATGTTCTACTTTGCCTGTTATCATTGTAAAAATATATGTCTTGTCCTTTGATATGGCTCATTTCAAGTAATAAATAGATGTTTTTCTCAGGAGATCATGTCAATACACACTTCCCTTTAGCTGTACAATAAAAAGATGTCATGCTATGAGAGTTACAGCTTTCCTAATTTTCCACAGTCCTGGCAGATATTGACTGTGCACATATCAATATTTACATGAATGTAATCAAGCAAAAGTAGCAGCTGACTAGTACTTCTTCCTGAATATGTCCCATGTATATGTTATTTCAAACATGTGGTTCATTTCTACGATTAATCTGCTCATAACGATTTTTCTTGCATAGTCCTGTGAAGGAGAAAAATGTAGATTGCAAGGTAAAAAAGCATAAATCCAGAAAAAAATATAAATAATAATAATAATAAAAAATCCTGCTATTTCTACTGAAGGTTTTAGGACTTCAGGATCTGCTCTGCATTTTTCCCAGCAGTAGTAGTGCAGCTGGCATGAGTAACTTGCATCCTGGGCTACATCAACAGAGGAGTGTCCAGCAGGTCGAGGGAAGCGATAGTGCCCCTCTGCTCTGCCCTTGTGAGGCCCCATTTGGAGTGCTGCGTCCAGGTCTGGTGCCCCCAAGCACACAGCAGCGCTTCCCCTGTGGCCTGTGGAGAGGCCCCTGATGGGCTGTCCCCCTGCAGTCTATGGGTCCCACATGGAGCAGATCTGTAGAGCTGTAGCCTGTGGAGGAGCCCCCGGTGGAGCAGGTGGATGTGGCCTGGAGGGCCCCCACAGGAGCAGGTCCCAGACCGGAGCTGCAGCCCATGGAGAGGAGCCCACACAGGAGCAGGGGGTCTGGGGGGAGCTGCCACCCGTGGGGGACCCGTGCTGGAGCAGTTTGCTCCTGAAAGATGGGTTGTTTCATACAGATGGGATGTTTCATGGATACCTAAACTTTCACTTTATAAAGTAAGTTTCTAGCTTTCCTGTTTCTTAAGGAAAAAAAAAAAAAGAAAAAAAAAAAAAAGAAAAAAAGAAACTGAACATACAATTTCTAAAGCACTACAAGACAAGAAATCCATCGTTTACAGAAGACCCATAATTTTAAAATGAATCGGCACATTTTCATGATGAAGCAGACAGCAGAACAAGTCCTCATTTTTAGTGTTTGCAGTGTTGTATGTTAGAAATCCTTTCTATTCAGAGAATTCAGATAATTTATAACCAGAGTAGCTGGGGTGGTGGGGTGGCAGTTATTATTTAAACTCATGAACATGTTTGAACATCAGTCTAGCTAACTATCTTTCATACAGCCCTGTCAATTAATGGACTGTAAAGATGCATAGTTGTTTCATGAAGAACATGTCCTCTGCAACTTAAATCGTTTGCAGAAATGAGAAAATCTCCAATTATTTTTATGTAGCTTCCTTATGATGATCAGCAAAAACCCTCAAGAAACCTGCAAATAAAAATAAAGACTATTTTTCATCACAAACTGTTATTACTTTAATTATAGGATAATTATATATATAAAGTACATTTGAATGCAGTTTCCATTCTTCTTTGTTTTCTAAATATTATCATCTTTCTATATTTTCTGATGTGTAAACAGAAATGTTTAAGTTTAGATGAAGAGCAGGTGAACTGCCTGCAAAACAAACTAAGACAATCAAATGATGATTAAGCTACAGAAAAATACCTAACTAACAGATAATTTTACAAGAGCAGGCATAGTTAGTCATTATAACTTTAAAATTAAAAATTTATTTGAATTAAGTTCTAAAACCCCAATACATTATCAGGAATGATCTGTTATTAAAAGCCGTTCCATACATTTCACAAATTCTGTTTTTGCTTCCAGTATCACAAGGTGAAGACATAGAAGGGTAAAATACTTCCAGACATTTTCCTTAGGGCATTGATTTGTAATTATATTAGTATGAATATTTTCTTATATAAACAAATAGTTTCAACACCCAAAGGATCAGGAAAAAAATAAATATCAAAGTCTAGCTAATGAAAGTGGATACAGATTTATTTTATTTTATTTTATTTATTTCATTTTATTATTTTGTTTTCATTTTATTTTGTTTCATTTTGTTTTATTTTGTTTTATTTTGCCTTTTTAGATACTCAGGTCTTAGTCCTTTTTTTTTTTTTTTATAGCTCTGACTACCACCTATTATGTTAGATGCATTTAAAGATCTTGCAACTAAACTTGCTTTAGGTGCTACCATTCTATGAACTTAATCCACAACAGAAATGTCATTAACTTCTGCTTCAGGCTTTCCTGTATAACAAGATAAATCCTCAGATTCCCCTAATACAGTGATGTCAAAATTCCATGCAATCAGTTCCCATTGCTACTCAGACTGCTAATGCTCCCCACAATTTTGAAATGGATTCTCATCAACAGTTCTGAAAGATCAAAATACCTCTTTAGGTTTCTAAACCTAAAGAAAGTTGTTCTTTCCCAACAAGTTCAAAAATTCTGATTAGTGCTAAGCAATATGAAAAATGAACATAATGACTGCAATAATTTAGCAACTGAGTAGATTTTAACAGAATTGCTGTAGCACAGTCCTCATACTATTCTGTTCCTTAATGACATGGAAATTATTATATATCATAATTGTAAATGTTGCATGTATATATCTATTGGTCACAATTTCTGAAATCAGAAAAGTCAATTTTATTACTACTTTTGGTATCCTTATGAGCCTTTTGGCATCCCTGTGAGTTATTTGAGCTATAGACATAGATACTTTTGGATCTTTTTTGTTTGTTTGTTTGTTTGTTTTTAGCTCAATTCTATATAAGATGCAAAGTTTAGACTAGAGTAATATCAATGAATCTCTTTTTTATTTTTATTTTTTTATATATATATTTTGCAATGTTTTTGGCAGAGAAATAATTTCTAAAGGGACAAAGTCACAAGTCCCATGCAAAGGGAAAAGCTCTAATTCCAGCTTCAATTCTTAGCCATAGATGATGATATATTACTTATTACCAATGTTTGGAAGCCAGTACTGAGCCATATTCTTTGCTGTTACCTGTTTTAGTACTTCTTTGGACTCACAGAGGTCAGTTTCTGCATAGTAACATCTAATGCAAAACTGAAAATCTCTGTGGAGGTCAAAATTAGATCCAACAGTGACAAATCTTTAATGCATGCATTAGAAGTGACAGCAGAATCCAAACCAGTTTTCCTTCACTGCACAAACAAGAAGGATTTTTATACTTGTGGATGGAAGTTGTTCATGCTTTTACAGAGAAAAGACTGTCATATGTCAGAGATGATTTTGCAGTTCATTTGCATGTGCCCTCTTGCTAAGTCCCTTACATTTCAATATAATCAAAGTGTTTTTCTTTAATTCTCATTTTAGGGAAACATATGTTTCTTGGTATGTGTGTCTCATTGAGTAATGAAGGATGGGTCAAGCGCAAGACTTCCTCAGACTCTTGGAATGTGCCCAGCTGCTGAAGGCACTGGTCTGTGCTACATGGCATAGCTGGAACAAACAAACATGCTGTTTATCTAACAAAAGAGACAACTACCTCTGATCCTCCCTTTGTTGCTCTGAAAGCACAGCTACCCATATTTCAATACATACACACACCAGTATTGCCTCAGACACAAACCACAAACAGCAAGAGAACAAGCCATCACAACAGCAATGAGATCTCTTCAATAGCTGAGATCTCTTCACACTTAGAAGTTAAAAGCACACAGCAAAAAATATCATAAAGACAGAACTATGGGTAGGACAGTCTGATTTACCTTTAATAGGACATTCTAGGCTTCTTTGGCCTGATCTTGGTGACATGGTGAGTAAATGATGCCATTTCAGTGATTTAAAATGAGTTATTCTTTTATCTGGAGCTAGCCAACACAAGCTCTGAAATCAGAAGATTGCACCCACATTTATTAGATTTTTATTTTATTTTATTTTATTTTTTTTCCTGCTTGTCTTAAGTTTATCCCTTCAGGCATAGTTAACCCATATGTAGTCACAGCATTTCAAATTTTGCTTGAAGCTTAAATAAGAGGTTAGAGAATTGAAAGAGAGTGCTTATACAGCCTTAAAATGTATGTTTTAGCAAGAAACTAGGAAGTGTCCCTGTGTATGAAGATAAGGTACCTGTTTCCTCTGTGAACCCATGGTCGAGGCTTTTCTTATCATAATGTGTATGCTTTCATTTTTGTTCCTGTTTTATTCACTTTTCCATGGTTAGACAGTTAATTAATAGAAACTGTTACTATTATGTTAAAAAATCATTATACGTTATGGGCTTTTTTTTTCCAGTTTTGTTCCATTATTTTCATGTGAAAACATGGACAGAAACATACAGTAAAACAAAAGATGTGCAAAATATCAGAAGAACATTTGTAGATAATCTTCAAAATAAATTGCCATATGATTTAAAGAATTTAAACCACCAATGAGCTGTAGTTTCTAAGAGATTATATATATATAGCAACATTTATGTTGCTTGAAAAATGGATGTGTAAGTATTTCTTAATTAAAAAAAAAAAAAAAAAAAAAGCAAAGTCATGCGCAAAAGGTCACTTTGAGCTCTCTTATATGCATGGTATCATCTGCTACATGAAATTAGGAAAGCTAGGAGGATAAGCAGTTTCCTTTAATGGGAAAAGATGGCAATTTCTCCAACAAATAGCTCTATGTGATGGCAGTAGAGCTCAGAGAGAGGGAAAAATTGAGGGGAATTACACTGCAGAATCAACATTTTCCCTAACCCCTATGGGAAAAAAGCTGTCCATTAGATGAGTTTTTCTGACTGGATTTGACAAGTGCAGTGTACATCCATGCCAAAAAGTGTGGTGTTTTTTGTTTGTTTGTTTGTCTCAGATTTAGTTACCAGGTGCATTACGTTTATGATTTCCATACCTTCACTTACTATTACTGTCCTAGTTTTTAATTCAAAGGTCAATTATTACATTGCAAATGCAGTGTAACATGCGCTATATATGGCTTATGGCTATAAATTATATGCTGCTGTTTTGTTCTATTTTTCTTTGAAATTCTGAGAAGCTACTACTCTGTACTGAAACATCAGTACTATATTGCAAAAAATATGTCTAATGAATTATTGTGGAAATTTTGTGCCCAGACGAAGTATGGCAATAATGTATATTCTCATGTAAAAGGAGTGGCTTTTCAGAAGGATATTTAGACATCATGCAGTGGTAACAGTGGGCGTTCCCTCTTTTGGCCCTTAAATTTTAACAGTTTCTTAACCTTAAAGATCTCTAAATGCGACTTAAATGTTAGAATGCTCTCTCAAGGTAAATAATGGCATAATCCACTTAGGCAAAAACAAAAGCTTTAATTTTTTTCTTACTCCAGTACTTCTGAGGTGTCTAGTCCTGGATGATTCAGAGTCATCTCTGAATTTTCTAGTTGGAAGTAAAATCTCAGGACATCTCAGTGTAGATGCATTAGGAAAGGAACAGAATGGTGTACCATAATCAGCTTTCTCAGGAAAAATCAATTATATATAATTGGTCAAAATCATCTCTTTCCACAGTCATTTTTAATAAATGGAATTGCATCAATTTAAATTGGGACCCCAAAAGTCACATAATTTAGAGATCTCCATAATGTTTTTGAGAGCTCCAAGGTAAATTCTATCTTTATATTTTGCTTACTCTTTTCAGAATTTCTTAATGTTTCATCCCATTCTTTTCAGATGTAGTAGCTAATTTGGTCCTGACTTACTAGAGCTTAATTTGGAGTAGATAATCCATTTAGTATCTTAATGCATCATATAATGGATCTTCATCAGCCCTGGTAATGTTGGTTTTTCAAAATGCTGTGACATGCAGTTTTGAAATATAGTTAAAGCATAATAATATTATTCTTTACTTTGAATTCATGGGAAAAAATGTCAATTTAAAAGTGTGTCTACTATTAGGATACAGGGTCAAATTCTCAGTCCAAGTAATGCCTGTTTGCATCATTCAATCAACAAACTGGTGCTTCTGTTAAAACATTATAAATAATGCCAAACGGTAAGTGAGAGCTATGCTGATATCCATGGGAAAAAGAAGGTGGTGCAGAGAAAACAAGCTAAGGAAATATCCAGTTGCAAGTAATCTTAGTAAAACACATATAAAAGTAAATTCTTCCCCCCATAAAGCCAGAGGCAATTCTACAGTCAAGTGCAATTGCCCAGTTCACTTTGATAAGATATACAGAAAGAGTATTTAAAAAAGGGGGAATGTCACACTTAAACTTAACATTTTATGTCAAAACACTCATTTACTAGTGCCATTGGGACCCCTAAATTAAATTGGCTTTTGGTTGATGACTCATTCACAAACCACTCTTGATTTGTGTCAATACATTAGCATTGTGTGTCTTTGATAACTGGTTCAGCTGAATGATTTTTAGTCACTGTGCTCTTCGTGAACTGCTCATTTTGATTAATCATTATTTGTGGGATGTTATTGGCCATACAGTATATCTTCTGCTTCTTGATTAGCTGACTGAAACTTTAACAGAAGATAATGAGTTATGACTAACAAATAATGAACAGTGAGCAATGAACAATATATTTCCAGTACAAATTTGGGGAATATTGGTGATTCACAGACACTGTTTTGAATACTATGAGTAATGGAAGACAAATATTTGGAAATCTCTTGTGCTGGCAAGTAGAGCAACAAATCTATGGTCATCCATTTGTGACTATATTGCAAATGTGTTTCTTGCATCATCCCACCAACTCAGACTCTGAGATAGATATATAAACTAATGCAATCTCTTTACTAGGTATACAGGAGCTCAAATTGGAAAGTCATCCTGGCTTTGCATGGAATACAGCTAATTTTCTTCACAGTAACTGGTGTGGTGCTGTGTTTTGGATTTAGGATGAAAATAATGTAGACAACACACCAAAAAGTTTATTTGTTAACAACAGATTTCAGCTGCTGGAAAGACTTCAGCCTACTCAGATAATATTAGTACCATTCTGGTATGTTTTCAGTAAATACAGAATAAAAGGCTCTCTTTGCTACAGTTGTTAGATGCTTGCAAAATCTAATTATGGCTTCATACTCCTTAACCATTAACATTATTCCTTTAACAAGCACTAAATTAGGCCTAGGTGTCATATATCATCAGGAAATCAAACACAGAAGGTCATGACTTTTATGACTTCTTGTGACATATGAGTTACAGACTAAATCCCATATACACAATTATTTTCCCCAAATTTAAGGACAAAAAACTTGACTAGGAAATCCTAAAATAAATTGTTGGGGTGTCTTGTAATAAGGCTGAAATAAAAAAGAGATTAATTTCCACTGAAATCTTGACTTGAGCATTGTGATTCCCTATAGGACCAACCAAAGGAACAGATGCAGAGCTTGCTGTAGTTTCATCCGACCCATTAACAGGCAGTGAAATTCCTTCTGTTTCTAAGCAGTCATCATGAAAGATGTTATAAATACTGATCCTGCCTATATTTTCTGAATTTATTTATTTATTTTATTCTATTCTATTTTATTTTAACTCATGGATGATACTCTGAAATCTATCAGTTATAAGCCAAAAGGAACCTTGGGGCATGCAGAGAGAAATCTCACTCAGAGTGAGAGCTGCATTGTTCACTTATTTAGTAGCAGAATTTGGATAGCTTTGTTGTAGGAGTCAAGTCAGAATTTAAAATAAACTTTTAAAATGGCTGTGCTTTCTGTGCTGGGCTTTGTTTAGTCAGGTAGATTTCATTCCTGCTCTTTGCTTTCTCTGATGTTTAGAATGGCTCCTAGGAGGATAAATCAGTTTTTCTTTTCATATAGAAAGTTAACACAAACACTAGATAACTTGCAGAGACTTCAAAGGAAAATGATAAAAATGCTTTGCAGGCATAATAATAATAATAAAAATCCTCAGCAGTCTTCATCCTCATCACATTTCTCATCTCTACAATGAACAGATATGCTTAAGAATTTTTGGCTGAAAAAGGCCAAGTGAATTTTCAAAAAACATTTTGTGTTCAATTCAGTGCCGAACAAAAATAAGAGTGGACATTTCTCTAATCTTAGGATCAAAACGGGTATCCTACTGTTTCTAAAATTTAACTTTGAAATTCAATGAATATAAATACAAGTGGTGAAATACTCTGATTTTGAAACCAAAATTGAATAGGGTTTTCTTTATTTAATTTTAAAATAACAGTTATTAAAAATAAATAAATCTTTGGCACTGCTGTGCAGCTCCTAAACAAGTAAAATGAAAATCTAACATGATCTATTTTTTTTCTGTGTTTAATACAAAAACACCTGCCTCACTTGTATTTCTCACTTACTCTCCAAGGAATTTATTATTCAGTATCTTAGACCCACTCACATATCATGGCAAGTATTTTGCATTTATCAGCAAGGTACATTTAATAATATATTTCTGAAGTAGTCAAAGATTAACAGTCATAAAGGAATCAACTCTCAGGATGAGTCAACACAAAGAATTGATTATAATTCTTTTATGACTTGTTACGTGGCTTGGTTTGACCTGCTCCTATTTAAATATAGTTTATATGACAAGAAGGAGAAAAGAAATATAGAAAGCAAAGTGGGACATCTAATGTAGCTCTTACGTACATGGAAATCACCACAATTTTGTATCCATGTTACAGACTGAATTTTCAGGCATAATAATAATAATAAAATCCTCAACACTCTTCATCTTCACCCCATTTCCTTAGCACTACAATGAGCAGATATGTTTAAGAAATTTTGGCTGAAAAAAGGCTAACTAAAATTTCAAAAATAATTTTGTGTTCAATTCAGTGCTCCAGACAGTATGCGCATTCCCACTATCCGTATGCGCATTCCCACTATCCCCAGGCATTGTCTTCTCTGAATTGTCTTATGCCTAAGGACCTGTAGGTGGGGACAAAGTAAATCCTCACACCTTCTATTTCCCTTACATCTTTCAGTAAATCTGAAATTACAAATTATACTTATTTTCCCTTGTTTTCTGTCTCTGAACTGTGCTCTGCTTTTCTCAGGCCTCCACAAAGGTCCAGATACCCAATAACGGTCTAGGAAGAAACCCTGAGAAAGTACAAGCCACCATTTTTTCCTTTACCATGCAAAAAGATATTCTTCTCTGATAAGCTGTGGCAGCAGTTAAACGAGGTCTGTAGCTAGGTCTATGTCCTATATATGCAAAAATGTGCTGCTGAATAGCTGCAAAATAGATAAATCATGAAATAGATAAACTGTTGGTACAGCTCTGTCTGGAGTCTCAGGTGGAAGGGAAAGTGCAAATTGCTCAGATGGAGCATTCTGGTTACAATACCCTTTGCAAAAGGGAGGTATAGAAGAAAGGTGGTATAACTGGAACTCACACCCATTACATTACTTTTTATGAAAAGCCAGAGGACAAAACCAATGAAAAAGCAATCCATTTGTGATCTTGGCTACTGTGATGGGAGACCAGTGAGCATCCTGCCTGTTGGGCTTTCACTACAAGTTTTAGTGCCTACAGAGGAGAGAATTCACTCTCTGCTCCTTGTATTTTTCAATTCTCCTTTCAGACACCTGCTGATTTTGTTTCCTCATTTTTAGCTTTTAACATTATTTTTCCAGAGCAGAAGAGTGATTAGTACCCATCTTATTAATTTAAATAATTAAATAATTAATTACGGTGTGGTGCTTTCTTCTGCAAATAAAGTATATTTTATGTACACTGAATCACATAAGACCCTATATATATATATAACTTGTATTAATAGTAACAGTCATTACCTGCTTAACTGTTTCACAGACTGACAGAAATCAGATCCCTGAATGTCACAGCAAGCTCCTCCAAAATTCTGGTTTCTGGTGACCCAAGGACACCTGGAGCTATGACCACAGATGAAATTGTTTCTGCCACAAGTCCTGTAACATTGGACATTTCTGATACAGAGTCCTGAGTATGAAGATTGGGAATTATTTTCAGCTGCTTTATTTATCCTCCATTATCTTTCCAAGTAGGTATTTTTAAATACTTGCACACATATTTACATGCATATTGCCGATCATATGTACTTGCCTATGCATGCATGCATATGTGTGTGTTTATGCTTATATATATGAACACTAACATTATATGTTAGTGTTGTATGTTAGCCTCTATGACCATTAAGCTAATTCAGAGAACAGAACTTGCACTGAGATCACCGTGTTTCTCCGTATCTGGCTTAACAACACCTAACAATATCTTCATGAATAGATGAATCAATAACTGAATCATGCCTTACATCTAAGTACACATTTCTTTGCATCTTTTTTAAAACAACAGTTTTTATTATTATTATTTTTAATCTCAGGATCAATATTATCTTCTTGCACTAGTTGGTTTGGCAGTGTGTATTGAACATAAGTGTTCAGTATCGAGTACTGCCACATAAGTGGCAGTATCAAGTACATTTGCTCCCATATGTGAGATATTACAGAGTTCTGATCCTGAAAAATATTTGAGCTGGAGGCCATGTAGCAATTTCAGACACTATAAACTCAAGGCAAATAATTAGGGAAAAATAGTAGATCAGGAAAACAGAGATTAAAGTCTTGATTTGAGCAGTGGTGGATGGAGAAAAAGAAAACAAGAGGCTAAGGAAATCTGAGGTCTAATTATGACAGCTTTAGACTTTCTACCCCTCTTTAAATGGATGAGGGAACAGTTCCCAGGAACCAGGTCCTGGTCTGTACTTCAGCTGCATCCCAACTCTGGGAAGGGATGATTCTAATTTGTGCACTGTTTTCTCTCTCTTGCTCTTCCATAGGAGGAAAACTGAAAGCTGCAAAATGAAAAAGTAAAGTGATCATAGAAAAGTCTAGCTTTGCCTCCAGTGCCAACAAGCTGTACAAGCTATGCAATGTACTGTTGCTTTATGTTTCTATACCTCTTGGGAGATACTGCTTTATACACAGAAAACTCCACAATTATGTTCACATTGGGACACCCTTCCCTTTTAATGGTTTCCTAATGTTATAATCATTTGCCATACTTTAAAAAAACAAACCTATGTTTTTCACAAGAAATACATGCCTCTAGTTGCCCTCTTTCCCTTCGCTTCCCTTCGCTTCCCTTCGCTTCCCTTCGCTTCCCTTCGCTTCCCTTCCCTTCCCTTCCCTTCCCTTCCCTTCCCTTCCCTTCCCTTCCCTTCCCTTCCCTTCCCCTTTTTTCTTTCCCCTTTTTTCCTTCCCCTTTTTCTCCTTTCTTCTTTCTCCTTTCTCCTTTCTCCTTTCTCCTTTCTTCTTTCTTTTCCTTTTCTTTTTTTTTTTTTTTTTTTCCCTTTTTTTTTTTTTTTTTTTTTTTTTCCTTTTCTCCTTTTTTGACAATTTGATGAGATAAAAATGCATTTTCTGAATTAAGGAAAGGTATACTCTTATGGCCATTTTCACAGCCTTGTTGTGAGAAATGTTAACACTTCCATTCTTTGGTGTAAAGTTGTGACACCTGACAAGAAAGAAAGCTCATGTAAAAATGTACCTTCTACAGATCTGCGAGAAAAATCCAGAAAAAAAAAAAAAATCAAATTCAGTCAAATTGTATGCTTTTGAAAATTATATGTTAGAATCTCTGTAGAGCTTCATTTTCTGAAGATTTCTCCTTGAAAAAGATTTGGTGTAGCTGTTAAGGACTATAGGCAATCTGAACTATATAAGCTTTATCATCATAAATGTGTCTGAACTTTGAAGACTGATATTTGGAAGAGAAAGGCTGGGGCCGACTGTAAAGTGGAGAAGGATTTTGTGAAGCACAGGAGAAGGTGTGGATCAGCAAATAAGTATTCACTTCCTGATCAAGCTCTCTCCATGAACTGAAAGGCAGTGTTATGTTCCCTAGTTTTCATAACTTCCTTAGCACAAACTCAGTGTTCCTGAAATGTGTACTGAGGATCGCAACTGGGTTTTGCTTCAGTTAAAATAAAAGTCATAGTTCCTGAATTTTGTTGAATAAGTGGGCTTTATCTGGCTATGAGGACTTAGGAATTAACTTCTGGCAACAAAACACTCTTCCATATTATCCTTATGAAATCAAAATACAATTATATGGAATCACACTGTCTTCCATAAATAGTATGATGCACCATCTAAGATTTAAGGACATGAAAGTCCTAGTGAAAGTAAATTCTAAGTGCTTTTTCAATGCTCATCAAAGACAGAAAATTGATATTACAGGTTTGGTCAATGAATTCTTGCTGCTCAGAGCCTTTGCCTAGCAAATTATACAATAATTCTTTCAAGGCTGTGTTGAACTTAAAAGGAAACTGCAGCTTACTGAAAAATATATGTCAATTCTTAAACTTCATGAAAAAATCCTTCAGAAAATGATGGCATTTCTGACATGATGTTATCTATCTGTTCACTGGCAATGATTCCACAAGGGCAGACAAAATGTGCCACAGATATTTTGTGCTATATAAAAATAACAAACAAGATCTTTGCCTAGCTGTACTGAATATGAGCTTCCAGTAAGTATTGCTAATACGCCAGTAAAGCCTCTGTGGTATTGTGGTATCCACAAGAATTCAGGGGGTAAAATGCATGAGATAATATCTGTCTATCATGTTTTTCACACACTTGGGTGAAAAAAAGTCCTGGCCTACTCGTGCTCCCAGAGCTGGAGTTATCAGCATTCTGCTTCTCACCTCCAAGGTCAGGATTAATTTCCTTTTTTCAATACTTTTACCTATAAAGAATGAACTAAATAAATGGAATCGACAGATAAAGTATTTTATGAATAAATTAGAAAATCTTTCCTTCATGTCATTGTCACCCCTTGAAGTGACAGATTAGCTGCTGATCTGAAATCTATCAGGTGAATTCTTGAGCTTATAACCTCTTTCCTGCCCTCCTTGGAGAAACCCCTAGCTAATAATAATAATAATAATAATAATAATAATAATTTTAAAATATCTTTTTTTCCACAGAAAAATAAAGAAAATGGTGAGTCTTGGAGCTGTAGGTTTCACTCCACCATACAGACTCAACCACTATACCATTCTATAGGCATTCTCTGCTAGAAACAGTGATTCCTTTCCTTTCAGAAAAGCAGGATTTGCAAAGCTTGACAAACTCCACAGACCTCTTATTAGTTGACATTCACCAAGTTTTAACTAAGATCTAAATCTATGTTGTTTATTCACACAGAAAACATCTCTGGTCTTTATTTCTAATTAATTCACTTTACAAAGTCATCTGCTTGATGTTTAAAGTTGTTTTACAAACAGGAGGTTCAAAGTTGAGGCTGTCTCTTCATCTTCAGTGTACCTAGCTAGGTCTATGTTTTCTGGCACATATGGAATGTAGCACCATGCATTGATCTAACATACTCAAAATGTGTAGACACCAGGGAACAAATTAAGGGCAAAATCCTCCTCTCAGATCTGTTGTGCATGGATCAGAGATAAGCAGTACAAATTAGAGCTTTTCTAAGCTGCAATGCACAAATGTTGCTTCATGAGTTTCCCTCTAGGCTTCAAAAGGAGGTTGTGCCAGTTGTGCAATAACATCCTCTTTGGGCCAGGCAAATCTCTGAGGGTGTGTGGTCTGGCCAAAAAAAGACCATTTTATCTTTCAGGTCTTCACTCCCATTAGACATTTGCACATACACACTTCACTGAACATGAGATCAAATCAATACATGCAGGCCTGCTCAGGAATGAAACATGAGCACTCAATAAAATAAATAAAGAAAGAAATATGTGCACAGTCCCTAGCCTGATGAAGAATTCAAATAGCCTCAGAGTGGTTTTACAGGTTTATACATAGATCTTGTTTAATTTTCTGTTAATTCCCTGTGCTGTGTGCTTATTGCAATTTGCTTTTGCTCTAATTAAAATAAAATATTAGTCAAGGTAGCTGTGTTTATCCTTCATCATTATAGCCAGGAGAAAACCACTGCATGGGTTAATGACGGATTTTCACCTCCCTTTAATGTTAATGGTGGCTGTGAATTTAGATTTCCATGTGATTAAGAGGAAGGTTGTACTGCATACTGAACTACATCTGAGGCATGTCTACTATCGGTCCAAATGTTATACCGGGTTTTGTTGGTCACTGAGATAGGGTCTCGTCAGAGTACTGTCACCTGGGAGCCAAGAGACGATGGCTATTGCTAGTGAGACAAATGCTGTGAGATTTGTACCTATGAAAGATGCAATACATTTATTTGTGTCAGCATGAATACTGTTTCTCATGTACAGGAGGGAGCAATCTTCTGTTTCATCTGTGAAATAAGACACTCTGAAACAATCGAATGCATTGAATTTATTTCCAGATACAACATCACCAATTGGTGTGCTGCTAGATAGGTGTTCACAGGGTTTATGCTCCAGTAATCTGCTCCTGGGAAGAGATCCATCATTTCAGTGCTCTGAGGTGTCTGGGCACTGAGCTCTGGGAGGGATTTGGGACTCCTGTCTTGGAAATAGGTTTGATCGATCTAGTGGCTAGGATCTAGGAAAAGCGACCACTCCAGTTTCTAAAGAAAATTCTGCCGTTCTTGTGAATATATGGAATAGTTGAAAATCAGATTATAAATTACCAATTCCAAGGTCATGCGTAATTTCTGAAGCAGGCTTAAAAACAGAGTCTGCTCAAAGGAAAAAAACTTTCTTCTTGCCTCATTGAGTATTCCTCACTGAAATCATTGCAGCTATAGTTTGGATTCCTCCTAGTTTGTAAATTGAGTTGAAATGAATTTGGATCCTATGTCCTGTATCTTTTTATTTGTGAAAAATGAACAAACAAACAATAACAACAAAAACCACCCAGTAAATAATGTTGCTTTTGTCCTGTGGCTTTGTCAGTAGAAGACTCCTGAATACCAAGGCTGTTGCATTTTTCTCTTTCAGTTTTCAAAAAGCTTTATTTTTTTATTTTTTTTCCACTGGGACAAGTACATGACTAGATAATATTTTGATACCTTTTCATGATAAAATACTCTTTAGCTGAGGACAGGAATATGCCCTTATCTACTGACATTGTTTATGAAAGAAATACAACCTTCCATAAAGATAGTGTCTTTTGTTTTTCTAAATTGTTTAGCTGAAAAAGAGACTCTGATCCACTGATATACAAATACATGTCCCATGTTGGCAACTTTCTGCCTTACTATCACTCCAAGTTCATGAAACTACTGAGCCAAAAAATACAGGTGGGAGGCAGAGTTTCTGTGGGTGAAACACAGCACTTCCTCACAGATATTATCACAGTGCCTATTCACCAAATTACAGAAGAGATGAGACTTTTCTTTATGTAAAGGGCATTGCACTCCTCTCAGAATTATATTTTTATCACCAAACACTGAACAATATGATTAACTGTTCAGTATTTGGCATACCAAAGAGAGGGAAGAATACACAGACTCAATCACATGCACTTGCTTCTAGAAATTTGGAGCTCTTTTTTTTTTTTTTTTTTTTTTTTTTTTTCCAAACTTGCTCATAAAATTTAGACTATAGATTTGTCTTTGCTTCTGTAAACTACTTTGAGTAGTAGTCCTTATTACAGCAGATTTTATATTGTAATCTCCAGGAGTACCCCACTGTGTAAGGCAAACTAGGTTTGGATTAGAGTTAACAAAGGGAGAGATTAAATATTAGTAAATGACAAACATTTGAGACTGGAAGGAAGACTATTGTATCAGGATGGCTGCAAGTTTTTTCCCAGCCCCTTCATTTTCAACAGGAATAGATCTCTGCACTCAGCCTGAGGCTCCACCAGGATATACCATGGCAGAAGATCTCTGGCCCTAAAGATCAGTTTTGAGGTGCAAGAACAGTCAGCTTCAAATTTTGTTCACCCAATTCACAGGAACATGCTTCCAAAGATAAAAATGATGCTGATATATGGCAATCAAGCTTTGGACCAGTGTACAGAAAGAGCATAAAAAGTGAGCAACCATCAACGTTAAGAAAATAGGACCCTTAGGAATTATCTAAAGGTCAAAGAAAATGAATAAATATTAATGCACTTATCATGCAGAATCTGAGAAATGTGCTGTTATGACTGAAATATTATTCAACGACAAGTATTGTAATTAAGGTTTTTCTTTTCCCTAGGCAGTGATAAAGAAATGCTGGGTTTATCCTCAGCCTTTAGCCAGCAAGTGCTCCCCCCAACCCTCTTAATTCTAATGTGAGTTCTTAATGCAATAACCCTTTTAGATTGAATGAATAGCTAGTTAATTCTTCAAAAGTGTGGCATTCTTGTTGCTAAGCATTTAATTCCCCCCCCCCTGCTTTTCTCTTACTTCCAGGTGCATTCCTGGGCTACCATGGTTGCTCGCTTGTGTAACCCCATGAAGTCAGAAGGCTTAAGAGCCCCTAGAGCTAATACAAAATGTATGAGCATGCCATATCTCAAAATTCCTGCTGTCGGAAGTGTGGACTTGGAGGGGAGACAGGAAGCCTGAAGGGGAGAGGCAGAGAGAAGTCCCAGAGGAAAAGGGGGGAGGCAGGGAAAGAAAAAAGGAAGACAAGGCATTTGAAAGCAAAAAGAACATAAAGGTTGGAGAAGACCAAACAGGAGTGGAGCTAAGTGCTCAGCTGAGCACATAGATGCTCGCTGCAGGAAGGCAAACCTCGCTGAGTGACACTCACAGCCTCATTGCCCAGCACAGATATTAACCAGCTGTCTCTGCCTGTTTTTTAGTCCAGTATATACACTTGGAGGAGGAAGCTCAAGTCCACAAGGGGCCAGGGATGGTGCAAAGAGACTGCAGGTATCGAGACTTTGTGCTTGGCGCCAAGTGACAGAGAAGAGTCTGTCCCCCCACCCAGCCTGTGCTCTGAGATGGCAGTCTCATACACGAGGCAGGCCGCAAGGCACATATAGGAGACTTCTGACACAACTTCTGCTGCTTTCTTCAGTGTTAGCTTTGCCCATCTCATTAGAATGATGCAATTAATAACAGCTATGTATGTGCTGTGGACTGAGGGAATGTTGGGGGATAGCAAAGCTGTCGGTTAGACAGAGAGGTAGCTTCAAAACCGTAGTGGATTTGAACATTCCACTTGTGCTGAAACCTTAGCTGAGATACAGCCCAGAAATGTACAGTTTTGTCCCAGTTCTTCTAGTGAGAAACCAAAGCAGAAACACACAAGTAGACAAAAACACTCTCCCCATAAACATATATTGGCCGGACCTATCTCCTCTATGGATTATAGTTGTCTTGCCATGTCACTCACAAAGCTTGATGATCACTGGTTTGGAAAGGAGAGAAAAAGTGAAACAAAGAGCAAAATCTATTAAATTGCTGAGGCTCTTTTCAGGGGCCAGCATGTTACAGCAGGATCCCCAAAGGTCTGACTTAGCTGTATAAGGAAGCTGGTGTCATTAGGCCCTAGGAAGTCATTTTATTATTATTTTTTTTTCATTATCACTTTCCCAGTTCTCTTCACCCACCTTCCTGACTTCTTCCTCCTCTGTTAGACATGCTTCTAGGGGCTGGGATCAGGCAGTAGTAATGGAAACTCCCGTATATTCAAGCAAATCCTTTGCCATATTGATTTCTTCTGATTTCTGAGAAAGAACAGAATATTGCAGAGTGGATGGACCCTCCCAAGTACACTCTTCCAACCACCATGGGATATCTGCCATCAGCTCTCCAGAGCAATGAGAAATCTGGGGTCCATAGGACGCCAGCAGAGCTGGCTTACAGGGTGGTGCAGATGAACCAGGGGCTACAAGGCTTTCGAGGGCCCCCAGAGAAAAGAGAGGACTGTGTGCAGAGTGATCCTCACCACTGTTGTACTGGTGGAAGAGGATGCTGGAGGAGGATGCTCTTCATCCAGCCTGATCTGGGCCATTTATGAGTTTGCAGATCCCAGACCCTTAGGTGACCCCCATATCAAAGGTGTTATAAGACCTGAATCATGTTACAGATCTTGTCACAAAATAATAAAAAAGCAAGGCTTCTCTTGCTTCAACAGTCTTTAGTGAGGAGCTGGGATTTGTCACACTTGTGTGGAGGGACAGAACTGTGGAGGACTATAGAGCACAATTTACTTTGGGTGTTACCACTTCTGCTGTTGCACTGCAACAGGCTAGAAAGAGTCATTTGCTTTTATGACAGGAGTGATGCGATGCATGCAAACAGAAAAATCTTTCCCTTTGCCAGAGCACATGGACAAAACCCAAACACTAAAAACGATAAACGCCCTTTGTCATTCAAGTCTTCCTTGTCCCAGATTTGCTCAGCTGCTGTCTTTAGGATATATGATGCATGCCCTGCAACTCCCTGGAGCATCTGCTATGGGCCACTATGAGAGACAGAGAAATGAGCTAAAGGGACCTCTGGTCCGAGCCAATATGTGCTTATGAGGCAGCTCCTGCTTTCACTGTAGGTAATCCAGCATTTGTGCTGTCTGTGCAGCAAAATGAGAGTTCAATTAGAGCATGAGCTAGTATAATTTTGCTAGGTCGACGACACTGGTGTAGGTACAAGTAGCACTGGCTCTACAGAATGCAAAACAACATATTGTTGCTGAGGACCCTCTGTGTCTTCTCTGGCTGCTAGCAAGGCCAGCGCTCATGCCACTGTATGGCTATCCCTGCTGTTCATCATACTCACTGCATAGCAGATGCGCATCGCCACTTTCATGTAGATGTGCACCCTTCCCTCAAGATCTGTGAGTTTCTCTTTCTTGCTCTCCTCCTGATACTCCAGTAACTCAGGATCCCCTCTGGCTCCCTAGGACTGCATCTGTGCCAACAAAGCCAACAGACACAGAGCATGGCCCGAAGCACTGGCGCATGGTTGCCCATGTGGTCACAGCTCTGGCAGGGTTCCTGGCACTGTTTGGCCCAGGCCAGCTAGCTCTCTCACAGGCAATGCCTGGGCACAGCTGGGTGTTATCATGGGCCAAGGATGATTCCCAGCTGACAGTTTGAGGCTATTTTGGAGGGTTATATAGGTATGTTCATGCCTGGCTACTCAAGGAAATGGAATGTGCCCTGGCACTGTCGAGTTGATCAGCATAGCATGGACTCTGTTCTGAGAGCACAGTCTTGTTCATGGGGAAAAAAAACTAACCTGACTTCTCTGAACATTAGGACCTTTTACCCTGTAATTCATTTTGCTTGCTGTCTAACCTCATGTTTTAGAAGACACTGATAGTCCACATATTGGTGTAAAAATACAGGTTTATGGTAACTACTTTGTTACCAATATACCTGGGGGGTTGAGTAGAAATAACTGGAGTCTAGGAATGGAGTTTAGGAATGGCCACCCAATTCCATGCCATAAATCTCAGGCAAAATCTAAGGCCCATAAAGAACATTCACATGTACCTACATGGCACACGCCACTAAACCCTCTCACGCAGCCTACAGAAGTTCAGGTGCTTCGGTGCAAAAGATGAAAACATTAAAAATCATAGTGTGCCATAGTGTGCCATAGGAGGGATAACCTAGACACAGCCAGTACTGAAAGATGAGGGAGGCAATGAGGGGAAGAGGAGGTACGGTTTAGTGCAAAGAAGCAGGGGCAGAGGATGGGAAGCTGATGGATGTCAGACACTGTGAAGTTAATAATGTGAAAAAGCCAACCCCTCCTTCTGTCTGGAAAGCTGTGAAGTTATCCAGCACTGGGTAGCCCCTCTAGCCATTGAAACTGTCAGTCAGTTTTCTTCATTTGGTAATTTCAATTGTTAGAAGGGGGAAGTTGGGGTATTTGATAGGAGAGACTGTCTGTGCAGCTTTATAGCTCAGTTCTGCAGTCCCTGCAGTCAGACAGCCTTGTCTAGCCTGGAAATGTTCATCCGCTTCTGAATTCTGGGTCTTCAGCAGAGCTCAGGGCAGGAGTGGTACTTTTCTAAGTCATAAAAAATATCCTGTAAAGGCAGTGGTGGGTATAAAGGTGGAGGTAAGTCAAATTTAAGGAGGTGTCTGACCAGCAGCAATGCAACAAACCTGTGATCAGATCCCTTTGCAGCACAGCAGCTGGCTTCTGCTGCAAGCAGCATGGACAGGAAAGGTGCTACTGAGGTATTAAGGGACCTGATCCTGCAAACCTACCGCAGACAGAACTGCTGAATCATGCACAGTCTGTACTCTAAGAGCTTAAAGATTTGGATGTTGAGCTGACAGAGCCTGAAGTGGAATATAGGACTGGATGCTTAGAAGAGCACGCAAACAAATATAAAGCCAGAAAGCACCAAAGGGTGAGGCTACGTGACTTCCCATCCTCCACCCCACTGCAATTTCAGGTGCAACACCAGCTGCTTCACACTGGGACACAGCAACAAGAGTGGTCTGCTAAAACTGATCCATGAACTCCTTTCTAAGGAGAAAAAAGGGAAACGTGGTGTTCCTTTTCTGAATGCATAATCACACAGCAAAAAGGGCTCAGCCCAACAAAAGGGAAGGAAGCTAACAAGCTATCATTACTTCTGCAGTCCTAGCACTGTATATGAAAGTCTAAATGGTGGACAACTTGTTTCCCCTGTGTTTCTACCTTAGTGGTATTGGGGTAAAGTTGTTTTTGCAACTTGGCTGTTGAAGTGTGCCCACTGTAACCAAGGTCATGACATTTTGCTCAAACACCCCCAGCATCAATTCTTCATTCTGTTTCAGCTTGAAAATGTAACAGCACACACTTGATACATATCAATATAATGAAAAACTGGGGGACGTCAGACAAAAACTGTTTGTAGCACACCATACTGCTGCTTTAAGAGCTGGCTGTGCAGCACAGCGAATAAACAGTGTGCACTAGTCTACAATGAGATGGGCTACAAATAAATTATTAAGCTTTTCTAGGAGGCGGACGGGACATTTTCACCTAGACTGCAATGCGTGTCATCACATACAGCAAAAGGATAAACAGGCTTGGGCCAACTTGATGAAAATTGATAGTGACTTAACTCATCCCTATTCAAAACCAGCCGTATCCAGATTAAGGCAGCCTTAGACAGCAATTTCCAGAATAATCCTACATAACACTTTCCAAGCCTTCGTAATCATTAGTATGTGTTGATTGGAAAAGGGTTTTAATGTGCTGATTCAGAGATTCCCTGTTTGTCTGCTGAATAACTAGAGGGGAAACATTTTCAAGTTTGTGTTTATATATTCACTTTGCCCTGTAGCCCCTGAAAGGCAGAGAGATTCTTGGAGGAGATTTCTGCTGCAGAAAGTCATCCTGCAAATTTTAGCTGGCTGTTTCATTCTGATTAGAGATATTTTTGCGTGACAAGATTTAGTCTCAAGGCAAAATTTTCAAACCCTATAAATCCATTAGACCTTTTTGAAAACAAAACCAAACAGCCAAGCAAACAAAAAAATACAGTCTTGGGTTACAGTATGAAAGTTAGTACATTTTAATGCAGGCAGTCTTCCCTGATCCTCTCGCAGCGAATTGACTCTAACATTATTTTTCTTTTTCCAAAGAGAACAGTAGATGAAACATCATATAATCAGGATATGTTTCTAAAGAGTGTTTCAGATGGATGGTAGACATTCAGGAGGAATTCAGACAGTCATATTCTTGGAGATATGGATTATAAGTCTCTTCTAGTATTCTGACCTTGCCACACTTTCTTTCCTGTGTCTAAAATTCTTGTCAACCTCTATGATGCTATGATATGGGACAGCATGTCTGGAGCACACATAGCAAAAGATCATTAGTTTTAAGGTTAAAAGACCATCTTTATGTACTATTCCAGCACTACAGATAGGATTGCCTTGAACCCTCATTCTGCTCCTTTGTACAGAAAAGCAGGAGGATGAAATTCACCCATCTGAGACCTCACAGTCCCAGAAGGGACCTCAAGAGGTCATCTTCATACCCTTCAAAGAACAAGGATCAGTTATACTCAAGCCACCACACCTAAACTTTGTAAATCTTGTAACTACTTCTTTCTCTTTTATATATAAATTATATCTTGTTGCAAAGCAATCTGATTTCTTCTGGGTCTTCCTCTCTTGGACTCAGGGATAACTGACCACCTCCTCTTTAAAACAAACTTTTACAGATTAGGAAGTCATTCTCTTCTCACTTCTTTCTTCTGTTCCTTTTTACTAAATTAAATAAGCCATTCAGCCATTCCTCCTTGGACACATTTGCTAAAAACTGATCATTCCTGATGATTTCTTCTGGATTAACTCCAGATGATATACCTCTGTCTTTAAGTGCAGTGTCCCAAATTGGATACAATACTTCCACTAAAGTTTCTCCAGTGGGAAGTAGAGCAGAATAATTTCTTTCCTCTAACTTATATCCAACACTGCTCCTAAATATATCCCAGAATGAGCCTTGTTCTTTTGCAGCAGACTCATATTGATTGTTGAGCCATATGGGTTTGTAGTACATTATAACTTCTTGATTCTTTTTCTGATCTGTTTCTACTTGGCACATCTTAAATCCAAGTTCCACTTGTCCTTCACAAAACTCTGTTTTGCTGCTTTCAGACTGAAGATGCTCCTCTTGCTTTAAAATCCTATGTGTTCTTCCAGATGCTGCACCTCTTCTGAAGTAATACAGGTGCTCTTCCTGCTTCATTGGCAACATCCCTGATGACAATTATTGACCAGAACATGGTCAAAAACAGATATCCACGCTGTAAGTGCTCTCCCAATTTGACTGCAAACATTGTTAACTACAGTTTAACAAGGGCTTTTCAATACTTCCAAGTGCTAAAAGGAAAAAAATAGCTCCTTAGATGGGAATAAATAAATTACAGCTTCAGTTTCAGTATGACTCATTCTGCATGACCCTACAAACACAAGGAAATTTCACCCAGGCAGTTGCATCTCTGTTTGCCCAAACACAAGTGTCATTTTGAACAAATCTGCAAGTTCAGTGTTCTGCTACTTCATCTCAACAGAAGGGACACATTACCTTTATCCTGGATAAACTGCATTACTTTTAAAAGACACAAATTCTCTGAGAACCTCAACTGCTAGAAAAAGCTATGCATGAATATAATGTGGGAGTGATCTTGATATCTGGACCTGGAAGTGAACTGAAAGGCAAAGGGTGTACAATGGAGATACATTTAATGTATTCTATCCAAGAGAAAGCAGCTTTCTTCTTTCTTAAGAAGCACTTTCTAGAGCTTTTGTGAGGCTTCTCAGTTCAAGGCTCAATGACAGTCACTAACTTTTTGCAAATCAGCGTTGATCACTGTGGGTGGATCCTTGACTGAGAAGAAAGGACCAGAGCAAGATATATCGCTACATATATTGCTCCTTTCCTTTTATAACAATTTAACTATGGGTTGAACACAAACCCTATTAACACTGAGAAATTAATACTTTCAATTCAAGGGTAAGGGGCAATATCAGGATACCTCAAAATGTTTTCCATCCTTGGTTAGTCATTCCTTTGTTCAGCAAGAGCAAACCTTCCTGGCCTTCCCTCCTCCTAAACATCCCTCTAAATATTTCAGTTGTCACAGAATCACAGAATAGTCTAGGTTGCAAGAGACCTACAGGATCACCGAGTCCAACCTCTGACCTAACACTAACAAGTCCTCCACTAAACCATATCCCTAAGCTCTACATTTAAGTGTCTTTTAAAGACCTCCAGGGATGGTGACTCAACTACTTCCCTGGGCAGCCTATTCCAGTGACTAACAACCCGTTCAGTAAAGACGTTCTTCCTAATATCCAACCTAAATCTTCCCTGGTGCAACTTTAGCCCATTTCCCCTCATCCTGTCACCAGGCACGTGGGAGAATAGACCAACTGCCACCTTGCTACAGCCTCCTTTAAGGTAAATGTAGAGTGCAATAAGGTCGCCCCTAAGCCTCCTCTTCTCCAGGCTAAATAGTCCCAGCTCCCTCAGCTGCTCCTCATAAGACTTGTTCTCCAGACCCTTCACCAGCTTCGTAGCCCTTCTCTGGACTCGCTCAAGCACCTCCATGTCCTTCTGGTAGTGAGGGGCCCAAAACTGAACACAGTACTCGAGGTGCGGCCTCATCAGAACTGAGTACAGGGGGACAATCACTTCCCTGGACCTGCTGGCCATGCTGTTTCTTATGCAAGCCAGGATGCTGTTGGCCTTCTTGGCCGCCTGAGCACACTGCTGGCTCATATTCAGCCGACTATCAACCAATACTCCCAGGTCCTTCTCTGCCAGGCAGCTTTCCAACCACACATCTCCCAGCCTGTAGCTCTGTTTGGGGTTGTTGTGCCCCAGGTGCAGAACCCAGCACTTGGCCTTGTTGAACTTCATACCGTTGGCCTCGGCCCATCGGTCCAGCCTATCCAGATCTTCCTGCAGAGCCTTCCTACCCTTGAGCAGATTGATACACGCACCTAACTTGGTGTCGTCTGCAAACTTACTGAGGGTGCACTTGATCCCCTCATCCAGATCATCGACGAAGATGTTAAAGAGGACTGGCCCCAGTACCAAGCCCTGGGGGACTCCACTAGTGACCGGCCTCCAACTGGATTTGACTCCATTCACTAAGACTCTCTGGGCCCAGCCATCCAGCCAGTTCTTAACCCAACGAAGCGTACACCAGTCCAAGCCATGAGCAGCCAGTTTCCTGAGGAGAATGCTGTGGGGAACGGTGTCAAATGCCTTACTGAAGTCAAGGTAGACCACATCCACAGCCTTTCCCTCATCCACTAAGCGTGGATTTAGGTGCAACCAATAAAATTCGAGGCATGCTAGAAGTGGTATCACTGTGTCAAGCTATAGCCTGTCTTCTGATTTTCCCTGAGGGGGCTCTGGAAATACTGAGTTGTATTGTTAGAAGAAACAATAACAGAGGGTATGCTTACAGTGAAGTAGACTTTAAGTAGTGGATTAAACCATTGCCTTGTGTAACTTTGTGCTTAGCTTTGCTGCTGCACAAATCTGTAGACATTTTTGTCAACCTCTCTCTCTCCTGAGTCATATTATGAATGAAACTGATGCAATGACTCTGGCTGGTCAGTCTTTGTTTTGTCTCTTTTCAATGAGTCTGAGACTACCTCAGTGCTCTAGCATATTAGAAAAGCACTCAGAGAGATACAGAAAACAGAAACTGCTGTCCATATTTTTAAATTTTCACTTCTTAATCAGTTCCAGGTTTTGAGTGCTCATTTTCAGGGAGCTGCTGATGCCCTTAGTTACCATTCAGTCCAATTGGCATTGAAGCTTTTCAGTGCATTACAAAATCAGGATGAAAGTCCTTACTTAGTCTGAGTGCCTAAAATCAGTGGACACTTCTGGCCCCAGTTCAAATATGAAGTTGTATTATTATGAACAGTTATGTTTGCAGTTAAAGGCAAGGGGAGCAATTTATTAGCACAAAACAGACACTTATTCAATGACACTTGTAGGAACTGAATTAAGTACTGTCCTTCTCTAGAACAGAGGTAAGAGTAGCATCCACACTGTATTAGCCAGAGAAGCAGGGTAAGTTGTGAGCACAGGCTTTCTCTTTTTCCAGAGAGAGCTCACACTTAGATCAAGTAGCTACATCAATAGAAAGCATTTAATAACTACTCTGGACTGAACAAAGCTCTCTAATATCAGGTACAGACAAAAATAGCCCAGAGAGAAAATATACCTTCTTCTTGCATACACATTATGCAAGCCAAAGGTTATTTCTCAGTATTGCCTTTCTAAGTGTGATGTGCCCAGCTGTTTAAAGAAAATCTGCACTAACGTAACAAAAAGTAGATCAACAGGAGCTCAGACCTCTCCACTGCAAAGCAGAGGAGAATGAAGCCAGCTTGGTACCTTGGGGCTAGCAGACCTGGAATTTCCTTTGTCATGAGCACTGCTTCCCTTCACCTGAATGTGTCATGCTGGTGAATCCTGAGGTTAATTATTAGATTATTCTAATATACATCAAAGACTTCTGGAGTCTTCTGAGTCTTCACAGTTTAATATGTTCATTTATCAGGTGCAAGTAGGAGAAATGAAAACTAATTAAATAGGTTTTTTTTAAGACCTTTAAAATGATCTTACATTTTCAAATCCCACTCATTGGGCAATCTCTATGATACTTCAGAAACTGCGGTGTAGTGCTAAAGGGACACCTGGGTTCCTTTTCATGCTTTGAAATAGCAGATTGGTTGACATTTGAGTTTTTATTTAAAATGTGATAGCATAAAAACTTACCTGGATATTCTTCAGGCCAGAGCAAGCATGCACTGAGGTCAACGGGTATGCTTCCAGACAGTTTTAGATGTAATATTTAATTCCAAGAGTTCAACAATCCCCATATACCTATCACAGTTTAGATAAAGATTTATTTATTTATTTATTTGTTTATTTGTGTTTTTCTATTCCAACAAGGTTCCAAATGTATAGGCCACTGCTTTGAACTTCAAGATGCCTTACTAATCTCAATCTACTGACAGTATTGGCAAGGACTGTATTTGGAGGTGCAAAGAAATTACTGGCAGAAATAGGAACTGCTTTTTGTTTGTTTCTTTCTTTATTACCCCGTATTTGTGTGAGGTTTTTATTTTTCCTCAATTCTAAAAAAAATATGTATGCAGCTAAAAGAATAAATATGATCAAAATGATCTTCTATAGGAATGCAAAAGACGCATGTCACCTGTATTCATCTGGTGAAAAATATAGCAAATGTAATTACTTCACCAGTGGCGAGAGCTGAATGAATGAACTTTGCTTGGTCCTGTCCTAGCAGAGTGAAAAAATACTGAAAACCAACAGGTAAAAAGATTTCTGAGGGAAACAACTACTTTAATTTTAGCACCCATCCTTCCACTGAAAAATTAAGTCCAGTTGTATATTTCCTGAAATATCATGAGACAAACAGAACAGTTCAGTAGTCCAATCATAGCTTAAGTTGCTTATCACTGAGAAGGGAGCAAAGGCCTCTTTGAAAGCAACAAGAATTGCAGTGGATGGCTGAATTCTGCAGCAGTCATTGGAAGACCACTAAATTTTGACATTTTTTTTTCCAAGAATTTTTTAGTCACCTGGCTTTTGAGTTTTGTGATAAGGGTCTGTTAGTGAGGAAAAGAAAAGGAGCTAAGAAAATATCTCTCAGAGAAGTGCAATATAATTGCATTCTTGTTGCTTGATAAGTACAAAAACAAGTCTGCAGTTTTACCTGTATTTTGTTGTATTATTTAAAACAGCAAAAGGTTAAAATGTGTGCTATTTTTACTTTTTGAAGATGGGGGTGTTCATTCATTAAACGTAGTGAAGAAAATATACAGTCTAATTCTCCATGAAAAAAAAATAGTTTTATATTTACTGCATTGGGGCAACTACATTGAGATAATAATAGACTGTGGTAGCTTTGAATGAACTGTTTTAAGCTGTTGCTCCAGTAGCGTGTGAAATGAAGTGCCTCCTCAGCTACACATGGGTATAAAGAGAGGCCTTTAAAGGCAGTGAGCAAGGTATGAGAAGAAATTGTTCATTTTTCAAAAAAGAAATCTGAGAAGTGCCTGAAGCATTGAGGGTAGGGGAAAAGGTATGGACTCAGCATCCCTGGATATTGAGTAACTACTATATTTCATCTCATACATCCAAAATCAGTGTTCATCACTGAACATCCCATACTTAAAATGCAAAAAATAAAATAAATAAATAAAAACACAATACAGAACAGAATTATATGTTATTTACTGCATTGCTGCTTGATATGCATACATCATATCTCTTGTGGAATTGTTTTTTCATATAATGGATCTGAATTTTGAAAAAATACCTCTCGGGTATTTCTTGCTTTCTTCCCTTATGCATTCCCAAATGATCCCCTGCTTTCTATGAAAGTTTTATTTTTCCTATGAATCAATCACCATTCACTCTGTAGGAAAGCCCTTTCCATCTGATGTCTTTATATGCATCAATATGTTTTATTTTAACCCCTGACAGCTTGAGGCTTATTTAGCACAAGCTTCATTTACCCTCTTGGAGAAGTTAGTCTGGATCTTTTCCATTTTTCCTGATAGTTTTTCAATGTTCTGTGATCTGATCAGGAGAAATAATTCTTTTGAAGATCCACTTTGAAATGTAATTTCACTTTTTATCTTTTTTTTTTTTTTTTTTTTTTGAAAAGTTTCATCATTCCTCTTTTGATTGCAAGATCTGAAATTGTTTATTTGTGCTACCTGATTGCAAACTGATACACCCAGCTATTGACTAATAACCTTGATCTATTTTTGGTTCTCATATTAGAAGTGGGTTTTACTTTCCTTGTGAAACAACATTGCCCATGTCTGTGAAGGAAGCTAAGAGGATGTGAATGCAAAGAATACAGCATCTTCATATATATGTATAAACACACACTCATCACATCTAGTTCAGGGGATTACAACACTCAATGTTACAACCCAAGACATTTTCCCTTCATCTCAGCATTCAGGAACACACACTTGTTTGGCTGGAAAAATGAATGATGCCATGTTGATTAGGAAAACCTGTCCTCTATTGTATTTAGTTGTCAGTAATGTTGCCTTGTATCTTCTTTAATGGACGTCTCTCCCCATCCTGGCATGCCTCTAGAAGAGGCACCAGCCTGTCTTTCTACACCCTTTATTCCCAGAATGAGTGAAAAGGCGTTCATTACGCCTGTCAATGACACTGATCCATAAACTCCAGTCTCACATGAAAGTGATGGAAATTTCCACGGGGTACAAAACACATCATATTCCTAGATTATTGAGACCTTTCTGAATGAAGTACAACATGTTAGGATACTCAGCATGTTTCTTATGTTGTACAAGTGCACCAGAAACCTTATAGATTTGTCCCTAGGCCTATTGAAATAAACATAACTAGCATTCTACTGCCAGAAAAAAAAAAAAAAAAAAAAAAAAAAAAAAAAAAAAGCACTAAAATCAGTTTCTGGTTCAATTCCTCAGTGGTCGTATTTCCAGATAGAATTCCTTTTACTCTTAGCCTGCAAGATACGGCAATACACCCCTTTTTAATTTTAGAACTCTCATGGCTTGAATAGTTCTTTAGCTATGCTGAAACAATCTTTTTTTTTTTTTTTTTTCTCAAAAATGCTCTCTGTGGAAGAAGAATTCACTGCTCTGACTCTGACTAAGAACCTAAAGGCTTAGCCTAAATAGCACATTGGCAAACAGGTCTGTGCCCTTCTTCTCCTGCAATCATTGTAAAGGAAATCTTGTGAAGAGATCCACAGTGGTGGTTTTACTCAGGTGGGCAGACGAGCTCCACCACAGCAACTCTCTCACTCCCCCTTCTTAAAGGGAAAGGGGGAGAAAATACTATGAAGAGGACTCAAGGGTTGAGATAAGGACAGGGAGATCACTCAACAATTATCATGATGGTCAAAACAGACTCAGAGTAGGGAGATTAGTAAAATTTATTGTCTGTTACGAACAAGCTAGAGAAGTGAGAAACGAAGGAAAGAAACCAAAAAACCTTCCCCCTCCATGCACCTTCTTCCACCTCCTCCCCCCAAGAGGCACAGGCAAATGGGGGCTGTGGTCAGTCCCTAACACTTCGTCTCCAGCACTCCTTCATAGTAACTCGCTTCCCCTGCTTCAGTGTGGGGTCCCTCCCATGGGATGCTGTTCTTTCCGAATTCTTCTTGTGTGGACTTCCCACAGGCAGCAACTCTTCAAGAACTGCTCCAATACAGGTCTATATCACAGGTACAGACAGCTATCCACAGGCAGCAGCTCCCCCTAGACGCCCTGCTCCACTGGGGGCTCCTCCACGGGCTGCAGCGTGGAGATCTGCTCCATGTGGGACCAATGGACTGCATGGGGACAGCCTGCTCCACCAGGGGCCTCTCCACAGGCCGCAGAGGAACTTCTGCTGTGTGCCTGGAGCAGCACCTCCTCCTTCTACTTCTATACTGACCTTGGGGTCTGCAGGGCTCTTTCTCACTCCTAGCTCTCTCTCCTCTCTCCTAGCTGCTGTTCCATTTTTTAAAATCTGCTGTCACAGAGGTGTAAACAATGTCACTATTGGCTCAGCTCTGGCCAGCAGAAGGGCCCTTATCTAACATGGGGCAGCTTCTGGATTATTCTCACAGAAACAACCCCTATGGCCCCGCCCCCGGTAACAAAACCTTGTCATGTAAACCCACTACAGTCCCAGAGCTCTATACCCTTGTACACAATATGTAAAATATTTTGGGAAATTATTAAATCCACAAAGTTAATATAAGTAGTCATTTACCAGAAAGTATAACTTGTTTCTCATCTGACATCTTAGCGAGCACGTGGAAAGTAAACTTCAGAAAGTACCTAAACCTCTCATGTCTGCCACAAGTGTATATAGGGCAATGCTGATTTGAATGACGTGCCAAATGATCTACAGCATGGGGAAGCATACTGAATGCAAAAGTATCTGTACCATCAGAAATTGATTTGGCGACTATGTCAATTACTTTTGGCACTAAGCTTCCTGTGGGTTATTTTCTGATTGATCCTTTGGCCATCTGTGACTGTTTCTCTATCTATTCTTATTTCAGGAGAGATTTATAGTATGCTTTTGCTATCATAAATCATTCAAATTTTTACCCCATGCGGAATTTCCTCTTATAGTGTTTGGGTCAGCCTTGACTATTCCTTCTACTTCCTAGGCAGTAAGTGCTGCTGCTGGGCAATAACATAAGTCACAAAAGAGCTCCTCCAAACCAATCTTGATTTGTGAGACACCAGACGAGAATGTAATTTGCCAAAAATAAACCCCAACCCTATAGTTTCTAAACATCTATATATATATATTTACAATATACATTTTTTCTGCATGTTTTTATCTCCAGGTTTGTTTGTTTTTGTTTGTTGTTTGTTTTAAATCTGTTTAATTACTAACACTAAAAACACTTCCACAGCAACTTTTTACATGCTTATATGTCAGACATTTATGCTATTTATCTGAGATCTCACTTAAGAGTTTAAGCACACATTTTTCAATGCTGCAACATTTACAGATTCAAAAATGGGAGAGTGGCATTATGTCATTTACCATAATTCCTTGTCTTGCTTTGTGACAACATAGAGTGGCAGCTTCACAATTCTTTTATACTCTCTCTTTTTTTTTTTTTTTTTTTGACTAAACATACTGGTAATATCAGGTTCAGTTTTCTCTTCTGGGATATGTCTGTGAAGGACCCAAAGAAATTGACTGAACATTTTTTACCGCATTTGGTTGTGGAACTTGAAGTACTGAATCTTGAAATAGATGGAAGAAAAAAACTCTAAGAAAGAAGTTTGAAATGAACTAGCTGATAATAATAATACAACTCAAAGAGCTCAGCAGTTTTAATAGGACTAAATAATAATAGTAATAAACATTTTGTTTCCAAACTGAGTATTATTTTCTTAATATACTGTGAGGTCATAATTATACTTTCCCTCTAGTCTGCTCTAGAATTATCCAGGAAAGCAGATCAGATAAGATGTGAAATGTAAAAAGGGTTGAATGTGAAGCTTTCAAGATTTCTTTAGTCATTACAAAGAAATGAAAATGGTACAAACCCTCTTTTTTTTTTTTTTTTTTTTTTTCTGCTTTTACAGGTCATCTTTAAAGGCTCTTGTTGTCATCCATTCACATCAATTGTGAGCAAGCTATTATCTTTATGGACTCAGGATGCTGGTTTCAGACTCACAGTCCCTGAGCAGTGCTGTACATCAAGTAATCTTTTATTTATTTATTTGAATGCTTCAGCTCCTGAGACTCAAGCCTGCCCAGCATTCTGACAATCAGGGTTAATTACTGTAATGCTTCTCTGTCAGGTTCTCCTTAAAGCATCTTAGCAATATTACAGCTCATCCAGAATGATGCTGATTGTTACCTGTACAGGACTTTGTCAGCATATTACTTCCACTTTATGCAGATTGGGCACTTGCAATTTGAAATGCTCAAACCAATTTTTACCACAGATAAGCATCCTGAAAGACAGATTCTCTGACAACAATCAAACCTCTGATCTGTGGCTTTCTCGGGTATTTTCTTGTTTGCTTGATGCACTAAGACTTTCCTCACTGAATACCTTATTGTTTCATCAGTCAAGGCAGTTCAACACATCTTGCTTCTCACTTTGAATATTCATTGGAGGTAAATCTCAGTTTGACTGAGCTTGTCTCATTTTAAATCCCCTAATGAGTTTTAGTCTGCTGGCTAGGAGGAACTTTGAGTCCTGCTTGCTTAGTGTTTTCCATAAGGGTGACTCAATATTGCTGTGCTCATTTTGCAGGATTCCACTGCAGAAGACATGACCATTCTTTTGCTAACTCTACTGCTGGGTTTGTCCATGCAGTATTTCAGATCTCATCACCAGTCCCTTAGACTAAGTCCTGAATGACCATAGACAAAGTGGGTAGGCTACATACCTGTTTAGCACAAACTTACTGAAGGGTGTTCAGGCACTCAGGAGTCCACCTGGCTATGAACTGACCCACTAAGAAGTGCTCAGAGGAAGCACTCTCAGCCACCCCTGCCACAGGGCAGTAGCATGTAGATGAAAACCAAGTGGCAAGGCTGTTTCGGCTAGGCACACCACAGTAACCATCCTAGTAAAGACACTGTTAAAGTCTCATACATCTTGACATCTTCAGTATCCTGACATCTACATCTCCAACACTTTAACCCTTTACAGGTGGGAATAATACAGCTTCTGAGAATACGATCTTTGAAGACCTGTAACACAGGTGAGCATCTGCTTAAGCTAATCAGCAGAGAGAGCTGAGCAGAGCCAGAGTAAGGTGGGTGTAGGTTAGAACCGCTCGTGTGTTGTTCTAAATTGTGGTCAGTAGTAATTAGGAATTAGGGACTCTCCCAGCTTCTGGTAATGGCTAAATTTATCACTGATTGAGCGCAAAAGTAAGTTAATGTTGATTGTTTTAACTATTTCAAAAGTAGCTCCCTTAATTTAGGGTAATTCCTAGCATTTTGGTTTCCTTTCTTAGTGCTTTATATCACCAGTGCTCAGACAAGGACTGAAGATGTGACTTGGGAGTAGGACTGTTCTACATTTCCAACTTTATAATTGCATGTTCAAGCTGTTCAAATAATTACATGCTATATAACACAAACAATGTTATAAAGTATTACATTACAACCCAAATGACCTCCTTATATTAAGTTCTTCTATAAGTAACCTGTGAGAAGTCTTTATAGCTGATTTCCTGCTTATAAAATTCAATTCATTGCATTCAAATCAAAGTAGAAGAAATAACAAATGATAACATTTGGCTAGCTGACCAAACAGTTAGCCTTATGTAGCTTTCTGTTATGCCAGTATACTAGATCGAGGCATTCATTCAGCTGATAATTTGACTTCAATGACATTTAACAAGTTAGTTAAAGCCTTAGCAATGACCAATGAGAAACATAAATGAGAAGTGACTAAATATATTTGTGCAGGCAGAGTAATATACACCAATATCAAATTCTAAAGACAAATGAATCTTGGCTGTACCTGTGGGCTTGTTTTGAGAACAAATGAAAAGTTTGTTTCATGATGCATGTCCATTTCTTAGGAATTAAATGTACTGATGACTCATTTTTATGCAATACACATACACACACACACACACAAAAAAAAATGTCTTATTTTTATGCACAGCTATGATGTGGGAACTGAGGGATTCAGACTGGGATTCTCAAACTTGCCCTGCCAAAACACAATGTTGTTATCCCCAGTAAAAGTCTATGGGCTGGAGGGGCCTAACTCCTTTAAGTTCCTTTGAAAATGCCAATTCCAGCATCTAAAGACTGTTTTGGCTTATACTGGATGAAAGTAGTGTGATCAAGGCTCAGTTATAGGAAATTACAGAAGACCAGAAAGGTGCTGTTCTGGGAGGGTAATCTGATACATTTTAGACAGCACAAGAAAGAATTTTAGGGTAGATTTAAGGAAAAAAGAAGGGTGGCCACGTGAAGCTTTTGGATTTTTTTCAGTGCTATACTGGGAGAGACTCAGTCCTCCTATTTTTAAAAATAAAGCATGATTTTATAGTCAACCTCTTCTATCATTTCTTGTCAGTTTTGCCCTTCTTTCCCTTTCCACCCCTTCTCCCCACACCCCGGTCAAGCTACCTTTTTCTTTCTTTAATTATTCACAGTTTTAACACAGTTGAACGTTCAAAGTACCTTGTACACGGCATACTCAAAGATTTGACATACAGCTTATTCTGATGTCGTACAATACACGAGAGTATTATGCATGAAAGCAGCATGCCTTGATAAATGAAGTTAGATAAATTGTAAGTATAAAAATATCTTGGTTAAGGAGGATGATTCTACCAACAGTACCTCATACTCAGGAAGACACTAAGGTCAGGAGTGTCTTTCATGATTTACAGTTGAATATATATTGCATTGGTTTATTTTGAGGTGTTCTACAGTAACTTGAGAAAAAAGAAGCCCAGACACAGAAAGTATTTTTTTCCTAAAGATTCAGTGCTCCTCTACTTAACACCTGACAGTGACAGTATGGGATCTCTTGTTCATGTAAAGTGTGAAAGAAGACTTCAATTTACTCACAGATATAAGAAACATAAGCTAACAGGCTTCTTACCAAGCTTGCAATAGGTTAACAGCACGTAATTAGTTACTGTAGATCATCTGAAGTTTGGTAACCCACTAGATTTCTGACCCCGTGTGTATTCTTGAACTGGGATCCACTATAAAGAATTTCAGTAGAAGCAGCTATACCTACATGTAAATGAAGGATTAGAGACATAGGAAAAAATCTGGGAAAAGAAGGAAATTTTATTTCAGGAACTACGCAGACAGTAGTGAAGAAACTAGTGGGGAAACAAGGCATTTGTTATGGAAGGAAGAATGAAACTCATGCTAAGATCTCCTGTTACCTCATGGTAAACCCTGAATGAAACAGTCAGTCTTTTGGGCTAATATTCACATCAAAATGTGCCCACACATAGTTGCTGCCCTTTATGAGAGTCTTTAGGAGCAGCCTGAGCCTTGGGAGTCCTTCAGTAAAGTAGCCTGTAACCTAACTAAAAAAGAAACTGTTGAAGAAATAAGATCACAGAATAACTGAGATTGGAAGGGATCTCTGGAGGTCCTTACTCCAACCTTCTACTCAAACCAGACATAGCTATGAAATCAGACTACATGGCTTAGAGCTTTATCTAGGTGGCTCTTGCAGACCTCCAAGCATGTATACTGCACTGCTTGGCTGTCCTCAGGGTGAATAATTTTTTTCCTTACATCTAGTCTAAAACTCTTTTATTTAAATTTACATTCCACCATTTTTTCATCCTGCCACACAATGCTGTCTCTGCCTTCTTGTTGACATCCTCATGCATACTGGAAAGCCATGCTTAGGTCTCCTAGAATTCTCCCTTCTCCAGTCAAACAAGCTGAGGTCCTTCAGCCTCTCCTCAAAGGGCAAGTGCTCCAGCTCTTAACCATCTTAGTGGCCCTCTGCTGAGCTTTCTTTATTTGATCTGTTTTTCTTGTACCAGGTGGCCCAACACTGGAGACAGTTATCTAGATTGCATCCAAGGAATGCTGAGCAAAGAGGGATGACCACTCCCCTTGATGTACTGGCCATGCTGCTGTTGATATGACCCAAGATACCATTGGCCTTGTGTTCTGGTTTTACTTGGGTGGGCAGCCAAGCTCCACCACAGCTGCTGTCTCACTCCCCCTCCTCAAAGGGAAAGGGGGAGAAAATATGATGCAAAGGCCTCAAGGTTTGAGATAAGGATGGGGAGATCGCTCAACAATTACTGTGAGCGGCAAAACAGACTCAGAGTAGGGAGATAGTAAAAATTATTGGCTATTACGAACAAGCTGGAAATGTGAGAAACAAAGGAAAGAAACAAAAAAACCTTCCCCCTCCATCTCTTCCACCTCCTCCCCCTGAGCAGTACAGGAAAATGGGGAATGGGGGATGCGGTCAGTCCCTGACGCTGCATCTCTGCTGCTCCTTCATGGTCACTCTCCGCCCCAGCTCCACGTGGGGTCCCTCCTATGGGATGCCGTCCTTCCTGAACTGAGCCTGCGGGGGCTGCCCACAGGCAGCAGCTCTTCAACGACTGCTCCCACATGGCTCCGTACCACAGGATCCATCCCCCAGGAGCAAACTGCTCCAGCACTGGTGCCCCATGGGTGGCAGCTCCCCCCAGACCCCCTGCTCGTGCGTGGGCTCCTCTCCACAGGCTGCAGCTCCGGTCCAGGGCCTGCTCCTGCAGGGGCTCTCCATGGGCGGCAGCATGGAGATCTGCTCCATGTGGGACCCTTGGGCTGCAGGGTGACAGCCCCCCACCAGGGGCCTCTCCACAGGCTGCGGGGGAACTGCTGCTGCGTGCCTGGACCACCTCCTGCCCTCCTTCTGCACTGACCTGGGGGTTTGCAGGTTCTCATGCTTCTCTCCCAGCTGCTTTTTTTTTGTTGTTGTTTTCTCTTTCTTAAATCTGCTCTCAGAGGTGCAAACATCACTTATTGGCTTGGCTCTGGCCAGAGGCAGGGCCCTTATCTAACAGGGGGCAGCTTCTGGATTCTTCTCGCAGAAGCCACCCCTATGGCCCCCCACTACCAAAACCTTGCCATATAAACCCACTACACCTTGCTGGCTGCCCAGACACACTGCAGGCTCACAGCAGAGCTTCGCCCCCACTGGGGCATCCATAGCCTGTATCACTGCAAGCAGTAAATGAAGCACATTGCTGCAGTACTGGTGTCTCTTCTAAATTGAGAATTCTGAGTTCAGCCCTAAATTCATCTGACAGCTCCAGATGTGCTACCTGGTGGCTAATTAAAAGTTGCCAATCAACTTAAATGAATAAGACTAGGGGTAAAAAAAAGTCACTCTCTTTCCTCTGACTATATGACCATTATGTTTTGTTGTTTTTTGTGAGCGGGGAGATTACAAGCACGGCACTTTTTAGGAGCTATATCACTTGAACTCTACACCCAGGAAGTGTTCAGAGGTACCTGAAGCTGAAATAGAGCTTGTTGAGCTCAGGAATAGAAAACATGCATGCTGGCCTAAGTTTACTGATTATTTTGGAAGATACTGGACAGGGATAGCTCCTGCCTCTTTTCATAGATTTGAGCACAGGAGATACCTCAACCGGTTTTAACTCAGTAACAATCTGTCTGGGATGTAAGGTATAATACCTCACTTTGAGCTGTCACAGCTCCAGGTGCCTGAACCATCCCTACAGCACACTGCAGTCACTTCTGTGCAATGTGGCCATATCAGTAGTTTGTATGAGATATATCTCAAGTGTGTTGTAATGCCTTCTGGGTAGCTGCTGGAACTAAGAATGAGCTAATATACTCTCTCCTCCTGCCAGCCTTATTAGTTTAGAATGAGTGCTGTGAGGACTACAGCTTCATGTCTGCCAATACAGAGATTTGGGTTTCGCAGTTGGCTCAGGGATTGAGTAGGGTGAGATCAAATCTGCCTGAAAAAGTATTCTGTAGGTATACCCTACCACCATCTCACACAATCAAACTTATGCTATGCTGCCTATTCCTACCATTTGTTTACCTTTTATACTATTTTTTCCTACCATACTATTTCCTTCTTTCCTACTATATACATATATATATATTTGCCTCCCAGTTAATTGTTTTTGATAATCTTACAGTCTCAGAGGAACAAAGTGATTTTTCAGAATGCAAAATGCATTCCTTTAAACCAGAGGTTTATTCCATACAATATTTTTTTCTTACTTTTACAGACCTTTAGACAAGTAACTCCCAGAGCCAACAATCACAATGTTCTCTATTTATTTGAAAAAAAAAAAAAAAAAAACCTGCATCAGAACTTAAACATGTTGCTTTCTGAAAATGGGGCAAATCCTCATGGCTTATGCCAATGCCACACAGATTTATCCTCCAGAGCATTGTGCTTAATATAGAAGTCTACTGTCATTTAAGTATTTGCTAGAAATCACAGGGACCCACTAGTACATAACCACAGCCTTGTGCAAAAATAATGCAGTGCATCCCTATTCCTAGGAAGAAAGTCTAATGTGAATTTTAACTTCCAAAAAATAATAACTAATTTCTTGCTTATTACCAAAAATAGCTTTGGCCAGGTTGGATGGGGTCCTAGGCAACCTGATTTAGTGGGGTTGAAATAGATGATGTTTAAAGTCCCCTTCAACCTAAACCATTCTATGATTTTATGATTCTATGACACTAGCCAGCATTGGGCAGAAAATGTCTTTCCATTCAGAGATTACAGTTGCCATCAAAAATGTACTGTTTTCACTTGATTTCTTTCACATAAAACTTACTGCAAATTTCAAGAACTCTGCTTTCTGTCATTTGAGAGGAAGAGCTGTAGGTCAGAGTTTGTTAATGAAACAGAACAGATATTGAATAATGCTGAATATTCAGCTGAATAAGCGTTATTCTATAAGACCTAATTATGTCAACACAAATATTTTAGCACCAAGTAAAAAGAAGCCTGAATAAAATTCATCTCACTCAATGAAAACAAAGTGATGTTGAAGCCAGAGAATATGAAAGTTGAAATAAACAAATGAAAAAAGCTATATATTTCAATTCTTTTTTTTTTTTTTTCAAGCTAGCTATTATTATATGTAACATAAGTGCAATTTCAGAAAAGAAAATAGGTATTTAACTTTCTCAATGTGAAAAATTGAACATACAATAGCACTTCTCTAAGGTTTTTTGAAAACTGCCCCTTGTTAAATCCTTCTTCCTCTTCTAAAGAAATTTCTTGGTTTTAGAAAGTAGTTGGTAGTGTTTAAAATCCTGCTGCCACTCACACCAAACAGAATTTTGTCATTAACCTCAAAGGATGAAAAACGTTGCTTCTGAGAGACTACAGGGGTGGTTCAGACTGGATATCAGGAAAAGGATCTTCACTGAGAGGGTGTTTGGGCACTGGAACATATTCCCCATGGAAATGGCTATGGCATCAACCTTGCTTGAGTTCAGTAAGCATTTGGACGATGCTCTCAGACACATGGTTTGATTTTGGGGTGGTCCCGTGTGGTGCCAGGAGTTGGATTTGATAATCCTTGTAGGTCCCTTCTAATTTAGGATACTCTGTGCTTCTTTTCTATTGTCTTCTTACAAAAACTGTAAGCTAATTTTGTCAATATATGCCCATAATCAACTGCTTATTAATCTTAACCAGCCTTGCCTGATTCCATTTACTTTTTTAGAACAGAATAGAATAGAATAGAATAGAATAGAATAGAATAGAATAGAATAG
>CM021766.1:121346399-121422208 GCA_011076525.1 Nettapus auritus
AGAATAGAATAGAATAGAATAGAATAGAATAGAATAGAATAGAATAGAATAGAATATTTCAATTGGAAGAGATCTACAAAGATCACTGAGTCCAACTGCCTGACCACTTAAGTGCTCACCAAATGTTAAAGCATATCGTTAAGGTCAATATCCACATGACTCTTGAACACTGACCCGTGTGGGACATCAACCACCTCACTAGTTGGTTAATAGAAGCCTGTTGCAATATTTGACCACCCTCATGGTAAAGAAAATTTTCCTAAAGTCTAGTCTGAATCTGGACCGGTGCAGCTTTGTGCCATTCCCATGTGTCCTGTCATTGATTACCAGGGAGCAGAGACCTCTCCACTTCCTCCCCCCCCCCCCCCCCGCCAGGAAGTTGCAGAGATCAGTGAGGTCGCCTCTCAGTCTCCTTTTCTCCAGACCTGACAACCTAAGTTTTCTCAGCTTCTCCTCACAAGGCATGCCTCCCATCCCTTTTATCAGCTTTATTGCCCTCCTCTGGACACATTCTCTGAATCCTTGAAAGAATGAAAACATTCTTTTTATATTGTGGAGCACAGAACTGCACACAGTATTTGAGCTAAGGCCACACCAACACTAAATAGAGCAGGAGGATCACCTCTTGTGACTGGCTTGCTGTGCAGTGTTTAATGCACCCCAAAATGCATTTTGCCTTCTTGACTGCCAGGCATACTGCTGGCTCATGCTGAGCCTGCTGTCAACCAGCAACTCCAGATCCTTTTCTGCTGAGCTGCCTCCACTTGTTTCCTAGCCTGTACCTCTGTCAGCCACTACTCTGTCCTAGGTACAGAATCTGGCATTTACTTTTTTTTTTAATTTTTATTTTAGTTTTTATTATTAAAAAAAAAAAAAAAAAATCATGCCATTGCTGATCGTCCAATGCACAAATCTACCTAGATCCCTCTGCAAGGCCTCTTGTTTCTCCTGGGGGTCAACAGCATCTCCCAGTATCTTCAGCAAACATAAGGATAATTTCAACTTCCATGTGCAGATCATTGATAAAAATGATGACCAAAACTAGCCCTAGAACTGATCGCTGGAGCTGGAGAACACCTCTAGTGACTACCCTCAACCAGATGTAGTCCCATATTCACTACAACCTTCTGAGCTGTGCCATTCACCCAGCATAGTGTGATCCAGTTTATCTCAGAGTTGGACAATTTGTCCAGAAGAATACTGAGAGGGACAGTGTTAAAAGCCTTACAGAAATCCGGAAACATTTAATTTCTGATTTAAATAACAGAAAAAGAAAGTAAAAATATTTTACTGAGCTACTGTAAAGCTACAAACATTTCAAATTTGTAATTGCAAGTGTTAACCCCAAGAAGAGGTTCTAATCAGCCTCAGCAATCTTCCTGGTTTACATCCAATCAAAAGCTTAACTTTGAAACACTGACTGCTTGCAAGAGATTGCTGAGAAATGATTGAAAGCCTAAGAATTCTATATAGAGTATTTTTCTTAAACCTCCACATCAGCAAGAATTTGAGAAAATCATGATGGACTTGATGATCCACAGAGACTTATTTTATAAAGTTAAATTTTCTGATTTTTATAACTTCAGACATGAACAGTACCAACCAGAGTCTGAAAAGTAGATGTTATTGTAGGTGGTAAATTTTCAAAGATTTTGGAAGAAAGGAGGTGATGTTTCCCATACAAATAGAGATGTTATAGTGTTTTAAACTATTACTGGATAATAAAAATATAACCAGAAAGCAGCTCTGCAGAACTTGTCTTGACAATGAAAATGGAAATAGAAAAAAAAAAACAGGATTGTGAGAATTTGTCTGCAAGTTTCCCATAGGAATCTGTAAGCGTTAGTTAAAGAAGGGCTTCTTCTCGTTATTGCCCTGCAGCTCGATTAAATTGCTCTCACAGGGGCTGGGATAGGCTCTGCATGGCCTCCTCTTTCAGAAAAATCATCTTACTTCTGCTTCTACACTGGAATCCAGAGGTTCCATTTTCACTAGAATTGTTAGAAAAACAATTTCTCATTAGTAATTTTTTGACTTCTAGCCTAACATATATAAAAATTTTATTTAAAAATGTAATATCTATACTGAAATGTAAGTATAGAAGTTTGCTTTGCTGAAAGTGACAAGACGATAGACCAGGAAATAACAAGTCTTTAAAGCCCCTCAGTACTTTTTACTGTATTTGAGGTGTTTCCAGCAGCAGCATATTCTGATTATAATTGCATCTCTGTTGCTGAATAAGCACCTGTTAATTTGACTTGTCAATTCAAATGAGCAAGAATTTTGTTGTCCCTGCTCCTAGATGATGTCACTTGATGTAGTGATCCATTGAATGTCTTCCTAATTTTTTGTCGGAATAATACATCTGTGATAGTGAGATATACCATATATTTACATCTATCACTCTTTCTTTTCATGTTATCTGCATGTGTTTTTAATCATTTCAGTAGTTCACCTTGAAATCATTCCATATCTTTGTAGCTTCAGTAGAATCAGGTGTAGGATTCAATGAGCTAAATTTCATGTCTGAGTCAGCACGTCACATCAGAATTTCCTCCCAGATCTGGGATTGCTGCCAGCATTTTCAGTATTGCTTAGCAGCTTCCATCAAGCAACTTTGAATACAAACATCAGCTTCTACAGGCTCTACCTCTCCCAGTTTCTGCAGATTTTACAATGCCTTCTGTACAGTGAAGAAGCCCATGAGCTAAAAGAGCTGATGAAACAAAACTCTGGAGCAGACATTAAGGTCTCTGTTTCTAACAGTATGAAATTTGCATTCCTGTTTTTTGTCTAATGCTTCTATTCAACTTAGATCATGGGCTTTGCTTTCTGTCTTATCCATTAGTCACACTGAGTTGGCATTTCTAACATGCTCGTATTCAGACGAACATTCCTACTACCTTCAGGCCTCATCCAGCCTCTTTATATGCAGTGATAACTGCTGGGGGTAAGCAAGAAAGAGGATTCACCAAACACTTCCTTTCTCTTCCAGAGAAAACTCTCCTGTGAATAAAAACTGCCAATGCCTTTAGTAATGTTTGCAACCTTTTTCTTTTCTTTCTTTCTTTTTTTTTTTTTTTTTTTTTCAAATAAGAGAACTATCTGGAAGTGTTGTCATTTTAAAGATATTCATAGAAATTAAGAAGCATTTAGTTTTAATGGGAAGAAAATATTCAGGAGATTATTCACTCTGTACCAGTTTTAAAAAGTCTTTTTATTATTCTCAAAATAAATTGGGGGTAGGAAGGGGGGAAAGGAGGACATGGTGTTCACAGATAACAAGAATGTAGTTCATCTCCTAAGTGTATTGCTGAGGCTATCATAACAAATAATGCCATGTGATCAGTCATATGACGAATACAAAAAAATAGCTTCCATGGTTATGACTTTGTATATCTACAAGATAGAATTTATTTTGTCTATGAGACAAATATAGGCAATATTTGTCAGTCTAACAATGTCTGATAAACAGCAGTTGTATCCAAATATTTGGCACCAGGAATATTAACCCAAGAGTAGGCTTAATGTGAGTCCATTTGATTTTACAAGGAGCCTCCATTTTTCATTCTGACTTCAGACAGAGACATCCCAAAAGAATCAAACTAAAATAGCACCACAGAGAAGTATTATCTCCCATTCAGGTGCTGATTCTCCTTCATAACAATAATCAAGCAAATCTCAGAGGGTTCGTCTCGTGAAGGTTCGAAATGAGATGTGTTTCCAGGATTCGATTCCCTTCTTTATTAAATGTGAATCAGACCCATCCACCTCAGAAGCTGCACCCTCACAGCAGGATCATGGGAGAGATACTTTCATAATTTTTATCCTTAGAAAGCCATAAATAAAGCTGGAAAGTAATCCTGCAAGTATTACTTTCTAATCTAGTGATCAAGGCAGTCACGTCAAAGGAGGGAGTCTATGAAATAGTGAGGGCCTTGCCCCAAAATAATTCTCATATTCTATGATAAGTCAATCATAAGACAAAATGTTTTAACCAGGTCTTCTGCTTCATTGGTTTAATCTCCTTAGACTATATATAGTATTATGGACCCCTACTCTGCTCTTTTAAAATTTCAGTTATTGTATGGACACTCAAAACAAAAACATTTGCAAACAAACAAACAACAACAACAACAAAAAAACCCACAGTATCATCTAATTCTTCTTTTCACTATCCAGGAATATTTTCCAAATGTTGGGGGGGGAGGGGGAGGAAGAGTGAAGCCCAAATCAAAACACCCTGACACTTCTGTTTCTAGAAGTGGTTTTAAATAAGTGGTCCACACTCTGAGCAGTAACCTGAGTTGTACAGCTATTTTGCAGAAAGCTTGTGCTTGTTTTGTTTCATGAGGGGGTCCCACAATATTTAGAGAGGTAATCTGGCAAGTATAAGATTTTTTGTGACCAGGTGTACAAGGATCAGCACTGAAAACAGACTTTGTACACAACATTTTATGTGCCAAGGAATAGCATTTTTTTTTTTTTTTTTTTATTTTTTTTTTTAGTGGTCTTGGTTACTCTCTTGAAATGTGGAATTCTGGTCTTTGTTCATCTGGAAGGGTACTGAGGTGGGCATGTAAGTCTTTGAAGAGGCAGGATTTCAGAAGTTGGCTTAACAAAACTCTTCTCACTAGCTGCTTTTTGTGGATCTCACTCTGAAGCATGTGACTACCCATGAGCTCTGTAGTCATTGCCGGGCAGATTGTCCCTGTGGAACAATACCAGTGAAATAATGTGATGTATTTCCTCATGGAATCAAATGGGAAAATACAATGACGAAAACCTGAAAGCTGTAGGCATACCCACCTGTTCAGATTTGCTAATAAACAGAGGTCCACACTGTCTTTCTGTAGTAGGCCTGTGATTCAAGGGACAGGAAGGTACAAGAAGGAACTGTTGCTTCTAGTTAAAAGAGAAAAATAAATAAATAAATAAATAAATAAATAAATAAATAAATAAATAAATAAAGTGAGGAACATATTCCCATTGGGCTGGGATGCAGAAAAGGAGGCATCTGTAGCAGGAACCTGGAACAGTGCAATGACGGCACCAGACTGAATCCTTCTCAGTAGGTTGCGTGACAGAATTTGAAACTAAGGTGCAGAGCATGAACTTGGAACAAAACAGCTCTCTCAGAACTGCTTTTGTTTCAAGTCCTGGAATCATTCAGTTCTTTGTTTTTCCTTCATATCTCTTTTATTTATTTATTTAGTTAGTTATATCTTCTTGAGTCCTCCAGAGGTGACCTCTCCTCAGCTCCTGTATCTCACTTTGCCTGATGCAAAGGCTTCTCTAGGCAGACCCTATTCCTGGCTGTAGGACTTCACTGAGATATGGAGCCGCTAAGAAATACAAGAAGTAGCTATTGTAGTGATTCTAGTCACCACGGCAACCACCCCCACAATGTCTCCCTACTCTTGGTTGAGCTTATAGATATTTTTCCCCTTAGACTCCCTCTCTAAAGACCCAAATTCTGGGTTTGTTAACACGCAGCATCACTGCCTTAATACTTGTGCCCAAATAGACATCTGTTGTTGCCTTGAGTTGTCTTGCTAGATACCCTGTAATAATGCATACCACCAAGAAATACAAGGGCAGCTGGAAACTTGAGGCATTTCTCAATCTGTGAAACAAAACATTCTTGTGCTGAGCATTTCCATTCTGCACCAACTGTTTCAATAAGCAGGGTTGGATGTTTACTTCTCTCAGCTCTCTGAACACCATCAAACTGAAAATTTGGAGACCTGCGTTGGAAAGAAGAAAGACTGTAGCTCTCCAAGAGCACTGAGTAGGATGCATCTGAGCACCTTTGGTGGTGTGAATGCTCTTACAAGAGCATTGCAGTTAGCTGCAATGTTACAGGAATCTGGGAAAAAAAAAAAAAAAAAAAAAAAAGAGGTTGTGAAACAAGAATTTCTAAATTCTAAATTCTTGTGAAACAAGAATTTCTAAAGTGGAAAAGCAATTCAGTAAAAATGACTTCTATCTGCATGGATCACATTTTGAAGATGGAGCAGTGATGGAAAACAAGGAAGCCCGGACACTAAGAAGCCCACATAGGTCTGAAATATCACCAGCCTTTTATTACCTTGAGCAGAATGTGCACTGCACACCACCAGAAGACTACATCTGACTAGTGTACCACTAGTTGTCCAAAAGCCATGGGAAATGAGGGCAGGGTGTGATGGTGTAGAAAGGACAAACTGACAGGCAAGGGACTCCTCAGCCCCCACAGGCTATTGCATATACAGAGTAGAATGGCCTAGTTAAAGCTACCAGAGCACGCAAATACAGCTCATAAAATGAGCATTAATCCCTCTGCAGTCTCCCTGGCTGCAGAGCAGCAGCTTTTTAAGATATGCTAACTCAATCACTAGAGATCTTCTGTCCATATCTGTAATTAATATATTTCTAACATGACCAGTGCAAGTGTTTACCCAGTTCTTTAATTCTAATGGAAGAAAATCAAATGTCCTTCAGCAAACTGCATGGCTATCTCTCTCCAAATCAATCTCTTTCAAAAGAAGTAAATAGAAGTATTTTAGTAGAACTCCAAAGGGAAAAACGTTTGGGAAGCAATTGTAGTTTAGAAGCAGCTTACATTTCATTAGACAGTATGAAGTTTCTTCACACTTTCTTGTCATTTTAGAGAACTGCTGTCACTCAGATTGAAATTGGAGGTCACAAATTTGTTTTGAATTTGAAATGGAAAAACAGATACTATACAAAGCCCGAGGCTTGGCTGAATACCTCTTATATCAGAAAAAAAAGTTAAAAAAAAAAAATCAAAATCAAAACCTATTGCCTTTTATATTTAATTTTAACTGGAGCAATCAAAGCTTATATCTGATCAGAAGACCAAAAGCTGATGGAAGCCATGACAGCCTGTGACTATGAGAAAATGCACCGTGTGAATATTTTATCCTGTGATTAACCAGTCTCACCAAGAAGATAGGCATAATGATCTGGTTTTAATCAGTGTGCTCATTGTCATATTTTCTCATCATTTTGGAGAGAAAAAATAGCAGTTTGTACTAGACAAAAGTTTGTGTGTGTGTGTTTTTTTTTTTGTTTTTTTTTTTTTTTTTTTTTCCTTTCCATTGAAGAAATTCATGTTAATTATTCTTCTGCACCTGCCTAATGGGGCTGAAGTAATTCAATTGTCATATTGTTGTAGACTGTTGCTTTGTGTAATGTATCACCCCTGCTGTTTAACTTAAAAAAAAAATTCTATACTCCTCCATTATTCAGCAAGGCCTAATGATTATTCCAACATTTGTACATGCTGCACTGCTGTTTTGATTTTAATTGACTTCACTTTTTTAATTAAGTACATTGGTTTTAACATTGTTGTTTACATGCATGGTTTTGTCTTTATCAGTATTTGCTTCCATTTGCATTCTGCATCTATTGACAATTTGTTTAGGTCCATTCTATGAGAACAGATAGATAGAAAATCTGCAGTGTTCATAATCTCATTTCACATATTATACTTATTCAATCATATGAAAAAAAATGAAAGTATTCTGAAAACATTAGCTTAAAATATACACTACTTTTAATAATACTTTTAATGTTAAGCATTGTGTTTGTAACAGAAATCCCCTTAACTGCTAAGCTGGGCCTAATTTATCTTTTATGCAAGTTGGTTATGTTATTTATCTATTTATTTTTTTATTCTTGAATCTACCATAAAACTTCAGAAATATATTTTACAAGTTTAATTTAATTTTACTTGCAGCCCAAGAAAAAAGAAAAAAGCTGTTCCATTGAATACTGATGCAAGTACCCATTCAGTTCCTACATTCAGATCAATGTTGGTAGATTCCTACAATGAATCAATTTTAGCTTTTCAAGGATTACTTTTTATTCTAAACCTTGGACATTGTTGTTGTTGTTGTTGTTAAATCCCTGTTTCTATAGCCTTTCAAAACACCTCAGTCAACTGATTTGTCAAACACTGTCCCTTGTAAGTACATCATTAAACAAAATCTTCCTGCAGAATTCATTCATCTCTTCTTCCCCTCTGGCCCCATGTCTTGAAAATACGTTTCATCATTTATCACAGCACAGAATGTTAAAAAAAAATAAATAAAATAAAATAAAAAAAAATGGACCAGAGATAAAATAATTTCCAATTAATATTATTTAAACAGAAGTGGTAGACATTGCAAAGGTTGATAAATCATGCCAAGCAAAATTAAAAGAAAATTGGAATAAAATGATCTTAAGCCTGTCTTAGTCCAGATGACAGATGTCAAAGTTTAGTGAGGAAGTTTTACAAAGGATGCTATTTCTGCTTTGTTATTGAAAATGGTATCATTGGCACTCCAAAGACGAGAGCAAACCCTGTAGCCTCCTTTCTGCAGAACCCACTGACCCATCACTGGCTGTGAATGAAACACAACTTCTTTCTCCCTGGACTTGTATTCCAATCTCTTGCCTTATGGTATGTCTGCCTTGGTTCTGACTGCATAGCTTTCATCATAGCATGACATGACTAAGAGACAACACAGAAAATATCCACTAAACACCTTATTCATGGTGCCAGAAGTCACTACTGACCATGTGATGAACAAAGAGAAAGCAAAAGAGATAGGAAGAGCTTCTGTGTAAAATAAAACATAAGGCACACTACTAATTAAAATGGAATAGCCAGTGTGTCCATACAGCTTTGCTCATCCTTGTTTATGTGCATTCAGCATAGTATTTCATACATGAGAGGAGCTTACTGACTCCAGGATTTTACAAGCTATAACTCTCCTTACAACTGCAATACATATGCATCCCTCCTTCTTGAGATCCTCCCCTTAAAATGTTTAATTTTGAGAGTTTACAGTGTAATTTCTAGCTTTTTAGCTTTCTCTGTCACCAGATATATAAATGTGTTTTGAGATTATATGTATATAGTTTTATAATTCCCAAAAGCTCAGATTCTTATCCCATCAGATTTTCAGGATCTCATGTTTTATGAAAAAGGCTAAACTTCATGTGATTAGTGACAAAAATTGGGTCTCTTGATGCAGTCTGATCACAAACTTGGAGGCTTTCTTGACATAATTTCAGTTCTACCTGCAAAACAAATAGTTCACTTGCAGGGTGGTCAATAACTGAACTGAGCCAGTGCTTTTTTACATATACTTCAAAAATGGGCCAACACACAATTTAATACTCCAAGATACTGAAACATTTATTATACAGCAGAAATTACATATAGATAGCGAGACAAAAATAAAATCTCTACTGTAAATGATTGCTAACTGGCCAGTAAAAATCAGCTGTTGTTAGTGAATACTTTAATCCACCTCAGGAATTTGGGGAGAAACTGCTATGTATTTGAAGAAGCCACAGCAAGGAGAAGCAAAATGGAGCTAAACTGGCTCTTAGAAATATAAAGAAAATCTTCAGGGTATGGCAATAAGAAGATCTGTGAGAGAATTAGAGGCTGAGTGAGGCAGACACTCCCAGTTTTGCTGGAGGTTATAAAAGGAGAGGAGCAGTTGGCTGAGGAATTCACATTGTCTTTGGTGATCCGTGCCAAGGCAAGTCCAAACGTCCCACAGGAGAACATGAAAGAAATGGAAGTATCTTTCTCCATCCATTCCTCCATCAAAGAGTTAAAAATCTTGGGCCTCTTCCTAATCATTTTCTGTTGCTATTGCAGCACACAGCTTTGCAACCACGGCTGTGCATTTTGCTCCAGGATTTTTAGATGGAGGGATAAACAAAAACTCTCCTGTCATTGTGTAAATGTTCGGGAAATGTTGTGACCTGATTTAAGGCTCATTCTGGAGCATGTAGCAAGGCACTGGAGAGAGTTTGCACTCATTTCTCCTACCTCATGGCTTTTCAGTTTCCTTGGCCTTAGCAATATGGAAGTGACTATCAGGTATTAGCCTGCAAATACAGACACCAACCTGACAGGCTTAAATATTAAAAAATATTTAAGCAAATAATGTATGCAAAAACAAGAAGGGCTTCAGGCTTTCTCCTTGAAAAGCTACTCCTGCAACAATGGATCACATCAGGCAAATAAAATAATGTCTTGTCTGCACTGTCAGTTATGCAGGTTGTTGCCCTGATCATCTGTTTAGGCAGTGTTTCTTCTCGTCCCTAATTCACCAATGTGACAGGGCTGTTGCATTTCAGTTCTGATGTCAGGGCTCCACAGAAAACTGAGGAGGTCTGGGGCAGGTCAAGGAGGGGCCGTGCAGCAGCACCAGAGGCTGATGTCTGGCAGGAGGAGGGGGAATTTTGTGCTCCCTCACTGCCCCAAGCCAGAGCAGGGTCTCTCAGACATCCACACTTCTAGCTGTGGTCATGGAAGCTGTGCCCAATATGATGCCCTGTGTGCAGGGCTGTGTAGGAGACTGGGGCAGTTGAGTGATTTTTGAGCCAAGCTCTTGGGGAGACAGCTGTCAGTAGAATGCACAACAAGCAGCAGGAGCTGTGCAAGGAACATCTTTACCTTGTTTTAGCTCAAATGCTATTGGGCTTTTCTCTTCCACTGCCCTTAAGCCCAAATACAGCTCCTTGCTGTTGGGTGTTCCTGTCTACATGCACAGCAAGACTTTCTCCTCTCCTTTTTCCCTGCAAACCCTCCTAGTCCTCCTAAGCCTTAAGCTTTTCCTTTTTTCCCCAAATCCATTTTAAGGGGTGTCTCCCCTTCTCTAACCTTCCTCTGCCACCCCTCGGCTTCCTGGAGCGCTGCAACTTCCCCCAGCTCTTCCTCTCCTCTCACCATCTCCATCTTCTTCCAGGGCTCACTGGCACTTTGACAATGCTAGCAGGCTAGGGAGCAGTGCCAGGAAGAAAACAAACTGAAAAACAAAAACAAAACAAAAACAAAACAAAACAAAACAAAACAAAAACAAACAAAAAAAAAAAAAACAGGCCCACAGCTCCAAAGCCTCCAGGACAAAGAGAACAAGCCCTCTGTGTTCAGTAGTCAAATGTCCGTGTGACTGCTGGCTGAAATAACTGTTAGGGGGGTGAGAAGGCTGGATCATAGCTAGCCCTCCAGATGGACTTGTCAGGAAAGCAGAACAGCAACTCAGCTGAGCAGGGTCACAGAAAAACATTAGTAGATGATTAAAAATAAAAACAAAATCCTAACCCTTGAGGGTCCTTTTTGCTGGACTCCCAGATGGAATTCAGCAAATGCCATTATTTTTTCTTATTTTATTCCTGCTTGAAGTTTAAATTACAACACAAACTTTATTACAGAATTCTTCCTGATATCTCAATAATTATATACTATGTCTCTCATATTTTTGCCTGTTGATAACTTACTACTGTTTTGCTGTAACCTGATCATTTTCCTGGAGTTTTGTTATTTATAATTTATAATGTTTTTATTTCATACAAAAAAATATTATACTATTATGTGCTGGACTGAATCATATTTTTAAGCTTCAGCAATTTTCAGTGCTTACAATTAATTAAATACAATGTATTCAAGTAGACAAATTCCAAATGGTACTGAATGATCTTTTAATGTTAACTGTGTGTTTTATAGACTTTCCTTGCATGCACTTTAAATATTTTATTGTTTTATTATTGCTTTTATGTGATTTCAAAACAATAGATTCCTTGGACCATCGTCTTATAAATTAGATCAGCATACTATTGCTATAAATATTGCAAGTAAATACTGTATCTTTGTTAATATAAATAGAACAGCATTTCATTTATAGTTTACAATTCTATTACCATCCATTAGACTTTTAGACATGGAAAAATTTGTCTCAGATCCACTTTTTTCATCATTCAGCTAAGAAAATCGTACAAATGTTATGCCATATTCTTCTACACTGTGTTTAAACAAATAGGTTACCATTTTTTTCAAAGGACTCATTCTTACTTGTGTTTGCTGTTCCATTTTCATATACTCCTTTAAGTACTAATGTATTTTATTAACTTTTAAGATCTTCTGAATCCTGCATAACTGCTGCTGCTTGCTCTAAAACGCAACCATCACTTCTTTAAAAGAACAATATATGCAATGTATTTACTTTATTGAAAGTCTATTTATAATTTTCTTTAAGGCTGAGTCATGATCTTAGAAGGATCTGGCATATAGATTTTTGTTTTCAAGAGGGCCGCACAGCAAGATTTTAGGGACACATTCCCAGTCCTCACTGCAAAAGCCAGATTTCCTAGAAGCCTCACACTGTATCTAAGCACCTGACCATTGAGTATATTTTCCAAAGAGCATTGGTGAAATTCTATATCAGTCACCTCCCCCATTTATAAAATAGCTCACCAGAATACACTTTATACCATGATGGCATGCTTGTGTATCGTGTGAAGAGCTCATTGGAAAATCTGGCCACTTATTTCGTCATCTGAGAACAGAGCTCCTTACCAAACTCTGTACGTCTGTTTACTGTGAGCAGCTGGTCTCAGCTCCTATGTTGGTGAGGTCCGCTAGGTCACAGTTGCATGTTTGTTTTCTCCATCCAGTGGGTAATTTGTTTTTTAATAATGTTTTTGACCCCATTTGCAGCTTCTGTGCCATAACTGGGAAGGGATGGGCCCTGCAGTAAGTAATTAAGTCTGCAGGAGCAGGGCTGCTTATTTTTCATTGCAGCAGATAATCAGAATACTGTTGCTGAAGTGTAAAATGCAGAAATTAATGATCCTATATAATACAGATTAAAGCTTTCATTTTAAAAACTATCAGTGCAGAAGAACAAAAGTAGGGAGCCCTGCACCCACTTTGGAATTTCAATGTATGAGATCTCTAACATATTTGGAGAAGATGCCTGAATGCAAACCAGAACAAAATTCAGTCCTGTAATAGCTTAAAGAAACGATCAGATCAGAACTCTAAATGTGCAGCCACCCTCCTTGCTACTTTGACAAAGGCACTGTTGTATGTAAACATTCTTCAGTTGGTTTTGTAACTTTCAAGTTTTTATGGTTTAATAAAGCAGAGAGATCATTTTCCATAAGTAGAATAAAATTGTGTGTTACAGAGGACAAAGAACAAATATGATGTTTTTAACTCTTAAAAATGCTTGCTTACAGAGACAAAGGATATTTTTCTAGAAAAGTAATATATTATTCTGAATCCCACAAAACTTCTTTACATAAGTGCACAGGCATCTAAAAACTAAATGTGTCGCTACTCCATTGTAGCAAGTAGACTTTTGAGTCTTAAAGAAGATTGGGATCCCATTATACCAGGTGCTGTACACGGAAAAAAGCATGGCAATAGAATATAAATAGTAATCAGATGAATAAAAAGAACACACCATATTTCTATTTGTTCTGGATTGAGTGCAGATGACATGCAAAGGCTGTTAAAGAGGAAGATTGGATAAAAGCATATGACACACACAAGCCATAGCTGATAAAGAATTCAGAAACAAGAAAACAGTCATTTTTTGCAGGTATTTTTAAAGTGATGAAAAAAAGAAATGGAGAATTCCAAACATTTTTTTTTCTACACCAGAGTGAAAGTATTCTCAGATCAATAAGCCATTTGATCTGTGTCATGAAGTGCCTATACCATCCCCACAATTTAGGGAGGTGACTGAAGAAAGAAAGAATATTTATTTGTTTCTTGTATTATTTAAATACCTGTAATTATGGACTGCTTTTCTGGGGACCATGTTTTCACTCTCATTCACTTCTCTGAGTAGGCTTACTGGAAAATTATTTTCTTCTATAAAGCTATCATTTCTGTTGTTGTTAAAAAAAAAAAAAAAAAAAAAAAAGTCACAATAGCAGTACACATATTTTCTTTTCCACCAGAATAGCTGCATTTTCCTTGCCATTAATAATTAACTACGTGATCACTGTGGATTTGAGGAAAAGAGGATGAACCCTACCAAGAAAAAAATCTGAGACCTACAGTCATGTACTTTCTTCTCACCAGCAGACCTCATAAACGGCATTTTGTGCTACTTTGCTGTGTACAAAGAAGGAAAAAAAATACAACTTGAAGAATCAAAGAAGTAATTTGCACCTGTTTCCAGTGTGATTTAATGTGTATTTTAGCCAGTTGTTTCTTCTAGAAGTTGAGCAATCTCCCTCTCCCTGACAACCTATAAATCTCTAACAACAACTTCTAGTGCAGATGATCAGATGAGTAACATTCAGATAGAGGCTAAATCTGGAAGCAAGGTAGATACATATACTTTTATACCTTTTTTTAACTTTAACCTTCAATTCCCAATCTGCCGACAATCACTTTGTTTTTCAGTTAGTTGGTGACAAAACTAACAAAAAGTGATTTCTCACATGGACTCCCTCATGCTGTCACAGTGATGTTTGAAATTCATTTCTGCCTGAAATGTCCTGTTTCAGTACAATGCTGAACTTCAGTAGGAAACCATCTTAACACCTCTAGAGTGGTGTTTCTTGCACACAGTGACCCTATCTCTACATACACTACATGGCTCAGGATAAGAACAGACATATCTTGGACAGTTCCTGCACATTTTGCTAGCCCAGAAAGGTCGAGGCATTGGTCTTGGCTTATACATCAAAATGCTGGGAGTTTCATTATACTTATGTGGTCTATAGTGAGCTTATGATTTTGCAGTGATGAACTTGGTAGCAAAAGAGCACCAATACCATACTCTTCAATTTTCCCTTTAGCAGCAACACTACAGCAGGCTTTGCTTTGTGCAACCCGATCGATTCAAAGGATTTGAGTGCAGGGTTCTGTAGGTCAAATTCAATTGCTGAAATTCCAGAGTGTTGAGATGTCAGAAAAACTGCAAACCACATTTTGGACGTTATTAATGTACTCACCCTGAACATCAGGCAATCAAAAATGTACAGCTACTGGAAATACATTTTGAAATGACTATTTCTTTAAGGGAAACTTGGTAAAAAGAAGAGAAGTTTTAAAACAAACTACAAATACAACATTTGATACAGAGTGCACTAAGCCAAATTTGGCTCTGATTCATATCCAACATGTTACAGAAAAGGCTGTTTGCGTGACATTTGCAATCACATTCAGGCACCAAACAACATAAACAGCACAGACAGTCCTACAATCTCTCTCTGACCTGGGCTGCCACATATATAGGTTCAGTCCTGTGCAGAGACTACATCACCTGGCTCAGACAATATCTGGCTTTACTTATTCTGAGAGCAGCCCCAAATTATCTTGAAAAACTATACTGACTAGAAGACCCCTTCCTGAGTAACCCAAGACAGCTTCACACCTACATAGAGGGCACCATCCAGAATGTGTCAGAGCTTGAGTCACTGAGCATTTCCAGCTCATGCTATGTATGTTGGTATGAGAGAGGACTGCTTCTTGTGAGAGGTCCAAAATGAAGGAGATTCAGCAGCACAGAAAAGGAAAAAGAAGTCTGGGGAGGAGAGGGAGAAATGTGGGGAGAAAATGAGACTCCCATGCCACAGGCAAGGGAAAAGTACATGGGTCTGAGGAAGGAGGAGAGAAGAGAGATCCCCAGCTATATTTCTCTCAACTGTCACCACAAACACCTTTAATCTCACTGACCCTGTTTGTTTCACCAGTACCTGCCCTCCCCACACAGATGAACTTTCCCAGCTCTGTCTCACCTCAGCCCCCCAAAGCTGTCACTGACCCTTCCTGCACTGAGAATGCTTTGGCACCATCAAGGAAATGAATTTTGCATGTACTATGAAGAAACCTAAAATAGTTTCCAGTTTACAACAAAATTTATGAAGTGATTGGCACCAGTGGGAACACTGCGCTTGTAACACGGTGGATCACTAGGTGAGATGTTCTCATCTCAACCTCACATTATGGGAAGAAGGTATGGAAAACAGCCACATTAAGCAGCTGTCAGAGACTATGGTGAGTAAGTGGAGGTAGTGAGGAATGAATTTGGCTGTCCACTCACGCAGCTGCATATGGTCTCCTGTGGATGATATCTATGATGTGCCATTCAGCTCTCAGAGAAATGGCTGAGATCTTGCATTTTGGATGCTCAGAAGACCACAGTGTTTGGTCCCACTTGCAGCTGTTCTTAGAGCAATTTAATTCTTAAGAGCCTCAGAAGAGTCTCGACACTGCCCTGGGCTGGAGTATCTCAGTGCAATTTTGTGTGAGGAGGCAGTTTGGTAAAAATATCTTGGGAAATGAAATTCCTGTTTCACAGTCCCTCCTGGATGAATACTGGCCCCATAGACCTTCTTATAGTTCAGCACTCCCCTACACCAGGGACCAGGGACAGGAGGGCCCTGTGGGACTGCATTCAGACTCTTTGGGGGCACCTGACATTGCACCTGGGGGACAAAACCACAATTTTGCAGTATTTTTAATACCTTTCCTAGACCAAACTCCCCTCAGTTTTGCTTATTCTTCCCTTGTGGCATACCAAAGGTGGTTTTGTTTTCAGGAAGGCAGGCTGTTCTCTGCTTCAATTTCCCTCAAGATGAATAAAGGTATCGCTCTTTGAAAACATCTGAAACTTAATCTGTCACAAATTTCCCACCACCAGCCCCCTTGGGTGGCTCAAATCCGTAGCTGAGAGATTGCGTGCTTGCTTATCATTCCAGTGCACTCCTGCCTTGGAAAACCACCTTGCTCTAGGTGGAAACCATTTGCTTGTCTACAGATTGTCCACTTGGGGATGATTAACACCCCTCTGCTTTTATCCCTGGGTTAGAGTTAATTCAAGATGATGCAGGGAAACCTCATAAAAATGGAGCTCACAGACTGGGATCTAGATCATTAAGAGCCCAAGCAAAAACCTGAAGATGCAAACAGCACCCCTAAAACCCCAGCAGCCAACCCCGAAGTACAGATGGGGAAGGGCAGAGGATCATCTGAATGGAAAACCACGCACTGCCAGGACCTTGGATTTTCATGATTAGATGCTTTTTTATTTCATACATTTGGTTTGTTTTTTGTTTTGTTTTGTTTAGCTAATATTCATTCTTCTCAGTATCACCCAGGATTTCAACAGAGAATGGGTACCAGAGCCACATTCATACCCCTATGCTGGCTGCCAATGATCCACCAAAAACCCAGCCATTTCTTTCATTCAGAGTCATTGAGCCCAACAGCAGTTGGGATCCCACAATGTGCTCACTGTTTTGTCTGCAGATAGCTCCACATATGAGATCCTTTATTTTTAAAGATGGATTTATCTGTCACTGTCTGCACAAGACAGTGAAAGAAAATACCAAAACACCTTTTTTTTTTTTTTTTTTCTTCAAATCCTTTCTTATGATTTAGTACTTTGAAAGGAAATCCAAAATAATTTACACGTCTGTTTTTCACAGTTCCTTCATTGACAATAGAGAAGCTGTTTTTAGACCTATGAATGGGTGACTATGTGATTTATATTTTCAATATACTCAGCAGCTGACAAACCAAGCTTTTTCAATTTTAGTTGGATTGGAAACTTTGGTTAAATAGTTTTTGATTATCAGACTCATTAAAAAAAAAAAAATCATATATTTTGGATGGGAAACAGATTTAACCCACCTTTTCAGCTAAAAGATATGGATATCATTTGCAGAAACAAAAAGAGAAGCCAGTTCACAGAGCTGACTACCTTGCAAAGTCATTCATAAAGTCACCATGTTAAGACACCTTCAGTGTTTTACTTTGGTAAAATTTCATGTCAGCAGTCACACCATATGTGATGGGGATTTACAAGAGAGAAAACATATTCCCTGTGCACTGACTAAAATTCAGCACCTTTCAGAAACATTTCAGGTTGTTTGAAATTGTTCCAATTTCCATTATCTTGTACAGTCACAGCATTTAGAAACAAGAAAAACTGCAGTAAAATGCAAAGGAAGTTAAAATGTCAGAGGTCCCCAAAATAAAAGCAGTTAAAAAGAAAGAATATCAAGCAAAAAGAGTTTTCTGTGCAGCAGAAATAAGTTTTATCAGGCACTTTATGTAGTTAAAGCTGCTCTTATCACTTGTGGGGTTTTTTTTGTTTGTTTGTTTTGTTTTGTTTTTGCTTTTCAGTGAGCTGTAGGACAATCATAATTTTAACAAACCTTTAATGCTTACCGTTACTCTAATTCTAACAGGGGGTGTATGAAAAACAGACAAAGTAGGGTCCTGTGCATGTTAAATTTCTCTCAGGCACTTTCATCAGTCTGTTAGAGCAAAAAATCTTCAGAAAGATGCCAGTTTGGGGCATCCATAGGATAAGCCAATCTTTCCAATTAGGACAAAAACCTCCACTACATAATAGTCTTTACAGGCTCATAAACCACCCTACCACCCAAGATGTTAACAAGCTGGCATGTTTTGAGCATCAAAGATAGAGAGGAAACTGTGTTTACATGTTTGGCACAAAAACTAATGAGGAAAGTCAATTGGCCCTTTGTCTTGAGGGTCTGAAGAGCTGTGCTCTAATGTTTGGTTTCTTGGTTGGCACTTGTTCAAGTAATCACTCGTGGCCTGACAAAGCAGCACTTGTGTTTTATTAGTGGCCATGCTGAACTCTCCTGCCTGGGCTGTGTTGTCTTTCAATAGAGTGCTGCACCAGAGGGCACACTTATTTGAAAACACTAAATCAGAGCATGATGATCTTTGCCCGACAAATACAACCAAGACAGAAGAAAAAAATGTTGACAACAGCTCCCCTTTTGTTCAATAAAGTGGAGAATCAACAAGTGTGTACACGCGTGCACGCGTGTAAAAGCAATTCTGAAACATCAGTGACAAACATAGCAAAACTTTGTTCCTGTGATGAGAGTCACAGAGCCAGCTGCGTTACTCCATTCTTGAGAACAGCACATTGGCAAGACTAAAATTCATTCTGCTCACATGTTGGAGACTAGACATAGCATTTTTAATGTTTTGGGTCAGTCTGGCACAGAGGACAAAGGTACAAGTTGATGAAGATGTAGCATATTCCATGGAATTTGAAAGTCAGCATTTCATCTACTTTAGCCAGGTAAAAGGCAAAACCCAGAAGGCCAGACTTCATCTGATAAAATTCACACCTCCAACATTTAAATACCTCAAAAAGCACAAACTTGTCAGCAAAATCAGACGAAGATACGTGGTTTGGAAAATTGGACTTTCTTGTGAAATTGTGTGGACTTTCTTGTGGTACTCCTTGCCAGACAGATGATGAGAAAAAACTTGCAAACTCTGACTCATGGTAACAGTCCCACTGACTGTACAAGGTAATTGCATGGAGACAAATTAACTGTTCCACTTATGATGTCTGTGTGTAGGAAAATTCACCAATCTGAAGATGGAAAAGAAAATGTCCAGAGGGATACCAAAATGAAGAATAATGACTAAACTGAAAATCCTTAATCTTAGGCTATTTTGTCTTCCCTGTCATTTAGAACCTCCTAGGTAGGATATATGGAATATATATAAGTCTCACTGCAAAGTTTCATGTTGCCTCCATTTAACTTTACAAATCTGTCTAGACCATCAACTTTAAACAAAACTAATCTATAGACATCAGAGATACATGCTTTGCTTAAGTATCTCTATTTTTGTAGTTCTAATTTCAGACATTTTCTAAAGGTGTGAGGGGGTCTGGCAAATATCTGTTTAAAAAGTATTTTCAAAGAAAGGAAAAAAGCACCTTTTTTTTTTTTTTTTTTTTTTTTTTTTTTTTTTTTCCAGTGATAATTTAGTCTGATTAAAATGAAATATATAATCCATTATGTATGAAGAATCTGGAAAAAAAAAAAACTTTTTTTTTCATAATTCAGTATATATGGAATGTAATTTTGAAAATTGTTGTATACTAAGCCCATGACTATTCACAGTTATATTATGATGTAAATTATATAAGCAAGGAAAAAAAGGAACCATAATAGTGAAAGAAGCTGTGTCAGTTCAAAAAAAAAAAAAAATCTACAAACTAAAAACGTGGTCACTGACTTTACATACTGGCATAAAGATGCAACTATCATCCGCTTAGTACAAACATACAAGGTAAGCAAGGAGATCAAAATATGTCTCACTATACCCTTTCAAGAAACCTTCTGACAGCCTAAACAAGCTGAAAATTATACATATTGTAACTGAGAAGTCTCTAGACTTGTTCTGTTATCAAAACCATTAAACAATTTATGAATTTCTGCAACAATTCTGGAATTGTACCTGAATGACAATGAATTGTGTTTACAGTAGCTGTATGTTTGAAGAGTCAGGTTTTTAATTTTTGTATTGGATCATGCATGCAGTATTTGGCTTTCAAAGACACTTTAATTTATAGATGTCATCTTGAGCTCAAGACACTCATCAAATTGTAACAGGTGATACATGGCATATAACATTCTATTGTTTCTCTGATAAAACTACATTTTAAGGGCTGAAGAGTGGATATAGCAAAGCATTTCTCTATTCAGTTAGGTCTTGGCAGCTGTCTCTTATCTGTCCAGAGACTAAATTCTGCCGCAGGAGAATACCTTGTAGGATTATTTCAGGGCACTGCAAAGGATGTGCTACTTTGACACAAAATATATATTCTTACTGTAGTCTTCAGGCTGCTTGGCATGCTTATCCAAGGCACTCCCTTGTGAGGTAACTGGCATTGTCAGCTCATTTGCACTTTTTAACCTGTGCTCTGTTGAATACTTAGGGCTTCAAGATAAAAATCCATCTTTAGCAGGAAAAAACATCTACCCAATGAAGATGCAAATAAAGAACTCCATATTTTTTCCTGTGAAATAAGTCCACTGAATATATCCTCTTAAAATGTTAAAATGATAGAACTCGGGTATCTGATTCCATTTGGGGAAATAAAATAGACATTATTTCTCTATTCTACAGCAAAGTTTCTTTCTGTCACACAATGTAAGGAATCAAGCAATCCCCTTTAGAGTAGTGTGGGAACTGAAAGAATAAATGCAGTATATAGCTGATGCGGAACCTTTTGAAAAACAGTCTCTATTAATTCAGACCTGTCAATACTTAAGTTTACCTAGGAGACCAGCAGTTTCTATATTGTTTTTGTTTTCTCCTCTAAAATTTGCCATTTATTTCAGCAATTACAACATGTCTTTTTTTCAAACATTTCACAAGCCTTTCCTTGTCTTAAGGGAAAGCAAGCACATAACACTCCCCATTGGCTCAGGGACTATTCACACCTGCACTGTAGTGGTGTGAATTACACTTTAGAACATAATAAGGCATATAGCAGATAAAACAGCATAAAGAAATTTTCATATTTTCTTTCAAATTTAGATCCAAATGGTAATCAATTTCTTAAACTTCTGCACTTTTTATCCCAACAATTTCTCTGTGCTATATGATTTAAAAAATATTCAAGTGATTTTTTGATAACTGTGTAGTACAGGTATTGCTTGTTGGTTTACAAATGACTAATTGCATAGTGTTTCATATGGACAGGTTAGATGCATGTCTTTTATAAATGGGAATTATAGATCAGCTATTGTTTCATTCTAACAATAGTAGTCAGAATTAAGTCATGCATGTAGAAAGCTGCAGATGAAAGCAATCACAAAAGCTAAAAGAAAATAAATATTTTAACCGCAGCTTTAACTGTCCTCTATAAAACTATACACTTCTAATTTTCATATTGTTTAATGTTTTTCCAAGCATTTCCAGGCAAAACACTGTATTTCTCTATTTTTTCATTGAAAATCAAATCTATTTTTGACTGATGTTTTTATAAACTGCCAATTTTGTATGAGTATTGAAATGGCAATTTATTGCTTTTTTTGTTTGTTTGGTTGTGTGTTTTTTAATATTGAGAGCTAATTTTTATGGTGCTTGTGTAGCTTTAATCCACTAAAGACAATGTCCTCAACAACTATACCTATAAAAATTCCTTATTAGTACAAGTTCTTGTGTGTTTGTTTGTTTGTATAAAAGAAGGAAAGTAGAAACACACTTTCAAGTGAAGCTTGTAACTGAGTGTAGCACTTTGCAATATTTGCTATTTCCTGGAAGTAAAATTTATGTTACCCTGGACTAAAACAGGTGAAGAAGTGAACACACTATCACACTGTGAGAGATGCCTATAAAGCATCTGATTTTATAGCACTGCTGGAATTAGGAAAAATAGAAAATGCTTTTGAGAATACCCACCCATTTTTACCCTTAGCCTTCATGGAGTTTACAGATGCTGGAACTTCCATGCTAAAAAATTAGATGTGAAAAATATCTGTAATTTGTATGCCAATGGAAAGATAGGTTCACCACAACAGTAGAATTATAATAATACAACTCTTTCCTTTTACTTCCTCTGTGCAGAAGAACAGATGTTAGCTCTAGTATGTTTTCTAATAGTAAATTCTCAGTAATAAGGCTCTAGCCATTATTATAAATATAAATGCCTCTATGGGTGTATCTGTTCTTACATGTTGGTAATGTAGTGCCTGAATCAAATGAAAGTAGGAATAAAATATTGCTGTATTATCTGAAAATCAATGGCACTTACCTGATAAAACAGTACGAATCTCTGGACCTAGCAACATGTATATATTCATGAAAACACCTTTGGTATAAACATTACACAATTTAAACAAGTTCCAAAAATATACAATTTAGTCCTTGATTTTGCAGCAATTTTTTATATGACTTAGGAAATCTCTCTGTGTTTCTAAAATGAGTTGTTTTCAAAGACAAAATCCCAGAACACTGATTTTTCACCTAACCTTACTCAGACAACTTGCTTATTGTCTTCATTGAAAGCTTGACATTAAACTGAACATCTAAACCAAGATGCTGAAATCCAGTATAGAAAACCAAAATATGTGTATCTAACAACAACAACAACAACAACAAAATTGTGATATTTTCAGACTGTGACTCTCCACAAATCCTACTTGTATGATAGAAAACGAAAGTGAGATTCCTCAGACATTTTTTTTGTATATTTTAAGATAATTTATAGTCCTAATTTCAAGCATTCACCTTTGAAAGTTTTGAGCAATTTCTGCAAGAATCTTGTCTTACACATTATTATTTAACTGTGTTTCTTCAGTCCTTAGTTCTGAGCTTTGCAAAAATTTTTTCCAGTGACAGCATTCCGAAGTGTCCAATTCTTAGTGCTTCTTCTGAAGGAACGCAAACTCATCCAAATAAATTACTGTTAACTATTTATAGCCAGTGTGGATGTGAGAGGTATGCTTACTGAAGCACATATTTAACAGTCTTTTTTGAGTGCATGACATATTTAGAGTTTCTAGACTGAACCTGTGTTAGGACATGGCTTCTTTTTCTCATTCTACCTTTAGTTTCCTAATTGAGCATGTGCCAGTGGTAAATGAGCAGTATGCATGCATTCAGAAAAGCATGTGTTTGCCAGAAGGATACAGGGTAGTGGTAAGTGGCTTTAGTTTCCTCTTTCTGTAAAAAGGTACTGGACTACACCCACTCCTTCTCTGGAAAGACTTGGCAATGAGATCTCAGAAACAGTAAACACAGTGAGAATCCTCTGGCCAAAATACATCCACTCTGTTGCAAGGATGGGCAGAATCTGACCAAGGCACTTGGCTTCCACCAACATCTGCTTGGCTTTCCCACACCTTCACCTATATCACTCTGCCCATACAGCGCCTCTCAACGCAAATCCTGATGCTATACAGAGCTATGATATAGGCAGACAAAATATTCCAGAAAGACGTCTGTGGAGGGTCCTCTCCATGCTTGGATGACTGGATAAGATCCTGCTTGCACATGTACTGCTGTTAGTTGTGCTGGCACATCATTTTGTCAGTACAAGAAACAGGGACCTGAACCCAAAACACTTGCTAGGTCTACCTGAACTAAGGCTTACTACTGCATAATATGAGATTCTTGTGTCAGAGGATTTTAGTCTAAAATATAAGCAAATCAGACACAATCACAGTATTGCGGTTGCTACACAGAGTCTTACTTCTTGCACTCCCAAAGGTCCCATACACTTTCAGAATAACCCTGATGGACAAAAGCTCTAAGCCAGGATTCTGAATAGAAAATCTACTTGCTGAAAGTTTGATTAAGCTAGCTAATTTTCAGTCAAACACTCTAATTTCCAGACAGGTTCTTCTGATGTTTTCCCTCTGTTTGCAATTTGCATCATTAAATAGTTGGTGTTTCAAAGCAGCCGCAGTATTAAGGTCACAAGGTTTTATGTTAAATAGCAACATCCTCAGCTGTTTAAAGAAGAAACAGAGAGAGCTGCTGATCTAATGGCGCATAATTTCCTTTCTTCCCCTTTTTCTCTTTGGGGTGAGAAAAAGGAAGGATTGGAGCTTCTTATGGATCACAGACATTTTACTTTGGAAGAAAGAGCAGATCTATAGGTCTTTGTGTTCTCGAAAGCAACACAGAATCACAGGCGTCCTTGATTATCAAGAAATCTTCTTCTTTTCTAATGGTTTCCCCTTCTCTCCCTGAGAACAGCAGGTCATCTTTCTAGCATGAATATCTCATGTTAAGAGACATAAAATTCAGTCTTTACAGGAAAAATTGAAATGGAGGTATACACTAATTTTGAAGATTTAAAAAAAAAAAAAAAAAAAAAAAAAAAAAAAAAACCTTGACAACATTCAGTATTCCAGAAAGCAGGGCTGCTCTGAGCTACCCAGTGTAAACAGTGATAGTAAACAGATGTTTCTCAATTAATTCTGCCTGCGTTCTGTTTCCATATCTGAAGAACAGTGGTAACAACACAGCAAATAAAGTGTGACACTAAGACACCTTCATTCATTCTTTCTCCCAGTAAAATTGCTTTCCTTCGCTCCCCCACCCCCGCCTTTTTTATGGCCACACAAAGTGAATTTGTGGGATATAGCTACCCTGAAGCAGTTTTTTTGTGCCGCGGGAGGCCGGCTGGTCACTGGGATTGGAAAAGCCTGAGTCTCACAGCTCCAAGCAGTTTTGACAGTTGCTCAAGACATGTATCAGTAAATACTCTAAACTGAACTTAGCACTGCATCAAACACTCCTGTGCTGAGCTGCTCTGACAAAGCGATGCGCGGCCCACTGGGGCTCCATGCATGCAGTCTCGTGCTGGATATGCTGCTGCTGCATTTCTTTGTGGCTCTGCATGTATCGGATTGAAAGTCAGCTCCCATGCTTTTTTATCTCACAAACATACACACACATGCATTTGTGAGGTACATAGCAAGAAATGTTCAATAGCATAAAAATTGCTCCTGGAAGCAACAGCCTTTTTATAATTGCCTAATGTGTTTGTATTTGTAGTAATGAATGTACGGATGTGTGAATGTGGGGTGTATATATCTATAGGTAAAACAAAGAGGAAATGCAAAGTGTTACCACCTTAAAACTAATACTTTGAGTGATATATCTAAAAGGCTGATGTAGTCAAGGTTGTCAGTTTTTAAAAGCTGATAAGTAGAAAAATGACAAGATACTCTTGGAGAGAGGGAAGGCGTGCTTTGCCACATGCACAGAGGAAGATACAGATGTTCTGACCAATGTAGATTAGGAGAAAGGAAATATAAATATCCATTTTCGAGGGAATATAATTGTATTTATAATTTTTATGTCTGAGGCCTCTTCAGGAAAAATTATGGTGCATTGAACTCTTGCTTTGCTTAAAAGTCAGCAGCTACAATTGAGAGAAGAGCATTGGGAAATTTGATTCAGTTTAATTCATTATATATTTTTCCCCTTTCAGAGAGAACCCATTGATGTAGAAGACAAGAAACCATGCCTCATCATTCAATATTTATTAAGCAAACTTAAATAGCCTGTTTTGTAGGAAACAAATTTCATTTATCCTGTCATACTAGAACCTACTACCAGTCTGATCTGCTGCAGAGTCTCACTGAACCCAGTGACTTTGAAGTATACTATGTGTACAAATGTCTTGCTGTAAGCAGTCCTGTACTATTAGTATGTGTGGAGACCAGGATGAACTTGCCTTTCAGAAAAACACAGGGACATGAAGGAGAGAGAAATCCATTATCTTTTCTTCTTTACTTAGGTACTGCAGAAGAATATAAAAGTAGTTCAACAAGGCAAATGATCCAAGAACAGTTCTTTTGAGTATGTTCTGATGTGTGCAAACATGACATATTTAATTAGTATTACATTCTATCTCTTATAAGGAATCCAAGATTCTAGATAGGATAATTATCTTTTAACAACATACAGCTGCTAAACTTCTCAGGAATATGGTTCCCAACATTGGTTCTTCGAGCACATCACAAATAACCACTTTCATAGTAGAACATTTATAAATGTCACGTCACAGGAGAGAAAAACTACCGTAGAAGGGAAACATTTTTGTTCTTATAAAGCAAGGCCTCAGAACCTCACACCTATGCAGCAAGCAAATGTGATTAAAGGCAGAACAAACAAGCAAAAATCCTGTATTAAATAGATCATGAATTTGCTTGTGGGTCTGTAACAGATGTGTTACTAAGGATGCTTTGTTTATCCAGTTGCAAGACTGTCGAAGAGAATCATTCCAGTGATGCTGCTTATCACGCTTTTAATTCTGCTCAGGCAAAACTGTTAGCTTTGAAAAAGCAATTTTTTTTTGGCCCTACTCTATCTGGCTGCACAGAATTTTCAAAGCACCACAATGTTGTAAAAAATGCCCTTTTAATCAGATTACCCTTGGCGAACGTCCCAAACTCAGGCTGAAGTGCAGTGCTTGTGGTTTCTCAACAGCTTACACTAAGCCTGCACCATGGAAATAATCTACTTTTAAAACCCAGGAAACAAATCGACTGCACTAAGGACATAAGTCGCTGTCATTAGGGAGTGATTAAGCTAAACATTTTTATACACTCTGGTAGCCCAGTTTCATATTGTGCACCTCTGTGCTGAGAGAAAGAATAGCACCCCAGATGACTGTCTGTTTTATTCAGGCACCCCAAAATGATCTGGTCTTGCACAAATTAAACTTAATTTTCCCCTAATAATCACAAAAGGGAAAAAAAAAAGAGGGGGGGGGAGAGAGAGAAGAGAGATTTGCTTTTAATGAATTAGAAAATACAGTAAAATCAGCTTTACAAGCAATCATTCAACTGAGGATCATGAGTTTGATTAAAGAATATACACGATATTTTTTGACACACATTAGCCTCTCCTAAAAATCCTGTCACCTTGTATTAAAATACCACTACTTGTTTTATGCAACATATTTCCTTTAATACATAATTTATATTGGAAATTCTGTGTGTTTTTGAAGAGGCAGCTACCATTTTTCCAATTTATCATTATAATGCCATGTCTTCAGCTTTCTGTGATGTTGTATTTTTCATAGTGGGAAAATAAAACATTGAGATGTTTGAACAGAAGTTACTCCACCTCCCCCAGTTTTCCTCTAACAAAACTGTAAAAAAAGAATATGGATCTGACTCTGTCTAATCAAATTATCTGGTGTCTGAGACAACCTTGCTATTTCAGTGCACACAGATCCTAAAGAAGAAAGGCTCTAGATGTCAGATCCTGGTGCATAAAGAGCAGAAAGTGTGTTTGTGGGAGGGAGAGAGGGTTGTTATTTTTGTTTTCTGTGTAAGTCTGAGCTATGGTCTGACATAGATGGGATGTTCAACTGGTCTAAGGTATAGATCAGGTTCTTCCTTGATCCCTGCTTTGGACATTCTGCTGATATTTCATTTCTAATTTATGAAACATGTCATTAATCCTCAATCTGTCAGCCTCTTTTTGACAATAATTCAGTCTGACAGTTGAAGGATTAATATTTATTAAACACCCTGTACTTAAGAAGTCAAAGAAATGCTCAATTCATTTCTGTGGCAAAATCTTCCAACCCGTAGCAAGCACTACCCCCAGTCCCTTCTTCCTTCCCAGAAGCCTGATAAAAAACAACAAACAAAATAATAGATATGGCAGATGACCATGTGAAACACTGGAGAAACAGAAAAAGAAAAGGAAAAAGAAAAGAGGAAAAAGTAATTGCAAATAATCCTTCCAAAGACATGATAGTGGATTCATTTAAGGTACTCCTCTGCCCAAGCATATGTTTTCTCACTCTTCTTTCCCCTTCTAGCCCTCCCCCTCCCTTCCCCACTCATAAATAATTCATAGACTGATAAATATGCAATTTCAAAAAAGTGCAGACACGGCAGCACTGCATTAAAAAAAAAAAAAAAAAAAAAAAAAAAAAAAAGGCAAAAAAAGCTTCTGCTTTTTACACTGAAGACCTGAGCTGCACTTAACGGATGACAGATTTTCCAGTATTCAAAAGCTGTATTATATATATGATAGGAGTGAGACGGTATTTCTGGTCTGATTCCTTGCTAGACATGTTGTGAATTGTCTGTGGAAAGCTGTAACATAAAACAAATGGTGTTGTTGGTTTGGTTTGGTACAGTTTGGTTTCTTTTTTTTGTTTTGTTTTGTTTTTTTTCTCCTTCCCTTTCTGAAAGAAAAAAGGAGGTAAAAAGCAATGATATTCCCACCATTTAAAGTTGGGCTCGCCGCACATTTCCAGGTCACTACAAAATTAGCAACCGACTGCAGCTAGGGAAAGAGTGCGGCCATCCGCTTTCTCACGTAGCAGAGGCAGCATTTGCAGGTAGCATGTGTGCTGAGCGTAATCCTCCCATGATAACACCAGGAAGGTCTCTCTCCTCTGCGCATCCCCCTGCGTGGTGGCCACTTATGGGTCATTGCGGGAACGCTCTTCAGAGGCTGACCGCACAGGCAAAGTGCTCTGCCTGCTGCTTTCACGCAGGTGAGGCCCACCCGAGGTAACATGCTAGATGGGAAGTGGAGCCGAGGACCTCCATTTTGTGGCTAATTGCTTGATTACCAGGCTGAAACAAAATGGAGGAAAGAGGAAAGGTTTTTTTTTTTTTTTTTTTTTTTTTTTTTGTAAGAGCAGCTCAGTGCTTACGTGACGGAAGAGACAAAGTATCGGGAGAAAAATGGTGCTTAAGGAGCATCAGTCATAAAATCGCTAATATAAAATGGAATATGAGAAATAAAGATAATGTGTACAGATTCCTACAGCTAATAGATGCACAGGACTCACGTACAGTTGATCTTTGGGCTTAGCAACAGTTAGAACATAAAAATGATTTCAACCCGTGAAGTGTAACCTTTTGGATGAACATTTAAATTGGAAACACCATGGGTAAGAAATAGACCTCAGCATTTAATTTGGACTGGCTAGTTGGAAGCCTGTATTTACTGTACAATAATTTCAAATTTAATTAAATAACGCTGCTGATGCCAGTCACATCACCACTGTAAAGATGATTAATTGCACGCTTAAATGAAATATAAACTGCCTTAAAAGTAACATCAGTGCGGAGCCCTGTAAGCAGGCACCATATGATGGATTTAAACATGCCAGCCTACCTGTGCCCCTAGAAGCACACCACAGTTAAAAACGGGCCCTACATATGAATGTAGCAACTGTACCCAAAACGGAGCCTTTAATGAGTGTCTATTTTTCAAGATGAGTCTGATTTTTTTTCCCCTCTTGCCACGATTTATTTATCTTGCAGAAGAGCTTTCACACGATTTGCATTGTCATCGCGTGGACTGGCTATCAATGCACATGCAGAGGCTGGGGCACGGCAGTACGGGGCCGCGCTGACACAACCAGGCAGCTGGACGGTTATATATTCCACTTTGTTTCCATTGTATTTCGATCCACAGAAGCAGCAGGACAAAGGGCCTGACAGAGTTAACCATGGATTGTCACCTTGATTTGCCCAGTCCAGCAGATATGCAGAAATGAATGATATTCTGCTTATGAACACAGCACAGGAGCAAATAACCTTGCAAACAGCATTTTTCAAACTGTGCTATCAGTAAAATAAATAAATAAATAAATAATCTTTGTAGATGATACATCTACATCTTTCCCCCTTGTCCTCCATGGGGGAAATAAAAGCAGGAATAATCATCAGATTAGCAAATGCACTGAAAAACTTCTGTAACACAGGATACAGAAAACAGCAGAAGCACGCTCTGTGGCTAAGGGCTGCATTATCAGCATTGTGTTGTTTTATTTTTCGTGGGTGTTACAACAGTACTTCGGAATTGGAGTTTCTATCATAAATGTAAACTCTTTGGGGCAGGGACCATTCCTTGTGTATGTTGTTTGTTTATGTAGCTACACCCTTAACACTTTATAAGGAAGTGTACACGTGAAATAAAATAAACAAAACTCTTTCCAGAAAGAAGCACAAAAATAAAATGTTGTTTCCTAGAAGAGTAAAAGTAGCGAATGCAGCTCCCTACTATAATATCGACCTGAATTAAATATAAATAAAATCTTATTTAATAATTTCTAATCAGAAGAACTGTAAATAAGTAAACCTCAAACAAGTCAATTTCTGTGAGAAAATTCAATGGTGAGGGAAGGTGATAATTATAATTAAAATTCATGATTTCTTTTTTAATTAAAAAGTCAAATTTTAGCAAACTCATGTACATAAGAAATAAAATAAACAACAAAAAAAAAAAGGAATGAGCTATCTTTTGCCTTCTTTATAAAGATATAAAAATTCTGGCTTATGTTACTGATCAGAAAGGCAAATTGAAATGAAAAAAAGGGAGATGACTCAAAATAACAAAGGTCAGTTCTGAAAAAACTTAATTTTTATAGAAGATGAAAACAACCATCAAGAAACCTCGTTGTGGTTTCTGACAACCACGTGTTTATTAACTATCTGAAAGACATAATCAAACTCGTGTTTTGCTTATATGACATACCTCACCAGAATGGACAAAATACTTGCCTGTGAAGAAAAACCTTTCAGAAGCACGTCATTTATACATCTTTTTTATTTATGAGATAAGGCTTATCACAAGATGTGGTATTACACATCACAATAATGTATTCACTTCTAAGCATGCAGTATTTTAAGCAGGCATGAAAGACTAAATACATTTAATATTTTAGAATTGTTATTAGTTTTTAATAACAGATTGGATGATTTTTTAATTTGTATATACATTTAGTTGTTTCTATCAGTGTGTGCCCATTTTTAATAGTGAAATATATATATATATATAACATGCCATCATATCATCTTAAACATCTACTTGAAGCTACATTATGTATCAGAAAAGGAAAAAAATATATAAATCTTACCCACATAGTGGAATGCTAATGTGCATCCATCAAAGAGCTACACATTCATAGTAAAGGTTTCAGCCCAAATAAAGCCCCTTGCATTATCGTGTGCATGTAAAAAATAAAGAAAAAAAAATAAAAACTCATTTTTTTCTTTACCAAAAATATTTGGGAAAACCTAAAAGCACCAAAAGAACCATTTATTGTCCAAGGGGAAAATTGCACAGATTTGTCTTTCCTCGGAATTCTATGCAGCCAACCGTAATAGCTCTTTGACAGTTCACCTGACTGCAGCAGAAATGGGAATGTGATGGTTACAGTGGATGACAGAAAGGGGCCATTTGAAGTGCTATTATGCAGTTTACATGAGAAGATTTCCACAGATTTTGGCTTTATTTAGTTATGTTATGTACTTCCCCCCCCCCCTTTTTTTTTTTTTTTTCCCTAGTGATGTATACCTTATAATAATAAAAGACATATACTTTTCCAGAGCTGCCATATAGAATTGTACGCCTTAAAATATAAATTTTCATTAGTGTTTCCAAACTGGCTTTGGTGAGTCACCATGCTTCAGTACTAAAAGGAAAGTGTGTACATTCTGTTCTCTCTTGCCCATGACCACATTTTAAATGGCTATTATGTCACGTTATGTCCATTTTATTTCATCTGGTTTACCCAGCAATTTCAGACAAATATAAAACAGATTCTATATGTCTGTACTTAAGCAAAAGCATTAGTGGAAAACAAGAAAATTTTTATGTACATTTGCGGAGAATGGGAATCCTTTACAGATGTTGAACTATTAAAATAATATCTGAAATACTTACAGCCTGGAAAAAAAAAAAAAAAAAAAAAAAAAAAAAAAAAAAAAAACAACTTTAAATGCCTTGCAGAAAGGACCCAACTCTGCAAGCTCTTGTTAGGATAAATAATCCTACTGAAGAGCATAGGTCTGCTTGGAAGAGTAAAGCCTACTCACATGAGTCAGCACTCACAGCACTAAGCCATGACGTTTGAGCATTTTATAAGGATGCGAATGAGTGTCTTTGCTCTATGGGGCTGCTATGTTGTACAGATCATGATATTCATGGATAGATGAATCTAAAACAACAGTCAAATACAAATAGTCCTTTTTGTATGCTTATAGGATACAGAAAAACCTGATGGTAACATGCTGTTAATTTTACACCAAAATATTCTCAAGAAAAAACACATTTACTGCATAAAAATAAAAGGGATAAAAGTGATAATGAGTGAACTACGCTGTCTTAACTTGCTCTGCATTTATAGGTGATTTATAGATTTTACAAACCAGAGAAAATAAGCAACTGTACCCTTGATATATTGTTAAGCAGGCCTTCTATGATTCTATTTTCTGCATAGGGTCAAGACTGTTGACATGGGATTAATCAGCTGCTCCTCCTAAGCCATGAATCAGGACAAATTGTTGTCAGTCTTATACACTGCCATTGCTTGAAAACAGAATTAAACACATAAAATACAGATATACACTAAAAACAGCAAACATCACTAATATTAATTGCATCACTGTATAATGACAGATATTTTTACTTTTATATTTTGAAGACTGCTAACCGTAACAACAAGAAAATAGTGCTTAAATTTCTTATTTTCTTCCCACTTTCTGAAAACGTGTATGTATGTATCATATATGTTTTTTGTCCTATTTACAAGCCTAAAATATCCAGTTATCTTCTGCCCATCTTCTAGGGAACATACACCTACACATAAATGTATCCTGCTACCTACATTGTTAGCTTATTTTTCAGCCTGGAGCATGATAGGATTTGAGAATATTGGGTGCAAAGTGTCTTTAGGAAAAGGGAAAGGAATCATTCACCGTTAGAGATAAGTATGACAAGCTCCTTTTTACACTAGGATACACTTGTATTAAACAGAATGGTGGGGTGCCCGAGTAAGATTGCATCTATTACCAATGATGACATGAAAATGGACACTTATTAATCACTGTTTTGAAAATAATTATCCATAGCTTTACAAACGCTACTTAAGTTTAAATCACGCAGTCTAAGTGTACATCTAAGTCACGATTTTTTTCCCTAAGTATTCGTTAATATACAAAATGTTGTTTTCTCATTGCAGAACTAGAAGTTAAACTATTTTGTAAATTAAGTGTTAAGCATGTGCACCAAATGTGTAGGTTAGTAATGATTAGGATGTTGGTGTAAACCAGACATTGTACTGCTAGTTTAAAAATAAACAGGTCATACTTACTGAAATACAAACACTTGATCTCTGTGATGTTTCATAATTATTTTTTTTTTCTGAAGATATAAGATATATAATTATTCACTTATAATCAAAGAGTGGGATCTCTATTGGTCACAAATAATTTTTTGTATATCGAATTTTTCACTAATGCTAAAGATTATTGAATGAAAATATTGAGGGATTTTTGCCAATGAAAATACTTCTGTAGATAAACAGCTTTAATATGTTTTGTGTTATATTTATTTTCAATACAATCTACAGTAGAGGGTAAACATCTCTATATTTTGCAATCAAACCATGGTAGTAATATGCAAAACTTTCGTAAACTCCTTTGACATTGTAATGTCCTGTATTCAAGTACACACATAAAGTGCATCCAAACCTATTTTGCATCTAGTATTTATTAAATATATCATTTTCATATATATATATATTTGTAAAGTGCCTTTCTGTACCAACATAACAGAAATATATTATGCTAAGGACAAATTTTGGAAAAAAGTAAAATAATAAAATAAAAAACTTGTTATCTTTATTAGGTGATGACACAATGCTTTTTAGGAACTTTTTTATTTTTAATTATTTAATCTCAAAGTTAAGTTTCAAAGAAGTAGCTCCAGTGATGTGATAAAATTTTAATATTTAAAAGGATGATGGACCATGTTCCGTCATGGAAAAATCTGTCTATAATAAGAAAGCACACGTGTATGAATGCATGGGAAAGGCTCCAGTGTTTTAAAGATTTTTTTTCAAAGGTAACTATATGGTTTCAAACTCAAGTGAATTTACTTCATGTCCAGCATCTTAAATCATATGATAGCTAAATTTTATTTTATAAAGTTATTTAAACTCTAATCGACTACAATAATAATGTGCTCTTTAAAAGCACACAGAATGTAATGCCTGACTGCCACCATACAATGAGGCAGCAGCCTTTACATATTGCTGTTTTGTCACAGCAGCATCCAAAAATAAGTAAATTCTAGACAGAAAAAATGTCTATTATATAAAGTCCAAAAACAAATACAGGAAAATTGTCTGGCTTTGGAACAATATTTGTATATATATAAATGGAAATATATGTTTCTAAATTAAACAAGATTTTGGAGGAAACAACCATTTTATTATTAATGGAAAAATGAATATAGCAACAATTGTTTGTTCAGTGTTGCTATAAATAATGTTTACCAGAAGCTTCAGTAAATGTTTTGACAATGATTTATAAGTACGTCAAATAAAAATATTATATTTTTTCCATTCTAGCAGACAGATAAATATTTTATAAATATACTTCAAAGTAATTCATTGGTCTATTTTGAAAATCTGATGGCTTTCCTGATATATTTTCATTTCATAAAATATCTGCTCTAAGAATCATTTAAATTAAGGCAGGAGGGTTTTGTTATTGTTGTTGTTGTTGCTAAAATAGGTTATTCTTTTATTTCCCTAATACTGATTTGATAACTTTAGCAGATCTTGAATGTTTACAGTGTGTGTTATTAAGGATTAAGATTTAAATTTATTTGTATGGCTAAAGAACCTAGTAATGCACAGGTCAAGTGGTTTCAGAATGAAAAATAAAGCTATATATTTAAAGAGGTGTTAGTATCTCCTTTCCGAGTCCCCTTTTATTTCAAAGTGCAAATATGGTTATAAATCACATTACTCAATGCATACAAATGATCTGAATTACAAAACAGACTGGAATACCTGCATCTTCTGTTTAACCTGTAGAGATGACTCACATAATTGAATTGGAATATGGATACTATACTTATGTATAAACTTTCACTAACTTGTTTTTATGGAATAATGAAGAATGTGCCTGAGGTACCAGCAGGGTTAGCTCTTCATACAAGGCAGCTCATTCAATAACACGTCTCTTAAATTTTTCACCTAATGTATACGGTGATCTTTATCAAAAGGATATACCATCTCTGGACTGCTGTATCAAATCAGTGTCTTTTATTTAAGAGAGAAAAAGTGTTTCTCTCCTTAAACATAATTAAAAGTATAATTAGGGAAGAAATACTTATTTTAGTAAGGCTATGCAAAACATAAACAGTCATTTTCCTTTATTGAAGGGTTTGTGCCCAGCTCTGGCCAGAAAAACATCTCTTTACAAACATATTTATAAATGTATTGACTTATTGTGCACACTTTTTCAGGCTCCTATCTCAGGCTGTGATTACAAATACGGCAGCACCAACTACGGATCTCAATGAAAACAACAGCAGTACAGGTGGCCACATGGGCTGCACAAGTGGCTCCAGAGCCAGTGGGTTGTCCCCTTCCTAAAAAAAAAAAAAAAAAAAAAAAAAAAAAAAAAAAAAAAACGCTGATGGGGGTGTGTGCTGCTACTGATGCTCTCTGGACCAAAGCAAAGCACCCCTGTGGATGTTTGCAGGCACTACAGCGCCCTTTTCTGCAGTCAAGGGAAGCACCTACTGTATGCAGATCCAGAGGGCAACCTGTGGCAGCAACCTCTTTTCTACATATATGTTGCATATGTATATATACATATAATAAAAATAAATGCACGAACGATTCACAAAAAGCTACATTTCCGCAAAAGAAGTGAAACTCCTTTCTGTGAAGTTTCCCACACAAATTATATCCCCACTCCATCCATGATAATTTTGGGAACACATTCAGGTTATGTTTTTTGATACATGCTGTGCTGCACTTTTTATATCAAAAGCATACATAAATCCAGAAGTTTTGATGCCAGCTGCTGCACAGAGCAGAGCTGCTCATGTTTGCAAACTGGTTCTTTTTCCCTGAAATACAGGTTCTGCTTGGAGGGGAAAATAATAGTGATCCCTTGACTATTTGGCAAATAAATGCAGTATAAGATTTGAAGTACCCCTCAAATATAAAAGAATTGTGTGGTATGTATTTAGCTTGACTCTAGTACTAAAGATCTGCCTCTGCCTACTTCTGTCTGTCGTTTTACTTCTATTGCCTCCCGGAGTGCTGCAAAAGCAAATTCCTGCGGGCAATGGCCTGAAGACTGCTCAACACTGCTAACTTCCCTCGTTTGTCATTATCACAGGAGCACCTCCATGTCATTTTGAAAATATTTTATGTCTTACTGGTTTGTGGTGATCTGGCATCATACACTACAGTGCAGCACACAGGACAGAAAACTACCTGAAGACATCTTAAATAGCCCTACTACCAGCAACGCCTGGAAAGGACTTCCATGGTCACTTCTGTGTGCAGAGGGACTGTGCACTTCTGTCAGAGTGAGAGGTGGGCAACCCCCAGGGAGCAGGGCTGCTTCCACTGCCCCCAACCTGCTGCCACCTCTGGCCATCATGCTGCAAGTCCTGCTGTGCCCAGCCTAGGGACAGGCAGCTGCAGGGCTCTGGCAGGCTGAGAATGGGAAATTTTTAGTGGAGAGACAAAAAGGAAAAGCCTTTTCTTTGTTAAATATTAGGAAAAAAATAATAATAAAAAATAAAAGGAATGGTATCAGGATTCATGAGAAGATATAATATGAAACCTGCTTTGCGTCCAAAATTTTCCCATATTAGATGCACACAAGCTGATGTTACAAATGCACGCTGCTGAAGCAATTAAATAGCAGGGAAGAAAATGCAATCCAGGCTGTATTTCCATAACAAATCCTGCATGAACTTTTCATGGGGAAGAAAATTAGGAGGACAGGTAGTGTCTTGCTTGTGACTTTGCTGAAGCATAAACACTTGTAATATTTATGTAGATATGTCTTTAGGTGTGTGTGTGTGGAAGACAGAGAGCAGGACTGGGTTCTTGTTTATGACTTGTGAGAGACAGAAACAAGTGTATTTATTTGAAAGTCTGTAGAGGACATCAGTGGAAACAGGATTCGGCCTGTAATATTATTCCATGGCCAAGATCTACTCTACAGAAGGTCACTTAGGTGAAAAGTATGTGAAATTGTTATGACACCTTTTTATGTGTTAATTTGATAAAAGAGATATGGTGCAAATAAAATAGTACACACTGTTAAAGGTTCACATGCTGATTGAGAGTCTTTTAGTAGTAACCCAAGGTCATCTCCAACACTGAAGACCAAATATTTTTAATTAACCTGTTTTATTTATTCATTCATTTATTCATTTATTTATTTATTTATTTATTTTGACAATGCTTTTTTGAGGTTTACAAGAGAGTCCCAGATCACTGGCACTGTTCTCCTATTTCAAGCTTGAAATGCCATGCTTCTCTGGAGTCTGGTAGGATTATTCTGCAATAAAATCATGGGGCAGTTCTCATATCTGAAAAATCATTTTCTGCCCATGTGCTTTCATACTGTCTTCAGTTAGGAAGAGAAGAAGAATGTGCTAGAGGCAGTGGAGACTATGGAGCATTTTTTAAAATGCCTCATGGTTCCTGGCGCCACTGTTACCCATTTTGTTGGATATTAAACCTGGTACAATTTTCTAAGGGAATTAATTTTCATATGTAAATGCTCTACCACTTTCTGAGAGTCAGATGCAGCTATAACCCCAAACCCAAAATGAAGGTGTCCTAAGTTTCTGAATATTTCTAAAAATATCCCAAAGCTGAGAATTTGTTGGTATTTTTTGCAGTCAATTCTGCAAAAAGTCAGGTGTTCTTAAATGTGTGTAAGCAACTATTTCTGTGTTTTAAAGTACTAAAGCTATTAATGTAAACAAAAATTCAGGCTTACCCGTAGGTTCAGTCATATTGCCTTAAATTTTCTTTTCAAGTAACAGAACATATGAGTCCCTTTCAATGAAAGTTTCACACAATACTCTTTAAAATATGGCATATCAATTCTTTAAAAAGAATGTTTAAAAAATGAAAGATTTTGCCTATTTTGTTCAAATGAATATGCCCTAAGTTATGCCTCTCAGTTGTCCCAATTTATTTTAGTATGAAAAAATCTAATCTCTGCTTGTAAAACAGATTATGCATGTATTAAATTCTTTAAAATTAGAATATACTTAATGCCACATTAGTTCCAGGCATGCAAAACAGGAGAAAGAATTATACACCTAAACAACAAGAATGGTTTTTAAGCTTAATTTTTTTACTTTGCTCCAATTCTCATTTGATAAAATAAAATGATGCACAATCTACCATTTAATGAAATGCAATAATGAATTCATTTTTTCTTAGCAGATCACAAAATAAAAGAATTAAAATAGCCAATATTTCTAACAGAGAAAAAGCAAAACCAATGTGATGTTTTATTCTCTTATAAACTTGGTACATCTGGATTTTTCACATCCCCATCCTCTCTCACCTCTGCTCAGTAAGTTAAAATTCATGTTGTCCTTCTAGACAAACAAGCTGTTCTTGGTCTCAGCAAAAGGCTACTGGCTCCCAATGTCCAGGCAGAGCTCATAGTTCATTGGGACTAGGGCCTGAAACACAGAGGACTGCAGACCCCTTGGTCCTCAAGGTCACATCTACAAGATCATTTATGGCGGCTTTCCAGCAGAGTATATTGAGGTTTCTGGTCCTGTTTTTCTGCTGTGCCATTAGAGAACTACTGACTTAATATTACAGAAGCTGTTGAACACTCCACAGATTCAGCATGCCTTAGGACTAAGAATAAAGTTATACGAGCTGGTTGGAGAATGGATTGCAAGCAGCTCTGATGAGAAGAACCTGGGGGTGTCGATTGATAAGAAGTTCAACATGAACCAGCAATTTGCACTTGCAGCCTGGAAAGCCAACCGTATCCTGGTCTGCATCAAAAAAAAAGTGTAGCCAGCAGGGTGCGGAAGTGATTCTTCTCTCTCTAGTGCTCTGCTCTCGTGAGACCCCACCCTGAGCACTGAATTCAGCTCGGGGGCCCCCAGCACAAGAATAACCTGGGCCTGTTAGAGCAAGTCCAGAGGAAGGCCATGAGGATGATGAGAGGGCTGGAGCACCTCTCATATGAAGACAGGCTGAGGGAGCTGGGGTTGTTCAGCCTGTAGAAGAGAAGGGTCCGGGGAGACTTTACAGCGGCCTTCCAGTACCTACAGGAGGCCTACAGGAAAGCTGGGGAGGGACTCCTTGTCAGGGGGTATACTGATAGGACAAGGGGGAATGGCTTTAAACTGAAAGACAAGAGGTTTAGATTAGATGTTAGGAGGAAATTATTCACGATGAGGATGATGAGGCACTGGCACAGGTTGCCCAGAGAAGCTGTGGGTGCCCCATTCCTGGAGGTGTTCAGGGCCAGCCTGGATGGGGCCTTGGGCAACCTGGTCTGGTGGGAGGTATCCCTGCCCATGGCAGGGGAGTTGGAACTCAGGGATCTTTAAGGGTCCCTTCCAACCCAAACCATTCTATGATTCTGTGATTCTATGATTCTGTGATTTTATGATTCTACGATTCTATGATTATGTTTTTTCCCTTTGTTGTTGCTATGCCTAAAGAAGGCAACAGTTTGTAATTAGGGCAGATTATTAACTTCCATGGGGTTTCACACATGAACTCTTATTAGTGAAATAAAATAAAATAAAATAAAAATTAAAATTAAAATTAAAAAAAAAAAAAAGGCAAACACAATGGAACTGCAATTCTGTCATTAGGAGGGGCATCCATCAGTGTTACAGTTCTTGGAGGACATGAAATAGACAATAGGTGAAATTAAATGGACAACATAAAAAAAGAACCAAGAAGAAGTAGAGCACCAAAAATAAAAATAAATAAATAAATAAAAAGATAACAGGTGCACAACACAGGCACTCCTCCTGTACTGCCCATCTGATATGTGCAATTGTAGAGGGATGAAGTGTAACAGGTTCAGCAAAGGTCAGTAGGTGAAGCAGTTGCAGCTCATGTAAATATTTAAAATAATTTACTGCGTAGTGCACTGAGGTTTGCACTTTGCCTGGAGATGCAGTGAAAGGGGCTGGCATCTGCTTTTCTACTATGCCATGAAGAGTTCTTGATACATGAAAAAATATTTGGCTTCAGACAGAGAGGGCAGCCTTGCCCTTCAGGCACAGCTCCTTCTGACCTCAGCAGAGGTGAAACAGATCCACTCACCAAGGTCTGTTTTGTTGGATAATGCTATGAAAGTTCTCAGTGCCCTTGTTGGCGTGAAATTGTTGCCTTTTCTTTATAACCAAAGCAGTGGCAGCATTTTAAAGGACAAACTAGAGGATAAGATATAGCAAACAGAGTTATCCTGAAATAAAAATAAAGCTTTCTAGAGTGTTTGTTGTGTTATTCCTTATTTTAAATTCTGTTTATGCTGCTAAAATTTGCATATATTCTTTTTAATAAATATTGCACAGCTGAGAGACAGTGAAAGATGCGGAACGTGAAGCTTGTTAATACGAGTTCATTAAATTAAACTATACCTGATTTGCAACAAAATCCTACATTCTTGAGTTTCGTAGGCAGGCTGTGATATAGTTTCCACCAGACCCCACAAACCACCACTTGTGTCTTTCTATTTAGCTGGGGTGCTTAGGCAGCCTTTATTGTCAAGGTCTTTGAGCACCTCACAGTCCATTAATGTATTTAGATAAACAATGTCTTGCTCATCAGATCTCTCCATCAGCTGCCTCCACTCTCACAGCCTTTGTCAGGTTACAGGGTGGTGCTTTGTCAGGTTGGCTTTTTCTGCTCCTACAGCAGGAGCTCTGCATCCATGCTCAAACTGTATCTCCCTGCAGCACCTGGTGCCATGCAAGGCCCCATGTGCCTGCTTCTCCACAAACATCAATTTTCTCAGCTCTGTGATGAACTTCATCATGGGACAAATATAGAAGATTGTTTTATTTTTTCATACTGTATTTTTTCCCACAGCTTTCACTTATACAATCCCATAAGACTCAGTCTCCTCAGTCATTTCTTCAAAAGCTGTTGAGAAACAAAAAGCCAGCAGTAAGCTGCCAGAGTTTCTCAGAAAGATGTCTTTTAATGAAAACATCCCTGGCCACCACAGGGTATTATCAACATTCCACCAGAACAATAGGTTAAACTTAAACTTTAACATGAAGAGGAGGCAATGGGAAGTCAGATGTATTTTAATAACTTGTTTCCCTTATAACCTTTCCTTTGATGAAAGATATCTGTCTCCAAGGTAGTTGGCAGCTTGGGATCCTTCAGATTTTTCTGAAGGTTGGGAATAGTTATAGAACAGAAATATCCATTTGTGAGTATTTAGCCGAGTTTTTTTTGTTTGTTTGTTTGTTTTTTTAACTTTAGTTTTGGTTATTGTACCATATACATATATGAATCAAACTAGTATGAAAAAGCTCCAACTAAAATTTTGTGCAATGGTCAACCCCATGACTAACTATGCTCTTTCACCACCATGGGAGTTAGGCTTGAGGTTTCTGGTTCGTTTCTCACAACCCTCTTCCCAGGATCATCATCTCTCATGACATCCACATGCTGTAACAACAGCTAAGTGGTGCAAGAGGGTCATACTTACTGGTAATAAAACTTAGACAAAAACTATGCTGTGAGGTCAGGGTCCTCAACACATGACAAGAATGACCAAAAATCTCACCTTGTTCAGAAATATTATTTGTGTGTAAACATGTGGAAATGTTTTTCTAAAACATTCATCACACACAACATCCAGCCACATTCCCCTCTCAGAAGAAATAAAATTAATATGTATGCTAGTAACACAAGCTTTCTAAATCAAAATTTCCAAAGATGTGGAAATTGAGGCCTATCCTGAAACAGTTCCATGTTTTCAGTCATAACACTTCTAAATGATATTCTGTAATGAGAAACAAAAAAAGATTTCCTCGAGTGGTAATTATAATAATTGTTTCTTTCATTATGACTTACAAAAACTGTTCTGAAATTAACCAGTCACCTGAAATAAACAGATACAAACCCCTGACTTCCTATTTCACTTCATAAAATTAAATGTCTGCACTCTGCCCTATCCATCCTGCAGAAATTGAAAGTGAGACTCACCTTTCTTTTATTTATGCTTTCAATAAACCCATTCAGAAATATAAACAGTAGAAATACTATGCTGTGCAATCTGAGTGTTTCATATTTACTGTGTCACCAGAGGCCAGCTCTGCTTTTGGACTGTGGCACCCTATACGCCCATCCCTAAAGTATAAAACAAAATAATGCTGTAGTGTAATACAGAGCAAACAACTCAACAACTCTTTAGGAAAAATAATAATAATAATAATAATAAGTTTAAGCATAGCTAGGTACTATTTCTCTCCCTAATTATCAGAACAAATAATATTTCTGTATCTTATTAGTGCAAAATATTTTATGACTGATATTCCATATACATCAAAAATGTACTCTGATAAGAGAAATGAGTTGTTTCTTCTGCTTTCTGCTGTGAAATCATAATAATCCGAGCAAGATAGTACAGTATGGTAAGATGAGGATCTACAGATTAATCCCTTTTTCATATATTTTCCTAATTCCTTTTTTCATATTTCTTTCTGTGTTTCCATATTTCATCTGGTTCCAGAAGAACATTTATATATATAGCTATAGCTCTATATAGCTATACATAGCTATATAGCTATGCCCTTCTAACACAAATTCTGGAATGGCTCTTTTGCTGAGTCAACAACCATGGTGATATCCCTGAACAACACTTTAATTCTAGTTATTTAATTCTAGCAATTTAATTCTAGTTATTTTTTAAATCTTATTACCTCACAAATTTATATAATATCAAAGAATTATAAACATCAAGGGAAAAATAAGATAGTAAAAGCATACCAGTTGTGGACAATAGAAGTGGAAGCTTTGCTGACTGAGAAACAGCAGAGCAACAATGGACTTTTAGAAAAGCAGAATGGAAATATCTGAATGCTATTCTATAGCATAGCCATTGTTTTAAGGAGAAGAGAAAATCTTCATTGAATATTTTTGCTTAGGTCTGGGTCAGCAAGCCCATCCCCATTAACATGATGCATGTCAACAGTCTTGTTGAATTCAATAGGGCTATTCAAATGCATAGTTACTTACCTCAGATGTGTTTGCAAACCAGAGTACTTTGTAGTGATGCCAGGTAACATTCTGAAAATTGTCTTGGTGATTTAGGGCTTCAGAGTGAGCTTTCAAAACAGCCTGAGCCACTGAAAGCCGAAGTAAAAAATGCCCACATTTTCAAAATATTCAGTGGCACCCTGCAGAATTTAGCCCCAAAGCTTCCATTCCCATTTAAAGCAGAGGGAAACTTAAACATCTTGGGAATGCCCGTGAAATAAAAACTCATTTGGGGTGGAAAGATTTTGCTCAGAGGATGGTTTGAGCACCTACCTCTACTCAGATGAGTAATTCCTCCTCTCTGCTAAGGATCTGTTGCACTGCATACTCTTCTAAAGAAAGACATTTTATCACGAATTGTCCATAGCTGGAAAACTAAAGATAAAAAGACTTAAAGTGAAATATCAAAACTCAAAAAGTTACAGCACCCATTTGAGCAGAGGACAATGTAGGCTTGGAATCCCCTTTCTACCTCTTTGAGAGCAAGGTCTTGCATATGGCTCTGTCGTGTTCCCAAAGTACTTTCTCAGTGATTCTTTTAGGGATGGAGAACATGGACACAGCCACAAAATTTCAGACTTTCTGCACCTTTGATTTCTCACACCTCTCAAATAAAGTCCAGCACATTAAGAGCAGATCCAAAAAAAATGACTCAGACTTTAGGGCCAAGAACTCTAAGTCGTTCATTTACTATGGCAACAAGGTTGCTTGTCACAAATATACTAGCTACAAAGAAAGGTGTGTTTTGAGCAGCTGTTTTGTGAATATGCACTAAATGATGGTCTTAGACACTTGAAAAAATACCCCTTGGGAGGTCACTACTAAATCGCTTGTGCCAACTATAAAAAGTTGATATAGTTCTTCCTTTGACTTTTAGCATTATCAGTACCTCTTGTCATAAAAAAAAAAAACTATCTGATGCATGATATTGTAATTCCTTTTGCATGAAATGAATATAAAGTACATAAAATAACCCAATTCTAAATTCAGTCTTGTTGTCATGTTGTGTGACATATAACTATGCTACCTTTCCTCCCATTAAAAAAAAAAAAAAAAAAAAAAAAAAAAAAAAAAAAAGGATGGATTTCTACTTTTATTTCTGATATTTTAATTTTATTCATACAGCTTTCTGGAACAGGATCTTTCATCACATTAGGGAGTGAGTCAGAAGAAGGATTGATGTGGGTTGTTCTTAAACAACAGAAGTAATGTTAAATCCTTTGTAAATCAAACACAAATATAAACATGGGTACTGATTGTCACTTGTGTAAAGATGAGAATCTACTCTTGAGAGCAATATTGCAAAATATATTTTTTCATCTGTGTTGGAAAGCACTGTCCTAGTAACTTGGCAGAAAATATAGTAAAAGACAATTTGCAGAGTCCTTTATTTTTATGAGATTTCCTATATGTGTATATTTATATACATACACACACACATTTTTCTTTAGTATGCTAAGACACCAAACATGAGGTAATCCCTGAGGACCACTGCATGATTAGCTGATTTTTAATAGTTTGTAATGTTTCAGAAAGTTGTGGTCTTTTTTACTTCTACCTCTCTTCAACCTCTCCTTGCTGAAACATATTCATAAATAAAGAGAACAAAAACATAATTTAAAATCACATATGTACATTTAACCAATAGGATAAATCCCATCTTCCCCTTCTGGCAGCCTCTTGATTTCAGCAGAGTTTCAAAGGACTTCACTAAGGACTAATTCTTGTCTCTTACATTTATACAGTGTTAGACTGCAAAATGTTTGTATATTGCTAGGTTTTTAACTGTATATATTCTTGTCCACTACAAACAAAATTATTTACTGTACTCAGTTTAAAACACATATACTCACTTCTAATGACTCTCCTCCACATCTTTTGTCTGCTCACAACCAGCCTGCTTATGCAACGGCTATTGCTGTAGTATCAGAGCACAGTCCTCTAGTTTAAATGCTGTCAGCATTCCCTGCCTCATAACCACTCGTCTTCTGCTCAGCACAGCAACTAAGTCCCCATAAGGTATGCAATAGGTATCAACTATTTTAATATACTGTATTTAATTTTAGTATTTACTACTTTTAAAATGCATGTAGATGGAAAGATAAACAACAAAAGAAGCTGACTGCTGTCATGTGAGAGTGATGAGTGCTACTTGACAAAAGAGGGATGAGAAGATGAGTAATGAGTGATGATGAACAACGGGAATCCTATAGCCAATCTTCTGGTACTAGCTTATTCCTTGCACCCACACATTTTAAAGAGTGCCTCAAGGGTAATTCCCCTCATTTTACCTATGAAGAAAATGCTGTACAGAGAAGGAGTTTTCCCCAAATGAGCCAGTTAACCACTCTCCCCATTATCTGAATCTAAGAAGTCACTAAGAGAAGACATTGATGAGAGCTAAAATACCAACCAATTCTACTACAAACAGAGGAATATTATTTACATGACCCTCGGTTTCCACATATGCAACCCAATTTAGTGTGCTGGTAAGGGAAGGAAATAAGAGAAATAATTAGAAGGGAAATAATGCTTTTCTGGATGAAACCTACTAGTACTAACAGGACATATTCCCAGAATTGTCCACTACAACAAGCAGAACCAAATGGAAACTTCCACCCACTATAATGAATGTCCACCAGAAAAGAAAAAGAAGTGTTAAGGGGTAAAAGTGGATTTTCCTCATATCCAGCAGTCACAATTCCATATATTAGACTCGTTCCTACATAACACCAGCAGCAGCAGCAACAGAGAGCCCATCTGTCAAAGAGCCTGGCTTCAATAAATAGACAGCAAGGACATTTTGTTGTCTATTTGCCTATTCCTAAAGCCATCCCTGCTAGAAACTGTTGTGTCAACCTTGGTTCATAATAGTAGATATTTCTGATGGTGTGTTTGTGTCTTCCTAGGATAGGTGTGCCCCCTGCACAGCTCCCAGGCATGATCCATTTTCTGGTCTTGGTCCATATCCAAGACCATATTCAGAAGCGTGATGTGGCTTCTTTCTTGTCCTTATGTCTCTGTTTTCTTCCCAGGGAAACCAGGGTTTGGGAGAAGACAGCAAGAAGATACATTCATTCCTGTGTCTTGCTCTAACATGGATTTGGATGCAGGATTTGGACTCAGGAGATTGAAAGTTCACTGAGGTCTTGCAGTTTAAAGACACTAGTGAACATGAGGAGCTGTAATGGAGTGCAGCAGTTTTCCCAGACATTTTCTAGTCTGGACTAGCAAGAAGCCGTGGCTCCAGCCACATGTTGTCCCTTGACTCCCACTATGTTGTTCGCACCTGAAGCAACTTTCTTGTGGGCTGGTGAGCCAGAAGGGTTAGGAGCACAAAGTAGGGCAAAACTTATGTGATGGAGGTTGGGTCCTGCAGGCTATTATAAACCAGGCAAATTTTGAAGTCCATTGGTGCTCTACATGCAAATCTGTATTTCCAAAGGTGTAGCCATTGCTACAAGGTCCACAGCAGTTTTAAGTCCTCTTGGCAAAATACTTCTAAATCTATGAGGAAAGATTTCTTAAAATAAACATGATTGAGACAGACATCCTCTTGTGTGACTTCCTTATGGGCAATGTTTGTGACGTTATCCTCTTTTATTAATCTTTGATTTTAGTGATAGTGTACCTGACCAAGGGCTGGAGAAGGCAGAAAAAAAGAGTAAATATCTCAATTTTTTATCCCACAACTTAAGCTGATTCCTCACAACCCAACAATTTCATTTCAGCAGACTCAGTTCAGTTTTAATAAAAATATGGCTTTTTGTATTAGGGAGCTTTTTTTTCTTTAGAATAGTTGACTAATAAATTCCTGTTTTCCAACATCATTGTTGTATAAGTTGTGGAATATTTTACTGGTTTATACAACTGAGAACTATCTCTCTATATAACAAACAGTTGCCTGTTTGTATATATATATGTACATGTATGCACATAAATTAAAAAAATGTAGCTTTGGATAACATCTTTATGTGGACTTGGATTAGTAGATCTAAATCTTTTACATATAAATATAATGTGGACTTTGCCATATTAAATATTTAATACATACTGGAAACAGCTAGTACTAAAATGAATAGTATATAAAGAAATACATAACTTACAGCTAAAAGATAAATAAAAAAAAACATTACTTCCTGTAATTAGACATGGTTACTTTGTATCTCAAGTGCAGTATGTCACACTTGTATTTTCAAAACTTGCTTTATCATCTTCATATTGCTATTAAGAAAAAATAGGTTAAAAAAAAAAAAGCATAATAACTACCATGGGATTTGGTCCACATCTACTGTACTCTTATGCCAAAACTGTTGATCTCAAACACATTTCTTGCTAATGCAATTCCTATATATATATATATTAGACATAAAGGGAAGCATTTTATTTTCAGCCTTGAAGAATGTTATGCATTTAAATAAAATTTGAACTTTAAAACTAAACAGAATACATATTTATTTAAAACATGCAAAGAATTCTATTGCCAGAAAATGATTTTTTTTTAACATGGTACAGCAAAATATATATATATATATATTTACACACAATATAAATATATATATATAGTAGTTAATGAACTGTTACAGCAATCCCTTCTAAAACTGGCTGACAAAATTTTATTTATAATTTCAACAAAGAAAGAGTGGATGTTGTTTTCAGCAAAGGCCCCTTAACACATACAACCAGGCATTATAGCAGATGCAACTGCATCTTCATATTCAACTTATATTTTGAAATAAAAGATGAATTTTTGTTGCATGTTTGTTTGTGTCAAAAATCACCCCTAAACTCTTCCTCTTAGCCTTCCCTTCCCAGTGCTTCCAGTGAAACAGTGATGCTCAATGAGCCTGTCCCAGTTAGTACCTGCTGCATGATATGCATATGAGTAGCCATCACATTGAGTGGCTCCTTCCAGTATTAGGAACTGGTACTACGGGGCACTTAAGAATGAGAATGACACAATAACAATATGAACAGAGAGTATATGCTGTGTGTTTCCTTACAGATATTAGGAAGACTGACATAAATGCTTTTCAAGTTTGTTGATCTTGGTCTTAATAAAGCAAACCACTATTATTGTCCCTGTACTGTCCATCTGAAGGACATTGGGAAGAGATTATAGTAATAATATATAGTCAGATAATTTTCCATAGTACAGTCTAAATACTGCACTATACTGCCTCAAGCCCTTAGACAGTGGAAAACGGTGCAATTTGGCCTAAAGGGGAGAGAAGAGATGGCGGAGATGTTCAGTGTGACTGAGCAGGGCCGAAGTTAATTATGTGTCTTGTTTGATCTGCAGATCTCATTGAGATTTCTTCTTTTAATTCTTGCAAGTCAAAACTAATTATGTTCTGCGTTGTGATTTGATGAGGACTCAGACCACAGCAAAGCTGCCAGTCAGGTAGCCAACACTATTGTACGAAGCCAGCTGCTATGGGCAGCCTGTGTTCACAGGGTTTTACATGAACATCCCCTATCATTTTCCTCATTTTATGCCCCTCAGCCCCCAGGCAAGTTACTCAAGCAATATATGTGGCTGTATTACCCTGTATTTCCATCTCCTGCAATTGTTACCTCAAGGTGTAGATGACATTGTTTCTTCTCCCTTTGCTAATAATTACCTCCAAATATGTGTTTTCTTAAAACTGTGCCTCACCTTCCCAGTTTTGAGTTATTTTATTCTAACCTCCTCTCTTGGTTCATCAAGACTCCCCCCCTTGGTTTGTGGTCAATAATAGTTTTGCAGAATAGTCAAAGGCATTAGAAAATGCCTCCAGAAAGCGGTAATCTACTTACAGGTAGTACATGTGCCAAGAAAAGGCAACTACTTTCACCTAAAATGCCAGGAAGTGAAGTATTCCATTTGAGGGGAACCACCTCTCAGATTTCATCCATGTTTCCTTCCCTTTTGTTCCAAAATACACTCCTGAGGATGAATGAGGAAAAAAAAAAAAAAAAAAAAAAAAAAAGCACTTCTCACTCTTTGTCTCTTCAAGCTGAAACAGGAAAAGCAGCAGTTTTGCTGCTTTTCCCTAATCGTACTTAAGAACCAGAGGTATGGCCATGGCTAGGCTGATTTTATTTATATATTTTCAGTTTTCAGTGATGTTAGCATGTGTGCACTGTGTTGTGCAAGTACTCTGCTAAATAGATAAACAAAGATACAAAAACTGTTCAGTAACTTGCCCGAGGCCATACAGCGATTCAATAACAATGATGGGAATTAAAAACTAGGTTGAAGTATTTCAAACAGAAAAACTTGCTCACAGGAAAAGAAGGCCTTTATCAACACTCCTGGGGAAAGTGGAAAATTGTGAGCTCTTGAAGTGCTTCATTTTTGCAAAGCAGTTCCTGAAAAAAATAGTATTCTTTCAAAAATTGCTTGTTCCAGAACTGGATATTATTAGCTAAATGTAGAAACATACTGATAATCAGTTCAGCGGTATGTTGCTGAAATTCATCCATATCTAATGATTCTGAGACAAACACTGAAGATATAACAACCTGAATATCTTGATTTTTTTATGGAAATATTTTTCTGGTTTGGTTTCGCTTGGTTTTGTTTTGTTTTGTTTTCCACAAGCATAACTCAAAAACACAGAGGGTCCTCTTGACCCAAAAAGAGGATGCTGGATCATGTTTCCTCTGGATGTGTGTTTGGCCCCAGCAGTGGAGTTTGTCCTGTGACAGTCCACCATGGTTTCAATTACAAATTTCCACCTTACAGAAAACCCTCAAATATTTGCCACCTTCTCCATCCAACTTTTAACAAGACAATCATAATGCTTCACATTCACTATAGCTGCCTCACCAACAGCACATTTGAGAAACAGGCTCTGTCTATACTGACTATATTTACACAAGCAGGAAGTCCACATCAGGCAGCTGCTCTCACACCTGCTGGGGCAGCTTGCTGAGACAGATGACATAACACAGTGTCTCCTTTTATTTTGGGGTGCCTTAGGAGGCCCACCACCTTATGAAGCTGACACCTTCCCCAGCCATAAGAGGCTGTTCCAGACAGATGTATGACAGGCATCACCACACTGAGCTGTCTGCTGTTAGTGAAAACCTCTGCTTCTGATCCTCTCCTTCCAACATGAGAGGAGGTCCGGCTCACTGGTAGAGCTAATGAGAACACTTTGAGGTTGGACTGATGGTGATTTAGTGTTCATCTTTCTATTACAGAGACATGTAAACACAGCCAGAGCTTTACATCTTTCTCCATTTTTTGCATATTCACAAAAGATGGATAAAGAAGCTTACCAATCTTAAAGAATCACTATTTTTTTTCAAAGGTAGCATTTTTTTTTAAAGATACATCACATTTAGTTCCATTTTAAATTATGACTTTTATGCAACATCCCTAATCAACTATAGTTGTAGGAATGTGTTTAATCCATTTTAAGTATGAAACAAAGATGCATTCCTTACATTTTGAAATAAATTATTGAACAAGCTTTGTAGCAAATATAATTCAGTTCAACACTATGGCTTAATGAAAAAGTAGCAAAAGAAATAAATTAGACATTCTCTCGTTAATTTACAAAATAAATATATACATTTTACAAAGGTGTTCTCATCACTGTCACACAAATACTTTATGATAAGTTTGCCTGTGTGAATTATACTTAGGTAAATATAATTGACATTTTATTTTCCTTTCAGTGTGGACTTCACAACAAGTAGCCATGTTTTAGTGTCTCCCAATGGATTGTTACAACAGCTTCTCTGCGGTGTTCTGACAGCCAGCCTGAAACATCACTCCTCCATCCTGGTTTGCTCTGCCTTTGCTCATGTCATCCCCACCATTAACAAATACTCTGTGATGCCCAAAGTCATTCAGGGTGTGATCGTGTAAGAGGAGACCTCTTTGTCTATTTTGCTGGCTTGTCTGAAATGCTCATCTTGACAGTTTCTAGATGTCTGTGACCTAGGACAAGATATTTTCTTGGTCTCTAGGACTCACTGACCTTCATGGACTGTCCTCCAGTTCCTTGACTGACATATGAGTAAGAAAGAATTTGGGGTTGAAAGTGTATTTAATATTACTAATGAGTTTTTTATGGCTCTGAGATCTCTACAGTCATTCAGAATTTAGACACTGGGGTATTTTTGGTGTGTTCAAAACATTAGGTAAACACAAATTCTGTCTTTAAATATTATACTGGCACTCTGAAGGTATAGGGGGTTAGCTTTTAGGAAAAAAAAAAAGGATCTCTCTTTATGTATGACATTTTGAAGAGTGTGTATATTGGAGAAAAAGGTTGTATGGGAGCTGGCAGAGCAGATGGATGACAAAACATCTGGTATGGGCCAAACTGAGCTGCTTCTTTCTCTGTTATGGTTTGTAACTACAGCTGGCCTTGTAATCTCCCTTGAATGAACAGTTGGATGTTATCACAAGGGAAGTTTTTCTTCAGAAAGAAAGCTGAGATGAAAAGGTTGGTGAAAAATGATGGTGTGACCTGATGAGTTTGATCAATTTTCCGTTCTTTCCTAAAATATTTTAGTGCTATAAACTGAAAGAAAAGCCAGAAAATCCATCAGATCATATTCCTAAAATAACAGTAATAATAATAATTTTTAAATGGCCATATACATTTATCAATCTGTGTCTACTTTAAATTATTATTTTAATAAAACCTCATCCCTGTAGATTGTTGTTCACGTTCCATAAACAAACAAGTAGATGCACTCAAAAGCTTGAGTCTTCCTCAGTAACAGAATTGACGACCAGATTTATCTAAGAGAATTTGACTCAGGGGGAGCACAAGACTGTCACTGAGAACTATCTTGCAGTATTGCATTATGTTATTTTTTTCAGAATAAATGCTGAAAAGAAAAGAAAAGAAAAGAAAAGAAAAGAAAAGAAAAGAAAAGAAAAAAAGATCACAGTGTTTCAGGTTTGAAATGAAACAGAATCTGAGCTGTGTAGAAAACACAAATTAATAAATATGAGTAAAATCAAAAAACAGTGCTTCTCCAGAACTCAAAAGGGCCTTGTGTATAAAAAAAAAAAAAAAAGAATGTTTATTTTAATGCATAATGCATTTGTAGTAAAGGACAATTTATACAATAGAATTTGGGAAAAGTACACTTTCTCTGGAAAGCCAGCATAGCACCAGGAAATCACTTTTCATAAGGGGCATACACAGGCTATAAATGTTTATTGTGTTATTGACAATTATCTGTTTAAGACTGGGATTACTCCATGAGTAGTTCAGAAAATACTGCTTCATGGCTTAATTGCTTCAGAATCTAATTCAGTTTTAAAATATCCTGTAGATAAAGGAGATAGCAAAATAGTGGATGTATGCTTATGAATGGAAATTTTGCTCTAGTTGCCTTCCTTTCATTGAGATACTTGATGTTTGTTTCAATCAGCTTTTTTTTTTTTTTTTTTTTTTTAAAAAAATTTGTAGTCCTTTCTTTTTCTCACCTCTAATTAACATTTGATTTTTGACTTACAGATTTAGGAAAGATTTCACTGTGAATTCACTGCTCTAATACAGTGATGGTAGGTGATGTTTATTAGGTCTTTCTACGTTTGACAGATAACTTACAAAGACTAACGTTAACACTGTGGTAATGTGTGAAACCTAAACAGTTGCTTTTGATCCCAAGAATATCACCAAAAGAGAGACAGCAATTGTTCCTAAACTGTCTGAAGAAAAGATATTTCCTTTATTTTAAAAGAAAATTATCTCATGAACAGGCATTTTAGAGAGTCTCATTAAGTAATCTTGTTTATTTGCAAACTAAGGCAAAATCATTACCTATAATAAATTTTCCAGTGTAATATTTAATTATCAAATTTTTGGCTTCTACCACTTCTCTTACAACTATTACAAAAACTAATGGACTTAGCAGTCAGGAAGTTTTATGTATATTTGTACTATATTTTAGACCATTTCACCTAATTCTAGCACACTAAATAATTTCTTATGAAGGGCTGACCCTCTGAATATTGTAGACTTGTATCATCATCTTGCAGTTAAATAATACATATTTAGGTCTTCCAGCCTTTCACCATAACTGAGACTATTTCTCCAGTCCCCTTTTCAATTTTTAATTTATTTCTATTAAGAGGCTGGGGGTAAAAGTGAGAAAATTTTCCTTTAAGGGATCAGACATAAGAATCAAGTCAGAGCTCACGTGCATGACTCTGCCTACAGAGGCAGAGTCCAGGTACAGGTTTGAAATATCAAAGACACTTAAAAACAAACAAACAAACAAACAAACAGACAGACAAAAAAAAACAATAGGAAAGCAATTCTAAGGACATGGTTAGGTCAGAAATCATTGCATGACTCTTCTTCTACTGCTCTCCATATTTGCCAACATCTTCCTGGTTAATGATAATGACTCCAATATGAGAAGAGTCATTGCCTCTTTCGTCTATGACAAGACAGTCTTATTTATGAAGCACTAAATTAAGATGGACTTTTTAACACACATTCTTGTCTAATGAACTAGTCTATAAAGGCAATATGCTCTTCTCTTTTAAATCCCTCATTAAAGGCCACTTAATGATAATTATGTGTATTACTACAGTACCTAGCTGCCCCAATAATGAATTAGGTGTTTCTTGTAGTATGTGCCTCATTGCAACATTCCCTGCTATAGAGATCGTATTGTTGAGGTATAAACCAACAAATGGTAGTGGACAAAACATGAGGGAAAATAAAGTAATGTCTTACATTGTCATCTGAAGAGTTTATTGACTCAGGCTTTTTTCACTTTTTTCACTGCAAAAAGCTTCATGGAATTTTTACAAAGATGAGCATATTAGAAAATTCAAAATAATAATAATAAAGAAATTCCATATATTGTGAAGCTTTGTACTTCATTAGGAAGCACTGGCAAAGCTACCTGAGGTCCAAACATAGTTCCAAGCTACATCCTGTTATTTCACCTACATAGCACATAGTGATTCACAAAAAGAACCCTTATTTCCCATTCACTTCTGTTAACCTGAAAACCATTATGCATTGTTGTTAACTAGTGGGAAGCAACTTCATGTCAGTCTCCCAAGGTATCACCACAAATATTCACAGTATCACCCAAAGGGCTCTTTGCTGGAGTAGAAGGAGAGGCAATGAATGAGATGAAGCTCATCACTGCAGGCCTCAGGACTGCAAGATGTATCACTGCTGGGTGTATGTATATGGCCCCAGAAGGCAAGAGGCCAGACGAGCCTGGCTATACCCTGCAATGCATAAAAGTAATACTGTAGATGCTGTCATGGCAATATTAGCACTTGTAAACTGGCACTGAACAAGAATGCTGTGTGTACAAAGGAACGTGACTCTTTATAAAGCTGTTGTACTTTTCCAAAGTAAAGAAATAAAGAACAAAATAGTAAAAATCATATAAAATGCATAGGTACTGTCTGTTCTTGTCTATCTACCTTATATATCTCTACATGGTGTTCTTTGGATTCCTGTTTTTAGTTAAAGCTTTCCTCTTCAGAAGGTCCATATCAGTTCAACAGTATACAGAAAGTCTTTTATTCAGGATTCCATAGTACACAAAAAACACTTAACGAAGAAGGAATTATTTCTTTGTATATAAAGGGAAGTAAAAACAACAAATCATTTTTTTTTAAGTCTCTTTGAGGACACGTACAGGTCTGAGCCCAAATCCTAAATCTTATAATCTCTTTGAAAGGGTTACATCAGAGTTTCTAATCTTATTTGCAGAATACTCCTACATCTACACCTCACTTAAACTCATTAAAATTCTAAATGGAAAAGTCAAGAAAAGGTGATCTTTATCATCAGACTCTTGCTGTGATAGTATTTAAAACTTCTAGTGTGTAGTGTATCAGTCTCCAATTTTGTAGACTACCAAGACAAAATATCATGGCTATTTTTTTCAGAAGTGAAAAGGGTAAAACCTGACCCACACCACTATCAGTGGTAAAAATTCCTATGATTCTATGTAAAAGTTTTTGTTGTTGTTGTTGTTGTTGTTGTTGTTTGTTTGTTTTGTTTTGTTTTGTTTTCTTGGAATGTCCTTTAAACTACCTTAGAATTTACTAAAATGAAAGTCTCACCACATGCTTCTGAGGTGAGACCATATTAAATGAAATGCCATTAATGTTCTGTGCCTTTTTAATTTCATACTTAAGTTAACGTAAAATTGGCATTAGACTTTAGACATGAAGAAGTGACCTAAGACATTGGTGGAAACCAATGAAAACATGTACAGAATTTTCCTAATCAAGCCACCTAATATATTCTATCTGCAATTATTTTCATCACTGTGTTTCACATTCACTCTGTTCTGGAATAGTGTCAGACAGAGAGCACTAGATGAACAAAACCATCCACATAAAAGTATTTTTGTTTCCTTCCACTATAGTCAAAATGGATATAGAACCAGATTAATCCATTTGTTCAGCTAACAATTATTTCTTATTAAATTCCAAAAACTTTCATGTCTGTCTAATCTTGAACGATAGCCCTAATGAAACTTTTTGTTGTTCTTTTCTCCCAGCATCTCAAGACTGCTTAAAAGTAAACAAAAATGATGGAAAGGGAATCCCTGTAGCAGAAATTAAGAAATAAAATACAGGGATTAACCTCCTGCCTTATGTGCCTTTATCTCTTCTTTGCCTTGCAACCAAAGGGAGACTGTTTAACCATTAAAAAAGATTAAAGGTATTAATTAGACTAAGAGATAGAAACCTATCACCCTTCTGTCAGAGCAGACCAGAAATAAACCTTCTTCCAGATTAAAAAGAGAGAAAAATCTATATTTTTAGAGTTTAGTCAAAACAAAAGTCTCCATGATCAGCTTTTTATATTCCTATTGCTGTCTAAAAGATTAAACAAATGAGCCTGAAATTGAATAAACATTTTCATGAATTTGTGTACGAGGGGCAGAGAACTATTTCCTCTTCATATCAAAGTAGCAGCACTACACACAAACAAACATAAATCTGTTGGGATTTCATAAATCTATGTAAATAAAACAATGGAAGAAGATTAACAGACAGCCCCCAGCAGTGGAACTCTGAATTGCCTTTTTTTTTTCTTCCCCAAAATGAGGGAACTACACACTATATTTAAATTAGAATGTAGAAACTGTTTTAAATGCTTTTTGCAGCAGAAACACATATACCAAAATGCAGCTATATGCCATGTCTAAGGACAGATTAGACATCCTTTAGAGTCAGTTGTCAGTGGAAGATTACAAAATATAATTCAAGACAGAAGACGACTGGCAAATGTAAGTATACTTTTATCCAAGAATAAACCATTTTTGAATTTTTCAAAGTTGTATATGATTCTTTTTTTAGATCTTATGGATTACAAAAAAAAAAAAAAAAAAAAAAAAAATGCAGCTTTCAATCAGACATCCTTATAAAAAGAATAGATGTTAATAAAATGCATTAATCTCATCATATATTAAAGGTGACCCTGTTAGAAAAATAGATTATGATGAGGTTGGAAAATTATAATGGGCTACATTAAATAGCTCTATTTGAATTATGTTAAAGTCAGCTGCTAAACAGCAAATTGAAAAAATTATATTAAAGGTTACAATCAAATAAATGCTTTGGACTTATAGTGTTAGTAAAAGATACAACAGTTTCACCCAAAAGTGCTTATATATATGTGTGTGTATATATATATATACACACACAAATATAGTATATACACTTGAACATACATAACTCACAAAGATATTTAAATTACTATTATTTTTTTGTCCTGACTTAAATCAGTCTGTACTTAGAGCAACCACCCCAAGGTAGCACATACTAGATTTACACTACCTTAAGTAATAAGAGTCTGGCTCCAAGCCATACTTATTTAATATGTATTTACTTATTTAACAGCTAATCAGATGACAATTTCAGAGAAACTGAAGTAAAATGAGGCAGAAGAAGAGAGGGGGGAAGAAATAGGTCAAACCAGCAATTCTATAGGTAGATGTATTTTGGATGAGACTTTACAGGATACATTATAGTCATTTCATAAGTGCTTTTTTGTCTCCATAGATATGCCCAGGATAATGCTTCTGGGTCTCTTACAAAAAATTCAGTGTTTTGAAGCATTTGAGAGCAGACTACTGCCACTTGACATGATTTCATCTTCTCTGTTTGACACTGCAGAGCTCAAAGCCCAGGAATTGTTCCCAATATTTCCAATGTTCCCTATAAAAAAAACTTTCTTATAATGTTTTAGTAGATTGCAAGTCTTTCCAGCCAAAGCCAGGATGTTTTCTTCAGCTCACTCTTTTACATGTGCCTGGCCAAAACCAGCAGCTCCAGCTCTTCTACACATGCAGACAAAGGCTCTTATTCTTGTGCTTTGCCTCAGCTCTCTTTGAAGTCACCAATCTCACTCTCTGCTCCAGGGCCCTTAACCAAAAGACCTCCATCCCAGTCTTAGCTGCCTTCTCCAGGATGCCTGTGTTCCCTGAGAATACATGGTGTCAAATTCTTTGAACTCCCACCCCTGCTCCCAGCATGGTCCACAACATCCATAGCAGCAATGGGGAGACAATCCCAGCTTGGTCTATAGTTGGCCCATTATTCCACTCCTCATTAGCAAGGTCACTGGTGAAATCTAGGTTTTCTTTACTGACTGTGTGTGAGTGCCCAAACTTCTGTTTTCCAAAGGCACCCAACTTGGCCAAACAAGGCTGGCGAACAACATCAGCAGAACAGAGCTCAGAAAGCTCCTCTCCACTAAATGTCTTGCTCCAAAGCGGAGGGACTGAGCTGGAACTCTTCAAAGAGAAAAGTACTGGAAAGTTCCTTTGTTTTCTTGCACAGGGTTAAAAGAGCGTTATTTCAGCTGCTTTTCAAGTCTGATTACTGAAAATAGCCATTTTTGTTTGTTTGTTTTGAAAGGAATTTCAATAGAAAGAAAGCATGAAATAAATCTGCTGAAGCAAATATCCATGAGGGAAAGTTTCAACTCATGTACTGAAAATCTTGCAAAACTTAAGCAAACCAAACACTTTTTGTCATATGAAGTATACCTGACATATTATACTTTTTATAATATGGAAATAAAAAATCAAACAATCAAACCATATCCACACCAATACTAAGGACCATGCCACAGTTCAGTATTTCAGCATCTACACTGAAGAGTACTCAAGGCAAGGATACATCTAGCTCCAGAATACAGACAAGGTTACAGCTGTTGGAGAATCCTTAACAAACATATTACAATGCAATACCAACCAAGGATATGTAGATGTCCTCAGACCAATATTCTTCTGCCTTCTAGCATGGACAGTGCTTCTCACAGGTGATAAATTGTAGGTGTTACCATGCAAGTCTGAAAGGAGTTTTGCTGGTGAACCAAAGAGGCTGCAATTCTAAACATGGAAACCACAGAAATTGCAAACGTGTCAAAAACTTCATCCAAAAAGAAAAGGCACAGAGACAAAGCAGCGCATCACATTACAAGACCACCATGTGGAGAAAAAGTTATCAGTCTCTTCTATATTTAGGGTCTTTCTATGGACTTTTTTCCCGTTTTAAAACAAAACCATAAAATATATGAGTGAGCATGAGAAAATGCCTATTTTACTGTAAGATGTACGCAAACCTTTTTGCCCCATTTAAAATGAGAGATGCACCTACAATGTTTTCACTGATGTCATAAATACCTATTTTCTTGATGCCTTTGTGCACTTAGTGCAATAAGAAGCTATGCCTATAGAGAAAACTAACTTTCTCAAGAAAGTCCCACTGAAAAATAGTATATGAAAAAGTTTTCTATCCTTCACACCAAGTACAAACCTACTTTGGTTCTTGCCAGAATTATTAGGGAATTTCTTTTCTATGGAACAAGAAGTTCCTCACATCCAGGTCTCATAAAATTTACAAAAATTTACAAAACTACCCCCTCACAATTTCACCATCTGTAAAATTGGAATGGTGGAATTCCAGCATATCTTCAGAAGACTAAGAATGACTGTATATGTGGAGTTAAGGTCCAGACTTTTAGCTGTTTAACTTACAAGTGGAAACTGAGAATAGGATATTGGGGCTGACCCAAAGTTCTATTTATGTTGTAGTGATATTTCTATGTAGAGGAAGTAGCAAAAGAAAATATGTATTTACCTCACAAATGAAAGTTATATATTTTTTAATTGTAGAAAAGTGGTGTTAGTTATTTTAACCTCTTTCCCAACATTCAAAATAAGAAAGAAATAAATTGTACATCTCTTTGAATATACATCCGTATTCAGCTAGAATATTTTTTAAAACTCCAAGAGAGAAAAAAAAAAAACAAGCACAGCTAAACAGATTTTCCTGCATTTTTTAGTGGAAATTTACAAGGGCTGAAAACTTGCTGTGCCTCAGTCCGGAGCAAATTAAAATGGTTGAGTTGCTACAGAAAATTCTCAAAACAAGGCTTGTAATGGATGTTCTAAAGGAACGTTGGCTCTGGCAGTGACACTGACTGCCTCTGTAATAATGTATTTCAAATGATTTAGCTGACTAAGTGCTTCAAAGAACACAAGAAAATATCATTTTTGAAGCACTGGTTCAGCTGAGCATTTTAGATGAATGTAGCTTCGAAAGCATTTTAGATGGTTCTCCTTTCCAGACTGAGATGATCAAAGAATTTTACACACAGAAAGACTTCCTTCACATGAACCAGTATAAGTGTTGATTTCAGCACCGTTACTCCTGTGTTTTAACAGTGTATGTGAGAAGAGAATCAGGCTCAGCATGTGTAATAGCCCACCAGAACACTCTATATTCCTGTTCACCGTCCTGTTGATGTATGAGCCACTGCACAGTTCTCAGAGGGCCATTGACTTTTGAATCAAAATGATGATAAGATTGTGCTGCTGCATTTGCATGTTCTTGCACCTTCTAAATTTAAATGGAAACAGCTCGCACCCACAAGAATGGCAGGCAGCAGCATTTTTTAAACATGAAAAGTAGAATGAATCCATTTTAATTGTAATCAAATATTCACGTGACATAATCATATTGCTATTGTCCTACATGATAAGCTTATCTGCAGCATACAAACTCCAGTGTGTGAACACTCAAGGAACTTCCTAAATCCTGCCTATATTCCTCTATAACTTCATTCTTTTCTGATCCCCTTGCTCATCATGTGCAAATCTGACCAGTCCTTCATATGAGTCCCCTGGCTTCTTCAGACAAGGCTGTAGGAGCACAACAAGCTCTCATTTTGCTCTGTCTGCCTTATATCCTACAGGGAGGACTTCAGATGGTCAAAACTTGCTCCCAGTTTTCTCTTCTGCTGCTAATATCACTTGTAATGGTGTCTCACACTCAACCTTCTGCTGACACATGCAGACCCGTGAGTGAACCAAAACCTGTACTGTGACCATTGCCGACCTACCAGAAAAAACAGACTAAGCATAAGCAGTATCTGCTCAGCTCTGGCAGTGCTGTGCCTTACTGTGAGCTCTTCAAGCTGCAGACAATTGATAACAATTGTATATAATTGTGTTTAAAAAGAGCACAGCTATCTATGATCAAAAGGTACAGTACAGAGATTTAAATTCAAATTTATACCAATGCACATTTGTGAAAATGTATGTCAGCTTATGTGTGTGCAAGACACTCAGTCTTAGGAAAAGAGGTTATTCTTAAACCTAATTCTAGGTCAATGAACCTTAGTTCATGTGAATATCATTTTAACAATAACCAGGATTTATTGCCCTAGAAATATAATATTAATAAACATCAGTGATGAATGTGATAGTGATTCAGAACTGCTAGCTGATCACATTTAGTTACCAGAGAACATTTCACTATGTTATGGAGGGCGGGCTGTACTCCATATTCATTCAAAATGTCTTTTTTTTTTTTTTTTCTTTCTCCTAGCAGGATTTTGGAGTATCTGAATTTAAATGTTGGCACAGCCTGTCAAGTACAAAAATCTTGGCAGTTGTGTTCTCTGTGCAACAAAGATACTTAGCTTGACATAAACAACACTACCACCACCTTTCAAAATGCTTATATATATGTATGTATGTGTATATATATATATATAAAATCTTGTACCCCTCTGTTTCTCTGTTTACATACCGTCTTATATTGCCTGTCCTCAATAGAAATTTGTTAGGTTTCAGGCCAGGGTTTATACTAGTCCTTGCTCTGCTTTGTGAAATCAAAAGCAACAAGAATTAATCTGGCACAAATGTACAAAATTCATTTATAGGTTCCACCTTAAGATCTGATTTGGTGTAGCTCCATAAAAACCAAATGCACATTCCAGGCCAATAGGCCATCTCATTTTCAATTATCACAAAGCCAGATTAAGTGCCCTGTCAGCTTTTCCAACCCTGCAGTTCCAACAAAGCCTCTCTTCCTATCAAGGTAAACTGCTGCAGTTGCTGCCCTAACCCTAGGCCACATATTGTTATGCTCTCTAATTTAAAAAATAAATAGAAGTTCCTCATTCAAACATTTGCCAAATGGGATAAGATTGCCTTCAAGAGTGGTTTTCCATAGAAAGGTTACTGAATTTACAGAAATAAGGTTTGGGCTATATTTCTGCACTTACTAACTTAACTTGAAAAGAGACCTGTATGCATCCTAGAGACAAAGGGAGAAGATATCATTATGCTACTTTAAATTAGTGCTTTGTCATTATTTTCAAATGCCAGATATTATTCTCTTCCTTTGTTTTTTAAATATGAAATGAAATTAACTACATCTGTGAGATTTTTTTTTTTCACTGATCACTGTGTGCTTCTGATAAGGCGGAATTTGACAAACAGGCTGTGTATTCTTCTTTCTGCCATTGATTTCTTAAATGTCTTCTGACAAGTGATTTTAGCTCCCTGAGATACAGTCCCCATATCTGTACAATGGGGACACTTCTACTGATCTGCTTTCTTAAGTTCTTTTGAGTTTTTCTGATCAAAACACTATGTAAGAAAAACTATGCAGGTATTAGCAGGATGCCTTTAAGGGACAGAATCAACTAGTCTGATCTCCTGCATATTGTTGGCCACGGTATATCCTGCCAGTTTTATTTGTGCTGAGCCCAGAATCCTGTGTAATGCATCTAGCACCTATCTGAAGACTTTGAAGGATGCAGAATCTGCAATGGAACTTTATTTCAGAGCTTGTCAAAACCCTACTTCTACCCTGTTATTAATCTGTATCTTTTACGAATCTCAATTCATGATAAACCCAAGGTTAATCATCACTTCTCTTTTTTTTTTTTTTTTTTTTTTTTTTTTTCTGATTAAAGACCTCTTCTGTACCTGGTATTTTCTCTTTGCCAGCCTCCTTACAGGTTGTAATCAAGTCATTCTCAGTCTTTTAGGTATTATTATTATTACTACTGCGAATGGAGCCAGACTGAAAATCTCAGTCTGAGCACTAAAATCTTGTGCTTAAATATGAAATGAGAATAGCATAGAGTATCAACGGTGCTGGCTCTCCTGCAGTGCCCTGCCAATGTTCTTTAATCTTGATCAGGAAAGACCACCTGCAAAGCTAAGCTGATAGTCTCATTCTTCCTGTCCATTCATTCCTGGGTCGCCGAGCTCAGTCTGCCAACATGGGTATCAATTAGTGCAAAAAACATAATCAGAATTTCAATTAAGCTGTGCTAGTGTCCCCCTATTTAAAGCACTGTTGTCAAAATTGTGCAAATTGAGACAAAAAAGCTAAGGCCTGTAATTAAGTCTGTCCTTTTATAGCATATGATGAACCATCTTTCTAACCAAAAAAAAAAAAAAAAAAAAAAAAAGAAAGAAAAAATTAAATGACTTTCAAAACATTGGGAAAAAAACATAGGACAGTCAAAGATGTTGTTATTCCTCTGACTCAAACACATCTTTTATTTTTAAATGACATTTCACAGGCCATTAGTTCATAATGTGAACTACTGCCTTTGGACATTACGAGTAATAAAAAAATCCTTCTGCAGAGAAATTCGTGTTCAGGTTACTTTTCTTCTTAAAAAGATTTTTAATTTGTGGACTTTGTATGCAATTGTCACATAGATACCCTTGCAGTGATTTGCTCCAGCTTGCTCTGAAACAGAAAATTCTTTTGGTGAAGCACGTACATAGTTAGAAATGCTGACAAAGGCGAAGGTACAAAAAAATTACACAGAAATATTTATGCTGAATATGGATGAATCTAAATATTTTCCTGTCCAGTTTAACCTGAGTGTGATTTCTGAATCTAGAAATGAAAAGGGCTTCGCCCGTAGTTAGCTACAGAACATGCTAAGGCCTGTAAGTACCTGGAGTCTGGTATGTTATAAAAGGTCAGACACACCCCACAGTCTCTTTCATGTGTTTTTGTACCTGCACACCAAAACAGTTGCACCAAATGAGTGCATTTATAGTTTAACAAAGACTGGCTCTGGCTCCCCTCTAGTGAGAACTCAAGCCAAGAATGGCAATTCTGGGGGGTTCAGCATCAAAATCTTGCATGAGGTACAACTGCAAAGTGCACGCAATGCTCTAGTAGCTGACTGATTGCTTTCCACATGGTTACCTCACAGACAGTCCTGGCTCCAATATTTGGTTTTGCCCTTACTGATTATTTTACATGTACACCCAAGTGCAAGTGAAACACGTGTTTTTTGTGTTTTTTCTCTAAATAGCTTAACATGCAGTTTTTTAAAGGCTGATAGATTAGTTCTGAACCACATAAGTTAGCCTGTGGAAGAGCTCTCATCTCTCTAGTCTATACTGTAATTGTATGGGCCTTTTTCCTCCTTATGATAAAATGTTGTCTCTATATTGTGGAATAAAATTGTAGAAATTCACTATATTGTGCTTAATTTTTGACATCTTAGCATCTTTGCTTTTCCTAGTTTGCCAGAACCTTGGACGACCGTTGTCATCACAGCATCTCAGCTACTTGTCAGGAACCATCATATCCTGGAAAATGAGTTTCAAAATAGAGATGAAAGAAAATTTCTTCTAAAAGGGCTTTCATGGATGCATTTTTTACTTTATAAAATGTGTGTTTCTGTGTCCTTAGTATCCCAAATAGGTAGGGTATAACAGAAGCCACATGAAATCTGATTATTTTCTTTATAGTCTTCCTGGCAGACATTATGGGGGAAATTTTGGGGGGCTACTTTTTGCAGGGACTCAGGTTTCACCCATTCATATATCAGGTTGTCAGAAAGTTTCTTGCTCGGGCTCTATGTTTGCTGTACAGGAAAGCAGCAGAATTCTCAGACATTCTAAGAACAATGACAGAATTTAACAAACATTTTGCGAATCTAGCTTCCTGGTTATAGATTCATACCTATAGAAATCGTGTATATTCTAAAATATGTACTTCTCCAAATTATTGAGAATAAAACCATGTTAGAAAACTAAAAGATAAAATGAAAAAAAAAATAAAAATAAAAAAACATGTTGACATAAGAAATAAAATTTATAGAATGCATATAAATAAATTCAAAAAAAAAAAAAAAAAATTATAAATAAAAAAAAAAAAAAATAACAAAAAAAAAAAAAAAAAAAAAAAAAAAAAAAAAGATTTGTAGCCCTGAAAACTTTCAGTTTACAGTATAGAATAAAGATCAGTCTTTTAGACCAAACAGAATCTTACCAAGGATTGATAGCCCCTTCAGAACATGAAGGAAATGCTGAGTCTATATTCTACTAGCATGCTCCATAAATATCTTGTATTGAAGCATTTTTGAACAAACCACCAGCCAAGTACCCAACTAGGCATAAGTTATTTAGTAAAATATGTAAGCTCCAACTTCTTGCATCTTAGGATTTTTCAGGAAATTTTGTATTTTTTAGTCTACTACATCAGGATCAGTAGAGCTGTCAGCTGTCAGCTATGTTCTCTGGTTCAAGGTGACTGATAATAGCATTTGTCATCTCTCAAAGGGGACAGAGCTCTGCCTGGGCACCTGGACAGAGAAGATGAGGACCGCAGTTGCAGACCATGGATGTAGAAGACAAGAAATTTGAGCACTGACACTACATAAAGACACTTTTACACAACCTCTATGCATTTGTGTTGCTACTGTGTTCTGGGACATGAATTGGTGTGAACAAATATAATACCCACAAAAAAGTCTCCTGCCAACCTTCCAGATTTCCACACAGAAATTCAACCAGGCATTCAAGCAGCTTTAACATCTGCCAAGACCTCTCAAGAGCTCTAGGAGCTTCAGCCAATGGTTTACAAAGGACAGAGATGAAGGAGGGCATAGAGAGAGGGGGCTGGTAGCTGAGTGGCACTAAAGCTTTCAGAAAGATAACAAAGTATCTTTGCTCTTGCACATTTCATTCAATTCTTTATATGCAAACCTTTCTTATCATAAAACCATCTCACCCCTGTAAAGCATATGCAACAGCCTGTCATCAAGTGGAACCTTCCTAATCCACATCTTGGCCTCATTCCTCAGCTTCGCTATGGGCAGATTTCACTGCACCGTGGCCAGACGTAAAGTGGTCCAGGCCCAGATTGGAAAGACAACAGCAGGAGAACCACAGGAGTGCAGGGGATGCCTCTGGTGGCATAGGCTCAGCAAAATGGAAGGATGAATTTCTATCCCCCTCCAATGCCCTGAAACCATGAAACAGGTGTCTCTGGGGCAACATAGTGAGTGCAAATTATACTCAGCCCTGGAAGAAATAACCTTCTCCTTTGAACAACTTCAGATACATAACCAAAAGGGAGCTAGCAGAAATCTTTCAGCATAATCTGAGATCAAAATACAAAACTCTTAACAGCATGGGGCATCACATGCATTTGAGAAACCCCCTATCAAGCTTCAGTTCAATAAAATGATGAATGGATTACAGTGATATAGCTGTATGGAGGCCCTTTTTTCCTCTTTGACAGGTATGGTGCTGCTAATATTCTGCATGCTAATAGCTGACAACCGGCTTCATACTGCTTAATGAAACAGGCAGGACCCAGACTCCTAGGGCCCAGCGCTCTCCAGGCTATGGCACATAATCTGTAGCTGACAGAGAGAATCTGGCAGCTATGTCCCATCACTGATCATTTTATCTTGAATTCAATTTTAAAGATACAGTTTATTTCAAGAAAACTTGTTCTATATTGTAGAACAGGAGTAAAATCTTGGTCCTTTCCATGGGGTAACATATAGGCACATGGAAGAAGTATCCAGGTGCATTGTATCAAAGGTGTGCATATATATATGACAAAGATCACAGATCTAAAAACAAGAACAAAACAAACATACAAACAAAAACATTTACTTGAGAGCAAGTTTATCCAGCTCCTGTCTATAGTCAATGCAATTGCCACAGATTTACAGACACTGTAAACTTCCTGAATCCATAACATGGAGAGGTCTGATTACTGCTACAGAAACAGCAGCAGGAGGCACAGGCTGTCACACACCCCCAGCACCCTCACACCAGGGTTAGAAATACCAAGGTTAGAGCTAGAACCAACACTTGAAATAAAGCTCAAGGAAACAGCAAGCCCAGTGTGAATGGGGCTTGAAGCTACGAGCAAAGAGCTTTTTTCTTTCTGTTTGGTGCCTACTGATTCAGGAAAACATAGCTTTGATTGTCCTTGATAATTAAATAGACTCAATTAGCAATTGCTCCTCTGAATGGGAGCCATCTGTAAGATACTGAGTATTTTATCATCTCCTGAGACAAAAGAGCCTCCTGAGGAAATACATGGTGCTTTATTGAATATGATCCCTGGACATCAGATCATGCCTGAAACACCCTATTTAGAGAATTTTTTTTATAAGTCATGGCCACGTCATGTATTTGGAAGCTACCCAGTCAAATGAAACAAATAGTCAGCGTTAGTAAGTCTGTTGTGTGCTTTTTGTATATGCTAGCTGCAGGTGGAAGTGGCAGGCATTCCACCCTGAGACTGCCGGCATCTGTCTTTGTAAGACTTTTTTTCATTTGCTTGTAATTCTGTCTAATTTTGCCCTCTGGACTGGCAAATTCCTATCTGTTATCTACTTCAGGCTAGCAAACTGGGATTTACTGGAAGATTTCAACTGAAAATAGCCACTTGATCCATACTCAGCAAAAATATAGTTTTGATGCTGTGAAGAGAAACTCTCCTTTGATACCCATAGTGCCCCACATGGCACAGGAACTAGGACTTGGAATTAGGCTCTCCAGTGATATTTTCTTTACTGCTATTGGTTTTGGTTTTTTGTTTGTTGTTGCTTTTTGTTTGTTTGTTTTTTAATGAGGAATCACCTCAAAATTGGGCCTTTGGGCAATGTTTCCAAATTTGTCAAAGGTTTACAGGGAGAAGTCAGAGATAATTGTCTGGTCACATCCTTATGTGCAAAATATCTCTCACTGATTTTTCTCACAAGATATTTCTCACTGTTACTAGTAAATACCTTTGCTAATTGAGCATGTGACAAGGTGTTCCGTCCTTCTCCAATGCTAGAGGATGACAATGCACTATCCACACTGAATTGGCAGTTTTTGGCTTGATAGATGAAAGTTTCAACTATACACAAGCCTAAAAACTAAAACAGATACCGCTGACAGACCTTCCACTTCTTTGTAGACTTCTTTGTATGCTTTCATCTTGTATATCTCATGTTACAGATGACTGCTTTTAGTGTAATACCTAGTGCAATGAACAACTCCTTCCATTTTATGACAGGTGAGACATTGTGCATTTAGCATCAGTCATACAAGGAATTTCCTTCAACTGTTATTACTTCTGGATAAAGTCTAATGGCCTGCAATTAGGACTCTCACCTGACATGAAGCACCTAAAAGAGATACAGCTTGCCTGTCCTAATTGTCCTGGTTCCAGTAGCTGCTGGTGGGGGGAAGGCCAGTTCTCAAGGGTGATTCATCCCAGTCCAAGTCAGATCTCTCGTGCAGGTGGTTTGCATTGCCTTTACTAGGTTCCTTTGGCTCACGTTGACTGTCCACGTAACTAACATTTAACTTCTAGAAAACAGTAACAGTGCCATATGCTACCTTCATTTACTCAGGTCCTCTGCACCTGAATTTGCCTTCCGTGGAAGCCACAGGAACAGAAAGAAAGGGAAGAGATAAACTAACGTGCTACCATGACATTGAATTCAGAGCCTTCCTGCTGAACTCAGGAGCTCAGAGGCACTGCTGCCTGCCATAAGAAAGGTCCCTCTGTGACAACTGTTCACAGATTTTCAGACAGACATCAAAGAGCTGAGAAGTCACTATAAAAATCAATAAAATTATATTTTTAACTTTTTTATGTCTCATGACTCACTTTTCTATCTTAAGCCTTCTGGGATCCCATTTTCCAGCTTCTTCTTTACAACCATGAAGGGAGATATTTTTTCCTATTTAAAAGCTAAGATTCTGATGCATTCACATTGCAGAAATAGCATAAAGTTTAAAAGCATATATTCTCTTTCTGTGAGACCTCTGCAAATTGATCAGTTTTATTTAATTTCTCCTTATAAACAAATAGTTATCATTTTCATTTTTTTAATTTTGAACTTTCCTTCATTTATATCTTCCTTACAAAAGCTTGAAAATCAAATCTTCCCTTCCTGACTTTCTCCTCATCTAATGCATATGTAAGCACACTTGTGTGTTTCATCTGTTCTTTGGTATTTGGCCACTCTAGATACTGTTTTAATTTGACTAAAGAGATCTGTAGGCATAGTATAAATTACTTAGTAGCTAGTTAGAAAAAAAAAAAAAAAAAAAAAAAAAAAAAAAAATTTGGACTCTTCAGAGTGGTATCTTTCAAAACCATCCAACTTAGTTCACTTTCTCTTACCAAGATCTTTCCTGTTCTCTTTCACATCAGAGTTGTTACTCAGATCTGACATATTCAGTACTACATGGAAGGTGCTGACACTGACATTGGTGCTTCATACAAATCATTACTATTTGTGCATTTGTTCTAACTTATTTGCAATTACTTCAGATGCCTTACACATATGAACTTTGACCACCATGGCATGATCAACATTTCCTGTAAATATAGCCTATATGGAGAAATTATATATTTGAAGCATGATGCTTATAAGCTTCACAATTACAGATTGCATAGTCCATCTACAAGAATTCCATCTGAGGATACACACAGTCTTCTCCCTCTCTGAATGTGGGGTCCTGGGTTCATGGCAGCAATAGTATCTTTGCTAAAAGGTTTGGATGATTTTATTGAAAAAAAAAAAAAAAAGGCCAAAAAATGCAAAAAGCTTCATTACTAAACTGTTAGCAACTCCAACAACACCTGGGGAAAGCAGATTGGTTATCTCAGAAAATACAAAGAACTGAGTCCAAAGGAAAAATTTAAACACAGTATCACAGTACAACCAAAGAAAAACTGAAATTGAAAGCTATGTAACAAATGTGAAAGGACCTTTTGTTTGGAAAAAAAAAAGGGGGGGGGGGTGGGGAAATGCTCTATGCTTAAAAGTCAATGTATGGATAGATCAGAAAACCTTACAAAAAGTTTTTTTTTAATGATTATGAATGATTGCTTTAGGGAATTTTTATATGTCAGTTTTATACTTCCTCATGTTAAATGAAGTGAAACCACAGAGACCTCAGGCAGCTAACTGCATCACCAGGCAAGGAGGGAGTTAGTAATTTCCTTTTTTATCTGGACAGTAAAAAATATTGCTGTGCCACCATAACTTATAGCTTGTGACAAGGCAAAACTTTATGACTTCTGGATTTCTAAATGGATTATAGGAGAAAAGAAAAAAGTCCAATATATCAGAATCCTGTTTTTTATTTTTTGTTTGTTTGTGGTTTTTTTTTGGTTGGTTGGTTGGTTTTGGTTTTTAGCATAATGACTCGAAAATGAAGATTAAATTAATGGATTAACACACACTTTCCTGTCTATCTCTGATTTTCTATATTGATTTTAGAGTCCCATGGAAGGCAATCTGAACTAGTTGCTGCCTAAAAAGGAGAGTTCAGCTGGGGTGACTCTTAGCATTTCCAAAGCAAACTGTTCAAATTTGATAATAAGTGAATAGGACAACATTATTTTTTCCTAAGCCTACATTACAGAAAGAACAATGTAACCCTCTTCATCTTGATTTGACTAAGGACTAAGAAGCAATCATCCAAAAGCACCACTGTCAGTCTAACTTTGCAGTTTTAGTTGGAGATCTTTCCTGTAGGCTACAACAACACTGTGACTGAATTAAAGAATTTGTCTTAGGCTCTCAGGCTCTTTTTTATTATTATTATTATTTTATTATTATTATTATTTATTGAATGCTATCAGTATGGTATCTCTGCACTGCAAGCATAATTTCCTCTAAGAGACAGGGGTCCCTACAGTCCCCTGTGGAGCTGAAGAAAGCTCTAATAAATTCTTGGCTAAATAATCACGGATAATGCACCTTACTCTGAAAGTAGTACTTTTTGTTTGGCATTGTCCACTATCTGCAAATCTCAGATGTTTATTCATTAGGGCAGTGATTAGAAACCCAGTCTTCCAGGGAACAGCCATAGTCATTAAGCAATAGAGTCTGGATATTTACTATGAATATTTTAAGTATTTTATATTGAGTAGATTAGCCTCACCAACAGGGAATGAGGGATTAATCTTAGAGTATGCTATTTTGTGATAGCTGGTGCATTCTTGATGTAGTATATTTTCTGTTGGGAGGGTAAGATGTGCCTTCAAATCTGTACTCCAAACAACAGGAGAAGAAAATGAGTCTGTGTATTATGCATGAGTGCTCCTTGCACTGGGCTATTGAGCATTTGAAATGGGTCATTGGGTTTTGTTTGTGACCCAAGCTGGTAAAGACATCCTGAAATATTTTATTATATCAGGACTTGCCAAGAAGAAAAACACACCCATGGTTTCTGAATCTTGCTATGGTTTAGGTTGGTGTTTTCAGGTCCCTTTCTTGAAAGGGATCATACCAAACAAAAGAAATCCAGTAGGAATTCTGTGGCTGAAGCCTTGTGCTAAAGCTCTGAGGGCACTGACAGGGCTGGGCAATAGCTAAGCATTGATATGGAAGTAGGCATTTATACATGAATTAAGTTAGGAATTTCTGTGAATGAACTCTTCCAGTGTCCAATCTGCATCTCTCTCTGGTCCAAAACACAAGTCACACAAGGAAGGCTGAAACACCCAGACACTACAGAGTCAAATATTTAATAGTTAATGAGCTCAAAAGGAACAAAATGACATTTAGCTAGCAGTCAAGACAAGTTGTATAGCAATGGCACACAGCTTTTCCAGCTGAATGGGCTACTTCTTTCTCTGCAAATGTCATCACACATACCCAGACCTAATCATACATGGAGTAGGTTTAGTGTTTCCTGGGACTTCCTATGCACCACACTGTGTGTAGTCAAGGGTTATCCCAAGCACAGATTACAGCAAGGAGTAGGTCCCCACTACTAGACTAATTTGTGGAATCTGTGGCCCTTTTTCTTGGAACCCTACTGCTATCATGTGGCCAGAAAAGAAGGCCGCTGAGATCATGCAGCTGCCACAGTCACTAGAATAATTATTTTAGCCTGGAGCAAGCTCCTGTGTGTCTCCAAGGTGCCCTGGGAAAGACAGCAACTAGGATTAGCCAACAGACTATCAGATGAACACTTGAGATGAGATATCAAATTGATTTAATTAATATGTTGTCTTTTGCTGTTGTTGTTGTGTTTTTTTTGTTTGTCTTGTTTTGTTTTTGTTTTGTTTTGTTTTTAACAAAGTCTTTGAAAAAAATGAGAGATTTAGATCAATGCATGTAAAAGCTTCAAAGAAATTAGGGTATGTTTGTCTTAGTTACTAACAGGCATCCCGCTGCTGCAGACACATGAGACTTTACAGGTGATATCTACACTGATAAATAAAACAGACTAAGGCACCCTAAAGCCAAATGTCATAATGACTCATGGCCATCAGGCTAAACTCTTTCTTCCTCCTCCAAAAAATGTGGTCTAATCTAGCCTGCCCACTGAGGGCAGCCCATAACCCATGTTATTCTCCAAAACATGCTAAGACATCGTCTCTGAAAATGTTATTTGGCACAAGCCTAATTTATGCCAAGGACAAGTGAAAGTATTCAAACACTATGGACACTCGTGGGATAGCACTCGAGTTCGTGTCCTGACCATGCTCCATCTACCAGGGCAGGCATGGCTTCAGAACCCTCCCAGCCTCAATGAACTTCTTCAGTACCTGCAGCAGGTTCTTGAGGGGCAAAGAAGTGTTATAGACCGCCGAACCAGGATGAGGAGACGGATGAGGAGTTCTACAGGCAGCTGACAGAAGTTGCGAAATCGTCAGCCCTTGTTCTCGTGGGGGACTTCAACTTCCCTGACATATCCTGGAAGCACAACACAGCCCAGAGAAAGCAGTCTAGGAGGTTTCTAGAGAGCGTGGAAGATAGCTTCCTGACGCAGCTGGTTAGTGAGCCCACCAGGGGTGGCGCCCCGCTAGACCTTCTCTTCACAAACAGGGAAGGACTGGTGGAGGATGTGATTGTCGGGGGCTGTCTTGGGCAGAGTGACCACGAAATGGTAGAGTTCTCTATTCTTGGCGAGGCCAGGAAGGGGACCAGTAAAACCGCTGTATTAGACTTCCGGAGGGCTGACTTTGAGCTGCTGAGGACACTGGTTGGCAGAGTCCCTTGGGAGGCGGTACTGAAGGGCAGAGGAGTCCAGGAAGGCTGGGCGCTCTTCAAGAGGGAAATCTTAATGGCGCAGGAACGGTCTGTCCCCACGTGCCCAAAGACGAGCTGGCGGGGCAGAAGACCAGCCTGGCTGAACAGAGAATTGTGGCTGGAGCTTAGGAGGAAAAGGAGGGTTTATAATCTTTGGAAAAGTGGGCAGGCCACTAAGGAGGACTATAAGGATGTTGCGAAGCTGTGCAGGGACAAAATTAGAAAAGCCAAAGCTCAACTGGAGCTCAATCTGGCTACTGCCGTTAAAGATAACAGAAAATGTTTTTATAAATACATCAATACAAAAAGGAGGACTAAGGAGAATCTCCATCCTTTACTGGATGCGGGGGGAAACTTAGTTACAAGAGATGAGGAAAAGGCGGAGGTGCTTAATGCCTTCTTCGCCTCAGTCTTTAGCGGCAATACCGGTTGTTCTCTGGATACCCAATTCCCTGAACTGGTAGAAGGGGATGGGGAGCAGGATGTGGCCCTCGCTATACATGAAGAAATGGTTGGTGACCTGGTACGGCGCTTGGAAGTGCACAAGTCGATGGGGCCGGACGGGATCCACCCGAGGGTACTGAGAGAACTGGCAGATGAGCTGACCAAACCGCTTACCATCATTTATCAACAGTCCTGGCTATCGGGGGAGATCCCAGTTGACTGGCGGCTAGCAAATGTGACGCCCATCTACAAGAAGGGCCGGAGGACTGACCCGGGAAACTACAGGCCTGTCAGTTTGACCTCAGTGCCAGGGAAGCTCATGGAGCAGATTATCTTGAGAGTCATCACGCAGCACTTGCGGGGCAAGCAGGTGATCAGGCCCAGTCAGCATGGGTTTATGAAGGGCAGGTCCTGCTTGACGAACCTGATCTCCTTCTATGACAAAGTGACGCGCTGGGTGGACGAGGGAAAGGCTGTGGATGTGGTCTACCTTGACTTCAGCAAGGCTTTTGACACCGTTTCCCACAGCATTCTCCTCAGGAAACTGGCTGCTCTTGGCTTGGACTGGCGCACGCTTCGTTGGGTTAGAAACTGGCTGGATGGCCGGGCCCAAAGAGTCGTGATAAATGGAGTCAAATCCAGTTGGAGGCCGGTCGCTAGTGGCGTTCCCCAGGGCTCGGTGCTGGGGCCGGTCCTCTTTAATATCTTCATCAATGATCTGGATGAGGGGATCGAGTGCACCCTCAGCAAGTTTGCAGATGACACCAAGTTAGGTGCGTGTGTCGATCTGCTCGAGGGCAGGAAGACTCTGCAGGAGGATCTGGATAGGCTGCACCGATGGACTGAGGTCAACGGTATGAAGTTCAACAAGGCCAAGTGCCGGGTCCTCCACCTGGGACGCAATAACCCCAAGCAGAGCTACAGGCTGGGAGATGAGTGGTTGGAGAGCTGCCTGTCAGAGAAGGACCTGGGAGTGATGGTTGACAGTCGGCTGAATATGAGCCAGCAGTGTGCTCAGGTGGCCATGAAGGCCAACAGCATCCTGGCCTGTATAAGAAGCAGTGTGACCAGCAGGGCTAGGGAGGTGATCGTCCCCCTGTACTCGGCTCTGGTGAGGCCGCACCTCGAATACTGTGTTCAGTTTTGGGCCCCTCGCTACAAGAAGGACATCGAGGTGCTTGAGCGAGTTCAGAGAAGAGCGACGAAGCTGGTGAGGGGCCTGGAGAACAAGTCCTACGAGGAGCGGCTGAGGGAGCTGGGATTGTTCAGCCTGGAGAAAAGGAGGCTCAGGGGTGACCTTATCGCTCTCTACAGGTACCTCAAAGGAGGCTGTAGCGAGGTGGGGGTTGGTCTGTTCTCCCACGTGCCTGGTGACAGGACGAGGGGGAATGGGCTTAAGTTGCGCCAGGGGAGTTTTAGGTTGGATCTTAGGAAGAACTTCTTTACCGAAAGGGTTGTTAGACATTGGAACGGGCTGCCCAGGGAAGTGGTGGAGTCCCCATCCCTGGAGGTCTTTAAAAGACGTTTAGATGTAGAGCTTAGGGATATGGTTTAGTGGGGACTGTTAGTGTTAGGTCAGAGGTTGGACTCGATGATCTTGAGGTCTCTTCCAACCTAGAAATTCTGTGATTCTGTGATTCTGTGATATTAAATTCAGAGGCTTTTTAAGGTTTCCGACTGTAACCAAACATCTTAATATTAAATATTTCAGCATGGCTGGTTTTTAAAAATAGCCCCCACAACCTGTCAAAGGTGGTAATCTGTTCATGACTGACTGCTGACCAAGAGCTCAACATCATCTTAGAAAAAGCAATAACATCCATAAAATGGTATTCCTATTTTAGTGTCATAAACTGTAAATTTCTCCAGAACTGATCAACATTTTTTTCCTTTATCTGATCAATGCAAACAATCACACGATTAGTAATGAATCTCATGGGCAGTAGGTGACAGAATGACAAAACCTGCCTCTTCACTTACAGAGAATTTGTGCCAGATGTTTTAAGTACAAACATTGGGCCTCAGCCGACATGCCAAGCTGCGCACACATGCATGGTAAATTCTTGCTGGCAAGTGAAAGTAGAGAAGGAATTTAGATTCAGGGTCTTTTCCATATTGCTTTGGGTGTTCAATTCATCCTCATTTCTTCCTTCAGAAGGAATCATTTTGGGATATGTTCTGAATTTCATCTTTCCTCATTTTCAGCATATGCCAATTTATTAAAATCATTTATTGAGTTTCAGCCATCATAGTTGCATTATGCAAACTAGTTAATGAAAGACATTGAATACAAGTATATATCTTTAGTAAGATCAGCTACAGCTATAAGATTTAGATATGAACTTTTGTGGTGATAAATTCAAAGAAAATTTCCCACCACTTAGAATTTTGCCTGCGATGAAAGAATAAGCCCTACCACATCTTCGTCCTTGCCTTCATGCAGGGGATGGGTCTGCACAACTCACACTAACGGGAATTCCATATATGCATCACTTGGAAAAAATACTCCCTGAGATCATCAAATATAGCTTCACAATATGCATTACTAAAGCATCAGAGAAATAAAAATAAAATAAAATAAAATAAAATAAAATAAAATAAAATAAAATAA
>CM021766.1:121429294-121443280 GCA_011076525.1 Nettapus auritus
TTCTTTTCTTTTCTTTTCTTTTCTTTTCTTTTCTTTTCTTTTCTTTTCTTTTCTTTTCTTTTCTTTTCTTTTCTTTTCTTTTCTTTTCTTTTCTTTTTTCTTTTCTTTTCTTTTTTCTTTCCTTTCCTTTCCTTTCCTTTCCTTTCCTTTCCTTTCCTTTCCTGTCCTTTCCTTTCCTTTCCTTTCCTTTCCTTTCCTTTCCTTTCCTTTCCTTTCCTTTCCTTTCCTTTCCTTTCCTTTCCTTTCCTTTCCTTTCCTTTCCTTTCCTTTCCTTTCCTTTCCTTTCCTTGTTTTTGTTTTTGTTTTACATTGGGACCATTTCACTGCTGCCTTTTAAAGAAAAATCATCCATCCTTCAAGAAAATAACTGTAAGGAACTGTTTCTGTGTAACTATTCTGCCTAAACAACTACATTGTAGACTGAAGGCATTTTATTAACAACACTGTGTTTTATGAAAGCTAGTGAAAAACTAAGGGTTTTTTTGTGAGTGACGTAGTCACTTTGTTTAACTGTAAATCTATGTGGTTGTGAATGCTTAATACATTGTCAAGATTCATTGCTAACAGTCTTTCATTAAGCAGATAATTTAAAAGCAGACAGTAACCTAGAAAGAAGAAGGAAAAAAAAACAAAAAACAAAAAAAAAAAAAAAAAAAAAAAACCTGTCTGCAGCTTGACAAAACCACGTTAGTTTGTTTGTAGAGTCACTCATATAACAAGGACCACATCTCATGGCAGAAGCCAAAGATAAACTGTTCTTACCATGCTGTCAAGCACCACTTAAGACTTGCAAATACAGTTTCCTCATACAATACTTTCCTCTCCAGCCTCTCAGGTTTGTGGTTGACACTCTTACAGCATTAGTTAAAGGAATTAAGATAAAAGTTAGGAAAATAAACTCCTGGGAAATGTTTTTATCCTGTCAGTTATCTACCTCAATGACTGGAAAATAAAAGACTAATAGAACATTCATCCCTGTGCTCCGTCTGGAAGTCTAACAGCTAACAAAACTGTTAGAAACAGCCATTGTTAGAAACAAGTGAATGGATGAAGGAAAGAGTGAATGAACATATGACGGGGACTTCCCCTCTGTCAGTGTAATGGGATCCTGAAAGGATCCTCTAGCTTTTATTTAATCTTCAGTATAAACATGTATAGAAGCAAGTCTTTATTCAAGACACAGGCAAGACTTCAAACAACACATAGTACATATCTGGAAGTATCCCTCTTATAATTGGGGAACATTTGTTATTTTTCAGTCCACCTCTATATTGCTATAATAAACAAGACCTTTTAATTACAAATGAAGTCAGCTCTTTCCCTGGCAAAGACAGGCTCCATTGATGCTAAAGGGAATTACATTAAATTTTTGAAGGATAAATAAATCCCTTGAGGTCCACTCCTCCTCTCCTGCCTGCATCATGTACAATATATTAGGAATATGGAATCACTGAAGTATGGGAGGGATTCCTCCTTGTTTTATATTCTACTGAGCATCGCTGCCCATAAACAAACAGACATTTATTGTTCTATTATCGCCTTGAGTTCTGAAGGGATTATCTTTTTAATCAAATTTCTATACAGAAAACAAGATCTTTAAGACCATGAGCAAGACAGACAGTACAAAACCCTGGCGATCTGTGAATCTCTGTGTTTCTGAGCTAAGGGCCTTGAAACAGAGAAAAAATCTTCAGAGAAAGATTGCCTCATCTCTTAGCCTAGATTAGAAATCATTGGGGTGTTCAAAAACCAGATCCTCTGAAAATCAGATTTTGTGAGAGAACTTCCACTTGCAGCCATGTGGAGACACCTAAGGCAACACTACAGATGCTGAGAGCTCTCACGGGGTACTTTTATTTGTTAGAAGTACAATTATGTTTTTTTGTTTCAAATATATTGTGTACAATCAAATTTTCAAAATAGAATACCATGCACAAGAGCATAAACTAAAATAGTCACACACATCCAAATGATTTTTTTTCTCAACGACTTTGCTGAGTTGGAGATGTCTCCTTTCAAGTACAGCTGTGCCTCATTCCTCTGTCTTCAATTTTGCAGCTTGGAAATTCCCAGACATCTCTTTCTGTATAGTATTTGTCATGTACAGGTCATCTTTGCACATTTTTGAACTGTAAAAACAGATTTATGTTATCCAGCCAATTCAAAGCTATATTCTTCAAGGACCTTGGATTCAACAGCTTTCTGGTAAATATCTGGGGACAGTTCCAGATGATAAATTTAATTATAACCTTAACAAATAAAGGATTCTACTACTCAGTGTATTGCAGTAAAAAGAAATAACAGAAACTATTCAGGAGTCTCTGGGATTTGTATACATAATATATGTGCATTATTAAAAGCAGATGTCTTATTCCATGGCTTGGTTTCAGAGTGGGAGAATTAAAAATTCAGTGTTGTTTCTTCAGATCAGATGAAGCTCAATAACAATAGTGTTTAGGTTAAACAACAGGCCTTTTTTTGTTGAAGGAAAAAAAAATCAAAAAGATGCTCTTCCAAATACAAATGTTTGGTTCACACTGAGACTTAAAAGCAATCAGTAAAGGAAAGACCAAGTCCTGTGTTCTGGACCCCAGAACAAACTTCACGGCACTGCTCACTTATGTACAACCAGACTCTCCCTGCTCACAACAAGGCAGCATCCCTGTGCTGCACTTAGGGGATAGGTGCATCAAGGAACATCGAAGTCTGAAGAAATCCCTCCATGAAACCCCTGCTAGGTGTGGCTCCTGTTCTTAGCAGCCCCAGCTTCTTTCTGTGCTTCTTTCATTCCACCCAAGGCTGGGCTCTGGCCAGGCCTGCTTTGCTTTCTGAGCCTCAGCCAGAGAGGACCAAGAAGCTTCCGCTGTCCTGGCAACTTGTTTATTTTTTACCTACAGGGACCAATTAATTTGACTTTGTCACTTCTTTTCTGACAAGGATTTTCTATTGTTTTAAGCTTACTCGTGTTAGTAACCAGGAAAAAGTAGTTTCTTTTGTCTTGGTTACTCTATAGCAATACACTCATTGTCATATTGGGTTGAGTCATTTAGAGATAATGATCTTTAAGAAGAAGCGTTGTTGTAGAAACAGTGGTCTAAGTACACAGGTAAGCAAGGCTTATAGTGTTTATTACATTACCATCCAAATGTCACAACTGGAGGAAATAAGTTCTCCCAAGCAGCAGCCTTTCATTTCATCCAAAATTGCAATATAATGCCTTATATTGACATGCAGCTACTTCTAGTTAAGGTTAGGAGGTATGTTAACAGGCCTTGCTAGGCCAGGTCAGGAGATATGTCAGCGGGCTTTGTTGGAAAACATATGACAGAGTAATACAGAGTTCATAACATCAGTCAGAATCCATATGTTCTACATAGTCAGGGACATAATCTGTCAACAAAAGCACTGCAAGAAAGCAAGACAAAATTTGAAAGCATCATCTGGGAATAGCCTTTACTGGTGTTCTTTAACCACATTTTTAACCTCTGTTTGAGATGTTTGGTATTCTTGGTAAACACTGCTCAAGATAACTCACTGCAGAACACCTCATATCTCCCTCTGGACCTCCAGGGTAAAGATCCAAACTTCAAAATGTTTTAAATAGTAGTGTTTCCAGTCTGGATAAAAATGAGCATGTCTCCAGGGAAGAGAAGAGCAGGACCCATTCTGTCTTTCCATCCCATGCTAGAGCACCTAGTAGATAAAAACGAATGTTTCAACATCTTGTATGAGCAGTGTTCATGTGTATGTAAAGAAATTGGTTTTTCATAGCCATGCATACACCATACTAAATTTGATCTCCAAACCATAGAAATTTGTGAAAATCTGGCAAGGCATAATTTAGTAGGTCTACCAATGCCCTCGCAGTATGCAGAAATCTTCTGTAATAGTTTATTTAATAATTTCTTTCTTCCGAGTGCGGATTTTTTTCCCAAGAAGTTTCTCCTTTACATTTTGTTAATGAATGTTTTTAAATATTTTGTGAAAGAAAAACTGGCAAGAACCCTATAAACCCAAAGTAGAGACACCACTTTGAAAGTAAACTTTTATTTGGAAAAAAAAAAAAAAAAAAGTAACTTCAAACATATAAAATGTATGTCTTTTGTTACTGTCATCTCTCTTGTTCATAGAACTGGTGTTTGCATGACCATGATTTGAAGAAGTAGTATTTTTACTGATGATAGCAGGCATAACATTTAAATTCCTTTCTATTTGCTATTTTAAGAGAAAATGTGAACAACTGAAATAGTGCAAAAGCTAAAAACTGCATATTTTCTTGCTTTCTTAAATACATGAAAATGCCAGATTTTACAAACTTAGTTTCCAGTAAATGAGTTGTTAAATTTAACTTTAGTGGAAAGCTCTGATAAAAATATAGGTAATTATGTTCAACATATCAAGATTCAGATTAGTAAGTGTAAAAAGTATATCTTTCTAGGGCCACACGTACTGGAAGGGCATATCATGTTAGCACTTGTGATGTCTCAAGCTGAGACTTCCATGCTTTAAAAAAATAACAGGATTGATTTGGTTTGCTACTTTCACTTAAGTATAGGCTCTCTTTCCCTCTGACTTGTGCATATATACACAAACAAGCTTATCATGAAGCAACTGGCAATTTTCATTGTCTTGATATTATATCTACATCCTTCTGCAACTTAACAGGCTTTTGCAATTTATAATTTATTACAATTTGCATTGCCAATTAATAATTTTCCTGCCGCATTGTTTCTTTATGAAAGATATTTTTTAATGTTTTCTAGTGAATTATTTTATTTTTATTTTTTAAATCAACACTAGACCACTGTTTGGTAAAAAATAATGTACTTTCATTTCATGGGAAAAGTAACACACTAACATCTATATAAAATCTATGAAGATATTGAAGGCATAAAAGTTCTCTATGTAGAATCTTTTATAAAAATAATGAATAAATGTATCTGAATAATATCATTTCCAAAAAATACTATTGTTTTCCATGATCAGAAGAACAACAGTGGTTGAGAGATGTTTCATAAGCACAAAACAAAATCTATAACAAATAGTATATTTCGGAGTGCTAAGTCCTGAAGGAGAAAAGTACAATACAAGAGATTATGAATAAATATGAAAGATATTTAATGATTCAAACACCTAAAGTTTGCAGAACCCAGGAGAAGGATCTATAAAAGTCATTGCTCTATTTACCAATCACTTTTCATTGCAACCTAGCCTTTCAAGGCAATCCTAGGAATTTTGTGGCTAAAGACATTTGAGTGTTTATGACAAGCCATTCTTTCTTAAGTACTCAGCAAGGAGTAACAATTTTCTTTTGTGGTTTAAGCAATGATAGACCTTCCATTTAACCTTTGAGTCTGAACTAAAACCTCTAGTGACATTATGCATGACTTCAGGACCATCAGTCTGAGCTGAAAATGTAGTGCTTGGCCCTATATCCAAAAGAAGTAAAAGAGAGCTTTGCCCTGGGAGTAGGGCTGTGCGGTCATTGTCAAATCAGCATTTTGTCCAGGGGCCAGATCCCACTCTTTCTGATTATATGAGGTGTACTTTAGAGGGTCACTGTTAAAAGACAGGCATGTAGGATTTGGTCCTAGCTATGTTTTATATGTGGATCATGGTAGTTGCAGACACATAAAAGCATGCCAGTTAGATAGACCTTCAAAGGCTCCATTTTGGGGTATAATTATTGTGTCCCTCAAAGGCAAGAGAGCACAGTACAAGTATGTACAGTTAGCCATTTGCTTTTTTTTTTTCTTTTTTTTCTTTCCTTTTTTTTTTTTTTTTCCAGAGCAAGAATTAAAACAACAAATTTTGTAGGATTTTGGAAATCTCCTTCCATCCAATGAATGTTAAATTCCACTTATGGTGCATTTGTGAATATATGAAAATACTTACAATCTGTTATTCACACTTTCAGTCAATTAAGCTTTTTAAATGATTTGTTTTAATTTCATGCCTAAGCCTTCCAAATTCTGTTGTCTCATGTTTGATCCAAATAAAGACAGATAATTTATTTGTTAACTATATTTCTTTCTCTCTAAATAGGACAAATAGTAACTTGTTCACATTTATTTGTGGCAAGAGATGAAATGGAGAATTTTTCAAGTTAAACATTGATTAAGAAAATTCTAGTGTTTCTGTATACCCTTAAATAACAATTATTTAATTTTCTTTCTTAACATACAACTACTATTCCTAAAATAATATTTGGTACTTATTTCCACCCAAGACTATCAACTGAGCTATAACTTCCTGAAATGCTCCATGAATTCAGCTAATATTTCTAACTTACATATCATACTGCACTACCAAAAGAGTTGGTGAATTTGTATTATTAATTATTTCCTTTTTAAGCATTTCCTGAAATTAGGTAGCAATTTTTTCTTTGTTTTTGTTTTTGCACTGACATATGGAATGGTGGAAAATCTCAAAGACATTTTAATAGATGGAAAATATTTGTATGCAACCATAGTTTCAGGTACTAATGTTAGACTGAGTTTATTTCTAAACACTGTTCTACAGAGAAACATTGTAGAACTTCACTTGCCTGTATCATATAGAAAGGATGATTTGTACATTGATGTTTAATATCATATAAAAAACATTCATTTATAAGATAATAGCACTTTGCTAAATGTTGATATCCTGTTTTTCAGGACCTTCCTTCTATAGTTCATCACATTTACAGTCTGCTTGTGCCTGCACTTGCTCCTGTTCATCTAATACCACTTGAGTGTTGTGACTGGTAGAGTAACAATACTACATATACCATTAAAAAATCAGGCAATAATAAGACTTGGGTTTATGTAAAAACAAACTTGGCCATACGACTCAGGAGCACTCTATAAATATTTCTGAACATTAACAACATAAATTAAAACAACCAACAGAAATTGCAAGCTGCCTCCATAGGACCAGAAACACTTTGTAAACATGGATGTTCTTACAGAACAGGAAAGGAGCAAAGCACAGGCATGGTTGAAGGGGTAGATACATGCGTCAGGAAGGACAGATGGTGCTAGATCTATCCAGAGGGCTAAGAAATCAGCTAAGAGGAGAATAAGGATAGCTCCCCAGGAGAAGATCATTATAATACCTTGTGGTACTAACTAAATTTCTTCTCTTTATAGAACTGTTGGCATGCACTAAAATCCTGAAAAAGAGCCCTAGAAAGGACTGGAGGTGTGGGACTTTAAGAAGCGTAATATCAGCTTTGATAGAACAAGGCAGCCAGGACTTTTCCTCATCTCTTCAAACCTTGTAAAATGTGTTGCAAAGGTAATGCTGGAGTTACTTCCATTTCTTACAATATAGGATGTTATGTGGTTAATTTTTTCTCAACATTTACTATCTTCAGTAAAGAATCACCCCATGGAGCTCATCCAAACTTTCAGGTAGGGCTACATCTGTTGACCAAGAAGGGCTTAAGTACAGGTTCAGGCATGGTCACCTTCTTCTGCAGTGTTTCATTGCTGTTGTCTCTCCCTGTTGCCAGGCACCATTGCCAGTCTGGTTGCAACTGTCCCATTGTCTGGAGTTTTAGGTGCTCAGAATCTAGCATGTTCTGCAGATTCCTGTTCAGGTGTCAAAAGCATCCAGTGGAAATGTCCTGTCTTGAGATATCAGATCACTGCAAAAATACTGTGAATAATGAAGAGCAAAGCAACTCTCACTCTTTGTAACAATGGAGTCTCAGGCGTGCCTTAGGCACGCAAAGGAAAAATCTCATCCTACTGGTATGCATATGCCCCAGAAAGAAGAACAATAATAATAATAATAATAATAATAATAATAATAATAATAATAAAATCTCAGAGCAAAATATTGGTTGGAAAGTAGAAACAACAGAGGAATACAGTATCCATTGCAGGCACGCAGTTCTAGCACCTGCCTTCACGTAGGGAAAAAAGATTAACTGTAAGAGAAAACAGTATGAAAATCTCCAGAGTGGAGCCAGTACCTCTTTGTCTTTATTTCCAAGACTTACCCCAGCCCGTCTCATTTCCATCAGGGCTCTCTGCCACAAAAACTACGTGAGAGAGGAAACAAACAAGCCACAAAATTGTACCGGCCTCTCTTCTGCCTGCCCTGGAGCAGACACTCAGCAGCTGCCTGTGGAAAGCATTTCCTTCCTAAAGCACATGTGCCCCTCTCAGACCCTCTCTGCCACACTCCTCTCCTGTATCCCAGCTAGTGCAGAAGCTATGCCTCCAGGCTCTGACAGAAGGAGGCTGGCAGACACCTCCCTGCAACATGCTCCTGAGACCAGCGCGTTGAAAACTGGTAACTCCATGCCCTGCTCGAAAGAGGGATGGTAACAACTGGACCTTACCCAGGAAGCCAGTGCTGTTACCCCTCCTAGGTGTTTGCCCTGCAGATGAAAGTTTTCCCAATAGAAAGGAAGGCATCCTTATCATTCCTTTATAAAGCTACTAAAGAGTATTATCTATTGCTCTTTTAAGATCCCAACACAATAGCACCAGGCTGCTCTCTGAATTAAATAAAGCATTCACCTCTTAATCAAAACAAGAATATATGCCTTGACTTTTACTAGAAAGCCTAACAAACAATGTGAACAAAAGAACACTGAAGCAGAATCTGAATAATTCTTCTAGCAAGGCAAAATAGTTGTATCTGGTTGCATAAGAGACAATTAAATGCAAACCCTCTCATGTCAGACAGGCAAATGGCTGGTCAAAAAAAAAAAAAAAAAAAAAAAAAAAAAAAAAAAGCTTTAAAGGTACTACTTATTCTCAGTAACATCCCACAAATCTGTGTCCCGGTATTTTATTACTTAAGTAGAGGAAAGGCTCAGACACTGTAATATAATTCTCTTGTTATTTTTATTACTTTCTCATGTGAAATTGTAGGATGTAACAGGAATATGAACAATTATGTAGAGTAGGGTTATTCATCCCTATGTGTTTTTCCTTCTTAGAACTGGGTAAGTCCTTTCCAAAAATTGGTTCCTAAGCACAAAATGCCTTGAGCAGCTTTAATTTCAGGAAAGAGCAATAAATCACTTTAATACAAGAAGCAATATTTGATTACTCTGCATTACCCAGTAGCCCCTTTACAATTATAATCCTTTACACTCTTATCAATGAATATATCACTCCTAACTCTAACCCTTCAATCACCCTTTCCTTCATCTGTGCTCCTACCATTTGGTAACAAACCTCCTACTATTATTTAATATTAAATTATATAGCACATATGTGATGGTGATAGCCGTGTGAAAAATTGCATTTATCATGCATCTTTTAATGCAGCTGCATTAATCATGCCTCTCCTTCACTCTGCCCACTAATCTATCTCTGTCCAGGAGTACTCGGTCCCATTTAGACCTTTTAGGAGCTTTGAACACATACTGTTAAAAATGGTACCATTTTCCAAATACAAAGTTTCATCACAGGAATCACACCGTCCCAAAGCTCAGCACAAATAACTTTGAAAGGTTTAAGGGTATGTTATCTCATGAAACACGAGACTCCTTGAGGCTAAAAATAAGAGACTTACATTTTCTCTTGTTACAAGGCACTCCATTTCTAGCCCAAGGTTATTATCCATGATCCTGGACATTAAAACTGAAATATTTGATGTTTATAAAATAGGTGCTTCCAAAGGTCTTTTCTTAGCTGCAGAATTTATTCTCTTGCTAGACCTCTGAAGATGAACTTCTAATAGTGAATTAAGAAATGCTGACCTTACAAGCCATAAGGATGCAAAATAATTTACAGAAAAGCATTTTAGAACAAGTTAAAAATAAGATATCTATGAAGTATTTGTTCCATATGCTGGCTGAGTAATGGTACAGAGCAACAGACACATTTCATTAACATCCACTAGAGATAAGCTGCCACATCCCTGTTGATCTGCCTTTATTGCCTTTATTCCACACCATCAAATGCTATTTTTCACCTTGAATCCAATACTTAAGCATTTATTTGGAACATGAAATAAAAAAAAATAATAATAAAAATAAAAAGTCTTAGAAAAAATTACTGAAGTTGAAACTATTTTATGAATCTATACCAGCCTCACCAAACTGCTATAAGATAAAGTGTGTTGGACAGCAAGGAGAAAGAACTGGAAAGAAACGGAAAAAAAAAAAAAAAAAAAAAAAAAAAAAAAAAAAAAAGTTGAACATTTTGTTCCTAAATAAAAGAAATATATCAGTTTACCAAACTTAAAAACTTTTTTATTATGAAAGTCCTTTCAAATATATTTTTAAATAATAAAAAATTCAACATGAAAAATGATGCATTTATGATGCAAATATTATTGACCATCCCCAAACTATTTGCCACATTTTCAGAATAAATTAGACACCTAGAATATCATTAGTCACAGCAGCTGTGAATGCTTATGTCATTAAAACTAAACATATGGGCAAGTATTTTGTTGGATCAGGATTTATATATTCTGTGGATTTGTATAGTTTAATTATTTTTTAAGCATTCATATAGCCATAGCTGAAAGGCTGTTCTTGAAATCTGGTCTGTTAAGAAGTTGTAGCAGAATATTGTGAACTTTATTACAGCTGTTATTTTTGTTCCAAATGTGCTGTAACCAGGCCAGACACCAAGATAGCCGCTCTAACCACTCCTCACAGACCTGCATCCATTTGCTGTCCTTCTTCTCCTTCATTACCCTTCTTCCCCTCTTCTGCTTTCTTCCTCTGGCTCATTTTCTCTGGATCCCCCATGAAGTGCTCATCACTCAGTGGTGGAATTGACAACCAGGCACTGGTCAGCAACTAAAGCACCATTCTTTCATCCTTACAGTCTTTTGCTTTCAGCATTATAAACTAAAGACGATAAATTATTAACACCGTTGAATGTAGATTCATGGGGAATAGTGAACTAAGGAGGGTGCAGCTGTGCCATTGGTACTACCACTACCCACATCCAGAGGAGCAACTGTACCACTACCCTGGTCCTGCTTTTACCCTGCTGCCACCTTTCCCTTACTGTCATGGGAACAAGCATTCCAGCATTTAGAATTATGTCTTCTTAAGTGTTGTTTTTTTCACTGTGGTTAGGTCAATTTTCATCATTATTGCATATGAACATGAACAAAAAACACTAACATGATCCTATTTTCATAAAATGGAGGCAGGAGTTTAGAAGCAGTTTGCTGTGATTTCTTTCTTCCCTGTGGCTTCTCTTGTCCCCCTCCAAGATGTCCAAATTTTTCCTTTAATTGAGACTTTTCTACACTTAAAATTTTTAAGATTTCCTTCCTAATCCTTCCATATCTTCCATAACGTCCATATCTCACAGTAGCCTCCATGCCTTTTGGTAAACAGCAGCTCTGGCTTCTGCTTTGCAAAAATATTCACTCATGACATGTCACAGAAACTGAGTTTTCAGGTCAAGGAAACAATGGCCCGAGGGTATTCATACTTCTCTCAAACATAGAATCTGGTTCTTCATCTCCTCACTATCAAAGCACTTTTCTGTCATAAACTTCTCATGAATGTTCATCTTCAATTCCCATCCCGTCACCTTTAGATAATACAGTTTATTTAAATTAGCTTTGTACCTTTACTAATAACTACAATTCTGACTGTCCAGATACAGTTTCCATTAAGATCACAGTTATTGTCCCACTTCTGTTTCCAGAAGCACAGCTAATCCTGACTTACAGCTACCTAATGACCAGTCCTGATGGTCATATACATGTTTAGTCAAGTTACATCTATCCAGCAGCTACAGTTAGCTTATCAGGCTACTTCAGCAAAATTAAAACACTAAGCAAGCAGTAGAAAAAGGTATTGAGTGAGTTGAACCCAGGGAGTTAAGGTAGACTTTAGGAAAAGGGTTCATTTGAATCACAGGCCTTCCAAGCTCCATGCTAAATCCATCTGGAACTAAATCTGTAGTGATTTCAACAATTCTCTTGGTTAATCATTCTTCAGCAACTCAAAGTATTGACTTCCTATTCTTCAAGGACTCCCAGCAAAAGAAAATAGGAAATAAATAAATAAATGCTGATAAATCAAAGACAGTTACCCTCTTTTCTAAAGCACAACATAATTATCTGTTGTCCTGACATATTGTGGCCACTCATAGCCTTAATCATGTGAAATCACATTAAAATAATAATAATAATAATATTAAAAAAAAAAACAAACAGATTTCACTAACTATAGAAAAGCTTCAAAGCTTTACCAACAGTAGGAGACCTTCTCTTTAATTGGGAGCATATATATGAGAAAGAAAAATATATATATATTCAATAAAAACAGATTTTGAAAGTGCCTAAATATCAAAAAGATTGATTAGAATGACTAATATTCACATTGTCTGTTATTTTGAGGCTAAAGAAAAAATACTCAAAGCTTTATCCTTAGTTTATTACAGCTATGCATATGAACTGAAGCTTGGCTCCCACTCACAAAACCAGACCCTTCCTGTTTTAACAGCAAAAATATCTCCGTCCCCAAAATCTTGCACAGTAAGCCAGGAGACTACAGCTACATAAAGGCAGAGAAATGCAGAGCATATGGAAACACTCAGCGTGACAAGTGGCAGTTTCAGTTTTGGCTCCACTCTCACCATTTGCAAACCCTGGAGAATTATCAATATTTTCTCCTTTTCATCTACCAGCCTATCTTTTTAGCAGTAACTGGAGGTACTATTAACAGGTTAACATCCTCTGCTTGCCTGAATTTGTCATACAGGAATGAGCAAGAGACAATGCCAATATGAACCTCATGTAATTGTCTTAAAAAAAAAAAAAAAAAAAAAAAAAAAAGTTGAAAACTCCCAGGACAATGGTGAGAAACCAAGAGTGAAGTTAAACAAATTGGGAATATTTTTTATGTGGAATATAAGGATGATTTCTGAAATTACAAGAAGTGTGAACTTTCAATATTGAAAGAACACTCCATTTAAATATATTTTAAGCTCTCTCAAATATAAAGTGTAAGGTAACATACAAATAAAAATAAGTTTGATTGTACTTAAATAAATATCTCTTGCCTCATCCTTTAAGTCAATTGGATTTCAAGTTACCTTAGGGAGCTTGGAGTTAGGAACTACCAATGTTTCAGAGCTATAGGCTCTGAAACTATAGGCTCTATAACCTAGTTATACTAGGACAAATCAAATGCATGTGGATGAAAATGCACATAGATAAATCCTCATGAGGATACAAGAACTGAAGAGTTGGTATTTTTTCAGGCAATACAACCTCAGCCTGTGTTGATCTGAAATATTCTTTTTCTAACTAAAATGTACAAAAGGAAAATACATCATTAGGAAAATAAAGACTTATTCTTGTGTAACAATCACAATGAAATGTTTTATGAGATTTCACAACACTAAGAAAAGTCGCCACATTCCAGTCCAGTCAAAACATGCCAGACAATCATGAAAAGCTAATAAAGGAGATGAAGATCGGATCTTTTTAACAAACTATGTCTCTCAAAGCTGACTTACATTTCCTTTCCATTTTATGGAACAGGAAGAAAAACTAGAGGTATCTAACTGCATGAAACTTACGTGAAAATTATATCTTCATTTAAAAAATGGTAACCTTAGAAAATTGTGGGAATTTGCAAAATAAAAAATTGGGAAACATTCTTGTGATTATCTTATTGTTAGCACCATCAGTAATTATAGTTTTATTACCATTATCGCTGTGGCTTCTAGTTTCCAAAGTCAGGAGGCTATAACTTCCCCTTCGGGCAACTATCGAGGAAAAATAATTAAATGCAAATAAATTACTAATGCAAAAGGATTTTGTCTTGTACTTAAGTAAGTAAGGACACTAATTTTTATTTTTATTTTTTTTTCTAATTAAGGGTTCACATCTCCTGTTAGAGTAGCCCCAATTAAGTTTTAACTAACCTTAGCACAAGTAGGACCACTCACTTTAGTTGGGATTGAAGTGGGTGGCATTATTCATGTGTTTAAAATGAAGAATATCATTAGCTTTTTTTTTTTTTTTTTTTTTTTTTTTTTTTTTTTTTTTAAA
>CM021766.1:121443380-121454274 GCA_011076525.1 Nettapus auritus
TTCTTTTTTTTTTTTTTTTTTTTTTTTTTTTTTTTTTTTTTTTCAGTCAGGCTGACTGTGTTGTGACTATCTACACTGGCAGCCTTATTCTTGGTGGTTGCTAAATGTGTGCCTCTTTAAGTAATGGTGAAGGAAGCTACATTTTCCCTAGCTCAACTACAAACTACTGTTTTCATTCTTTCTGATTCTAGAAAAAAAAAAAAAAAAAAGACAATTTGACATGATAAAACAAAGCCACCACTTCTATACCTAGTTTAATATCCAGATCTCTGAAGCAAAGAAAGCATGAGGAGGTAGCAGTCCTCAGCTCTCCACAGTTCAAACTTCCCAAGCCTCACCTTTCACTTGTTGTTTCTCCTTGCACACAATCAGACAGTTGGAAAGTCAGTCAAATTCAAAAATAATTCAAAAAAGTGAACTACTTCTGTGCTTCTGCTCACTGCAAGTAGCCCTAAAGGACAGGTACAGAATGGCAGGGGAAGCAGTGACAACAGCCTCTCCAGAATGTCCCCAAGAATTGTCACAGTTTTATCCCAGGCTCAGCCCTATGCGGCAGAGTTTAGTACCCAATATTTTGAAGTATACTTTAACCTGTAGAGGATAGCAGGTGAATTTCTGTAGCTTCTATAGGGATTTGGAAATCTAAATTATCCACACATGAAAAGCATCCTTTGTTTCAAGCACAGAGGTGCTTCTGGTAATGCTTCTGAGATGTCTGTGTAAGAGCAGTTTATTGCACAATGTAGATAAATGACTCTTGCAGACTGGTTTTAGGCAAAGAACATACACCTTGTTTTCATCTCTGCATTTTGCACAGCACATTCTGCCTTAACCCTTCTTCATCTCTACCACCACATAAAAATACAACATATCAGCTGTGCAGCTGTAACCAGGCATCCTAAGTGACAGCCCAGCAGGAAGAACAGCCCTTATTTGTCACCTAAATTTAATGGCGTAAAATCAGAGACCCCCTCCTTCCTGCCTTTCTCCTACAAAGAGGACTCAAGGCCCTGATTAATATGCAGCCCTATTAACTCTAGTGGCTCTAAGGAGGTGGTGACTGAAGGGGAAAATTAATGACCTCCTGTCCAGGACTTGCCCCTTATTTGAGAGGTGAAATAAAAACTGCAGTCTGAAAGGAAGCAAAATTACTAAATATTTCATTGTAAACTGGTGCAGTAAACACTCACTAGGATCGGCAGTTTTTATGAAATTCAGTTTTCACTCCTCTTATTTAATTCACCTGTATTTGTTATTGTCTCAGCAAAATTGTTGCTTCTTTTACTTTTTTTTTTTTAATTATTATTATTTTTTTATTTTTATTTTGGTCCGTGCTGTAGAGGACTGATTTTTGTTTGTTTGTTTGTTTGTTTGTTTGTTTTTATAATTTCATTACAATAATGAAATAAAAGAGATCCTAGTCAAATATCTATCTAAAAAGCACTTCAAAATGAAAACCTCTAAAGAAAAAAATTACCAACCCACCAAATACCCATCCCATCTTCTAAACCAAGTGCTGCAGGCCATGTAATCATAGCTACTACATCTGAATCACTTGCTATGTAAGGAAAAGGATGTACAAACCAGAAGCTTTACTCTTGGCCTATTTCTGAACCTTACCATTGTCCTGAGGAACAGAGGAAGTACCTGTACACACAAGCAGAGAGTAAGGAGAAAAAAAATAATAATAAAATAAAAAATAATAATAATTATAAATAAATAAATAAATAAAAATAAAAGGTGGGGTGAGGGGGAAGGGAGGTGGAAGTAAACTGATGTTATGAGTAATAACAAATCTCATAATAAGCTGCCCATTTATAGCAACCATGTATTCAGTTTGTTCTCCAGTACAAATACCCACCAAACATAAATTTATCTTATAGCTTTTTCAGTCTATCCCTGTTTGAAGAGTGCCCCAGACACAAAGATTGAAGGCAATTTGCATGGAATATTTTATTACTGGGGAAAAAGAGACTGGAGAGCAGCCACATAGAAAAGGATCTGGAGGTTTTGGTCAACAGCAGGTTGAATACGAGTAAACAGTGCTCCCTGGCAGCTTAGAAGTCTGACTGAACCCTGAGGTACATCAGGCACAGCATTGCTAGCCAGTCAAGGGGAGAGACTGTTCCTCTCTGATCTGTGCAGATGTGACCTCACCTTGAGTACTCTGTGCAGTTTGGGGCACAACAATGTAAGAACATTATAAACTATTAGTGTCCAAAGGAGAGCTATAAAGATGGTGAAGTGTGTAGAGGGCATTGACTAGGTTCATTCAGCCCAGAGCAGAGGAGGCTGAGGCCTCATGGCGGCCTGCAGCTTCCTCGTCAGGGGAGCAGAGGGGCAGGCGCTGAGCTCTGCTCTCTGGAGACAGCGACAGGACCTGAGGGAATGGCATGGAGCTGGGACAGGGGAGGATCAGGCTGGATTTTAGGAAAAGGTTCTTCACTGAGAGGATGCTCAGGCACTGGAACAGGCTTCCAGGGAAGTAGTCATGATCCTGTTGGAGTTCAAGAAGTGTATGGACAATGCTCTCAGACAGTTGGATTTTTTGTGGTCCTATGTTGAGCTGGGCGTTGGATTCGATGATCTTTGTGGGCCCCTTCTGACTCAGAATATTCTATGATTCTATGATCATTAAATGGTCTTCCTCATTTTAATTGCAGTATTGAACCCTCCTCCTTCCTCTGCACTCAACACTGTGATTGTCTGATTGTCTGAAACACTGATTGCCTATTCCCATGTGGTAGGATATCAAAAATAACCTCACAGAAATACAGGAGAGAGTTACAGCCCCTTACTCATCTCCCTGAAGACATTATGATGCAAAGAAAAGTCAGATTTTCCTCCACTTAAACTTAAAACTCTCTTCACATGCTTAACTCAGTTCTGGTCATCCTGTCTGTTTCTTTATTGCACACTTCCACCAGTTCTTCACTAAACTATAGTTTTTACTTATGTTCTATATTCCACATTTTACATTCTTTTACAATCTTTCACTTTTAAAGTCTCACATCCTTCATTTGCTTAGATGTAGTGCATATAGGCACCTTATTCACTCTTTCTGGTAGACAAACACATTGTCTTTCTCCTTTCATAGCAGTAGACTTCATATATCTCTTTAAGATTTAATAAATACCTGAAGCAGAACACCTTTCTTAAGCTTTCTTAAGCAGAACAGCTTTCTTAAGGATTCCTCTGCACTATAATTGGTTAACTTGAAATACTTAGCACATTTGAAAGTTAGAATAGACATTTCTTATATAAACTTCTGGAAAAAATCACATTCACTTACAATATAGCTACAATAACCTTTAAATACAAATAAACAACCTCCAGCTACTTGGCAATTAATAGGCTTGGAACAGAAAATTAATATACTACTACACTAAAGACAGTTATTCCATTCTTCCCTCACCTCTACCATTCCAGAATTCAGCTGTGTGGGATATTGCCAAATTATTTCCACTTTCACATTACAGCTGTGCTAGGAAAAAGTCTCACATTTGTTTTTAACCCATTTTCCAATTTTGTTTGATGGTACAAAACGCAGCACTACTAGGATGGATAATCATGAATAATCCTTGGTTTATGCCAGTCTACTTTTTCTTTTCTTGAAATCTCAATTTATTTGTTTAGCTCAAACATAAAATGAAGGGAGGAATAAATAAATGTACATAATATATATGTTTATTATTTTATGTATGCAAGCCATACGGAATGGTTGAGGTTAGAAGGGATTGTAGGTCTTCTTACACTCCTGCCCACACATACACACACACACACACACACACACACACACACTCAAGCAGGGCCACCTACAGCAAGTTGCCCAGCACTGTGTTCAGAAATAGTCAATGGTGCTTAGCTTTAGAATTATCAAATGCAAATCACTTCATAAAATAATTATTGTGAGTCAAGTAAGTATTTTGGAATTATCTTCAGATAAGATTTCCATAGTCACTTTTCATATTTCTGTTTACTTAGGCTCCCAGGCAATAATAAAACAATTTAGATATGATAATATATCTAGTTTTACTGATGCTAATGGCCTTGATACATTTCAAAGATCTGCAATGATTTGCTAAATCCTTGCATTTTTCTTCCAACCTTTTTATTAATGAAAGAAAATATGAAAGGTTAACTAATACATGAGGATAGGTATCTGATTCTCCTTGTATATTAATGCAATATCCCATTTTCATAACGAAGAATTTGTCTCTCTGCCTTGCTTCAGCTAGTGAGTTGAACTCTTACCACAGTTACTCCAGTTTTACACTGATGTCATTCCTTTAACTGTGTTGTAAGAAGCTGCTTTGACAAGTTTTAATGTCTCATATAAAAGGGAAGATCTGAGGGATGGGAGGAAAGATCTGCTCTCATTCCTAATACATGTTTTATTCTGCAGTCTAAAACATCATATGATGTTATAATGCTAACAAATCCAAACTGCCCTGTGGTTAACAAAACAAAGGCTTGTGAAGAACAACGTGGACTCTCCAGAGCAGAAATGCTGGGGGGCTGCAATGATCTGAATGATCAACTATTTCTGGCTTAGACACCTTATTTTTAACTGGATAATTTAGAAGAATACAAAGAATACAAATAATATTCAGATACCCTGACAACCAAGACAGAGTCAAAATTATCTCTGCTTTTCAAAATCATTTCTTCTTCTCAGAGTTAGAAATTCCCTTAGCCTTTCCCCTGTTAAAGAAAATTTTATTCAAGTTCAGAAAGAGAGCTCTAAGTGAAGACCTATTCACTGTTTTTTTACTGTGATGCAGTTAAGCAACCATCTGCCCATCCTCTATTACTCATTTAATTTATACAGCACAGTACATTTACTTATATCTTTTCTGTCTGAACAGTTTTCATTTTAATATCATTATAACCTTATTTTTGCCAGTCATGAGTTCAGTCTCAGCTGGAAAGAATGGACTTTCCTCTCATGTTGCCTGTTATTTTCCTCATTTCACTTTTCTGTCAATGCTGTTTTACTAACACACAAAACAAGATATATGATTAGAATTAAATAGCAACATTTTAACGTTTGTTTCACTATTATCTAAACGTTAGATATATAGATATATTCTAGAATTCAGCTGGTAACATACATCACCTGCAGAGCCACACGTTTGCTAAATATTTAAAGGAGGAAGTACTACTTGCATTTTAAAGGATTTTGTTTGTTTGTTTGTTTGTTTGTTTGTTTTAACCTGTGTGGTTTACACTCTATATAATTATTGTTTTTTGTATTTTTTTAATCTGATGGGTTTTTTCTTTCTTTCCTTTTAAAACAAATATCTCCATGTCACTCTACTTAGCAGCTGTATTCAGTCATAAAAGGGCCACTTGGTATCAGAAAACTCATACATATTTGCCTAATAATGCCTTTTAAGTAATCTGCCCCTTTGTTAATGGCTTTTTTTTTTTTTAAACAGCCATACACTAGGAATCAAAATTAGCATCTAAATGAGGATGTTTTAAACGCATGCCTAGGGGTTGCCGTTTTCACCTTATTTTTTTTTTAATAGTTTGCCATGTTAAATTATGTAAAATAGAAATGGTATTTTAGTTTTTAATGGGCTAATGTAGACCTATCAACCCTCTCTCTCTCTCCTTCCCCCACTTCTATGCTTAAAGACTCCACAAACTGTTTTGCAGGTATGAAAAATGGACATGAATGAGAAACCCAGTGTCAGCAGGCAGAACAGTTCTCCTCTTCCCCAGCAGCAACTGCACTCTCATGAGCTGGGAGACGAAAGCGTATTTGTTTGAAGTCCTTATTGAAATGTAACCCTTCTTTATTAATCACATGCAATACATAAAATTAAGCAACAATTTTTATATTCAATTTCAGGAGAAGAGACTTCATTATGGCTCCTTTTAAATTGGCTTTCATTTAATTATGAGGAAAGATTAAAAAGAACTAACTATGTGTGCTGTGGCATGGCCAAATGATGATTGGAAAGGGGAAGGAGAGATGCTCACCATCTGCAAGTGTAATGTTTGGAGGGAGTAAACAGCAAAGTGGGAGGAATTATAGAGAGATAATCTAGTGTTACCAGGTGAGATAGCTAATAGCAGTAGGGCCAGCCACTCATAGAGAGCAAGGAGAGGGTTAGCATCTAGTGTAGAAGGGATGTATTTCCCTTCCCTGGGGGTATCATTGCCTATCTCTGAAGACAAGTTGCTTCTGCAAGAAAAAGCAGTTAACCTGCAGTGGGTGAGGAGGGTAGGAGTAGACTGGAAAGGATCCAAACCTGTTAACTGGGCAGCCTAGAAACATGAGTTACACAGAGCTGGAATCCAACACAAAACAAAACTCTAAAATTAACAGAAACTGCTGGTATGCAGGCACCATAATTAAGCTTTTGTATAATGCTGCTGTGTTTAAGTGCTGTCATTTTCCCCCTGCCTCCTCCAGCTTACCGGAAAGTCTTTGCTGGTGTCACATACAAAACCAAAACAAATTCCTTAAAACTGAATCAGCAACAAAATGCCTCTCTGTTGTTATTTTAATCCTAAACCGCATGGAGAGGATTTGACAGAAGGATCACCTCCCTCAACCTGCTGGCAACACTCCTAATGAAGCCCAGGATATTGCTAGCCTTCTTTGCAGCAAGGGTACATTGCTAGCTCATGTTCAACTTGGTGTCCACCAGGACCTCCAAGACCTTCTCTGCAAAGCTACTTTTCAACAACCAGGCCCCCAGCATGTACTGGTGCCTGAGGTTGCTCCTCCCCAGGTGCAGAACTTTGCATTTCTCCAAGTTGAAATTTATGAGAAACAAGCTCATTTCTCCAGCCTATTCCCTCTGGATGGTAGCATGACCCTCTGGTGTAGCAGCCATGCCTTGCAATTTTGTGTCATCTGCAAACCTGCTAAGGGTGCACTCTGCCCCACCATTCAGACCATTAATGAAGATGTTGCACAGAATTGGACCCAGTATTGACCGCTGAGGCACATGAACATATTGAACAGGATTGGACCCAATACCAGCTAGCTGGGGCACACTGCTAGTTACTGGACTCCAACTAGACTTTATTCTGCTGATTACCAGTAGGCCCAGCAGTTAAGCCAGTTTTCAATCTATCCCATTGTTCACTCACTTTACCGTAGAAGCTTATCAGGTTGGTCAGACATGACTTCCCCTTGGTGAACCCATGCTGACTAGTCCTGATGATTTTCTTGTCCTTTGTGTGCCTGGAAATCTTTTTCAGGATTAGCTAACTATCACCATCACATCTCCAGAGATGAAGGTGATGCTGACCAGACTGTAGTTCCCTCAATTACCCTTCTTGTCTTTCTTGAAGATGAAAGTGACATTCACTTTTCTCTAGTCCTCAGACACTTCTCTGAATCACCATGACCATTGGAAGATAATCAAGAGTAGCCTTACAATGACATCAGCCATCCTCATTAATATTCATGAATGCATCCAATCAGCGTCCATGGTCTTGTCTATCTAGTTTGCTTAAGTTTTCCCTGGCCTGATTGTCTTCTACTAAGGGTATGTTGATTATTATTAGCTATAAATAGTACAAACACTTTACTATAGGAAAATAAATAAATAGACAGATAGATAGATAAAAAGATGCAATTTTGCATCTACCCCCATCTTATCTTGTAGTCCCATAAACTTTTCTCATAAACACACATTCCCAAGCTACTATTCATTACCTTCCACCAGACTTCTAGTCACACAATTCACTGATTTCTTTTTCTCAGATTCTTCCTGTAGTCCATTTTGATGATCCCAGGGTTCATTTTTTGGACTTTTTGTATAATGCTGCTGTGCCCCCAGACCCCAGGGTTCATTTTTTTTGGACTTTTTCTTATTTTGCTCTGTGTTCTGGCACCTCTGACTTGATCCCAAATGTTTTCAGACCAAGAGGCGGTGTTGTGGCTCTGATGCTGACAGAGAAATCTGCCATCACTGAAAGGGCAAGGCCACTCAAAGAGCAAGAGTCAATTTCTCAACCTAAATAAAAACAAACTTTGAAACTCATGTAACTCGTAATAGAAAGCAGAGATTTCACGGTAGCAGAGATCTCATCTCCTCATCAGATGATGAAAAAAATAAATAAATAAATAAATAAATAAATATTGCTTTAAATATATACATAATAAAGGAGGTAGGAGAACAGGAAGAGAGGTAAAGAAAGGGAACAAGATACTCCTAAGTCCTTGGCTCATTAGTGCAAAAAAGCCTTTAGTTCATAGTCACCTTGTTTGCAGGCACTCTATCCAGGATGAACCAAGGTCAAAAGACATACTTTACAAATCAAACATTCAACATAATATAACCAAAAGCAACCCTTCTGATTTTTGATTGACTCAGTCATATTTCACGAGTCTCCATATGGATACGTCTTTTCTTCTCTGACATTGATTTTTCTGCACTTGTCCAAAGTGTGCTTGTTCTGTGAAGGATCTAATGGCATAAGATTCAGTTATTTAATATAACATCTTATGTACTTATGTACTTGTGTATATCATAAACATACATAGAAGGGGCCATATCCTTCTTTGTATAGAAAAGCAAATGGAGAAGCAGTCTCCACTGTAGGGATTAGGTCCTGTTGATCTTCAGAAGTGAAATGGCAGAAGACAGTTCTATGGTTTCTGTTTCATGCTGAGTTTATTTTTGCTGTGGTATTTAGGGAATGAGGGTGGAGAAAAGCTTTGTTTTATCTGCCAAACTTTACTTTTATAACTTGTGTCAAGACTACCTAACAGGTAGAACAGTCTTCTTAACATGGCAGAAAAACCAATAATCAGATCTCTCAGAAGCTGAAAACAAAATATAATTAGGTCATCAGTAAAGCCACCTCTATAAAAAAAATACTTTGATATGTGGACAGATTTTAATATACACTGTAGGCCTTTGCTTGTCATCTCTAGTAGCTTTTGAGAGAGAAATACAACACACCCCAGAAATACAAGAAAAAAAGAAATCTCTCATTGCCATTTTAAATTCAGTTTAACCAAGATTTGCAGAGATGAACTTCCCTGCAAATGAACTTCCAAGAGTTTATCAGGGTATCTGAGGCACAAAGGAGTTGTGTGTTAGATGTAATAAGTGTCTCAAATGTTCATAAGTTGATCTACAGGCTATCAAGCAGAAAGTAACAACTAGTAATGCTTGCTGTGCTAGGGGCAACTAAATCATGGTAGGAAAAAAAAAAAAAAAAAAAAAAAAAAGAGAGAGAGAAAAAGACCTAAGAGTTACTGTGCTCGTTCAGATAAAAAGATCGCCAGTGTCCAGTAACAAACACGTGGGAAAGGTATTAAGAATGGAAAACAGCAATATGTTCCCACTCCTACTTCCAGCAATCTACAAATTAGGGATTTCACAGGCAAGGAAGACTTTGTTCCTCTCATGGTATCTGAACAATTTCCAAGTAGATAAAAAAGACTTTAAAAACACAGTTGGTGATAACTGAGGTATTTCTTGTCAAGTTATTGAAGACAGGCAACACTGATGTCATTGGCTACCAACCACATGAAATGTGGGATGTCCTAGCTAGGCTTTGCCTAGTGATAGAAACAGAGAGGCATAGCCATTGGAGACTGCTATTTTACAGGAGCTCTTGCCTACACAGTCACTCTGTCCTGACATACAAACGATATCACTCTGCAACAGCGTGTCAATGCAATGAGCTATTCTGAAACAGCAGCAACAGAATATTTCACTTCACAATAGTTATGGTTGCCAATCTTCCCACAGAGAAAAATATCTTAACAATTTCTTCATCAGACACATAATTTGTGAATAAATTATGCATTTCAGAAAGGAATACATTCAATTGTAACATTTCAAATGGTAGAGAGTCTGCTAGCTTCTATGGTAAATACTTCTATTAGCTGTCTATTTTCAATACCCAGAAATTGACATTTATTTTTTTTTTTCAGTCTCCACTAGTTTCACAGGTTTCCATTTTATTTTTATTGAGCTTTCCTTTTTTATCATTTTAAGAGTAGAATAAAGTAAGTAGTGTATCACAGGGCTAACCAAGAGGAACTAAAGTTTAACTCAGGAATAATCCCATATAATTAGGCACATAATCACCTTAAGGATATGACCTTTATTATTACAGTATCAAAAAATTCAGAAGAGTCCCTCAGAATCTACAACTTCTGTTGATAATCCTTTAAACTGATAATAATTTTAAATAGTTTCTAATAGCTAAGTATTTGCCAACGTACAAATTTTTAAACTTTTCATTTAGATTTTTACCATATATCTATTTTTAATTTCCTTTGGGTTCTCTCTTAATTTTTTTCTCTTATTATCTGTCACATTTTAAAAATTGTGTCTACTTATTCCTTATGCTAAGCTTTGAATTCATCTTATGTATTTCTAATAATTATTTTATGTTTAGTTTTTAATCATTCCGTTTTCTTTTCTCAAATCTCTGTTCTCTACATCTTTCTAGTTGTAAATCCACTTTTCCTCTCTGTTCATTCCCTCAATTACATTTCTTTTGATTATGCTTCTGCTCCATTTTTTCCCTTTTGTATCTGAAGTTTAATTCCAGATATTATAAGCGTAGGACAAAGGCATAGGACAAAGTAAATGTATATTCATGGAAACTATTTCACTTATATCCACTCTCATACACCAACCCCATAGTATCTGCATGATGTGAAAAGTGTAAAAAGCAACCTATAATAAGCTGTGCAATTTCAAAGTCAACTGTTTCACTAGTAATTCCACTTTAAGAATGTGTAAACACATAGTAGATATGATGTGTGGCAGTATAACAAAGCTTTTTTAGCTATTTGCTAAGCAAAACTAATTATATTTTCAAGGCTTCTGATTGCTGCTCTTCCACATTGTCAAAAAAAAAAAAAAAAAAAAAAAAAAAAAAAAAAAAAAAAAAAAAA
>CM021766.1:121454374-121486091 GCA_011076525.1 Nettapus auritus
GTTTTTTTTTTTTTTTTTTTTCTTAAATACAGGCATTTTGTAATGTTTTTCATATCCTTAACACTGAAAACTGGAAACAAAACTCAAGTCTTCCGGTAAATAATGTGGTCTTTAAAAAAGTTTGCTTTGTTCTATTAAGGCTGTACCAAATAAAAAAGATTGCAGTTCTGAAGACACCTTCCAAAGTTTTAAATAGTTTTTGAAAAGTAACTGTAGAGACAAACATTCAGCTTGCTCACATCATGTTATGGCTTTTGAAATGAACTGCTGACCATAGGGTTGCCATATTTCTGCCTGGAATTTATGAAAATTAAATATCCTCTATCCAGACCCACCTCCTCCCCCCTCAGTCCTCCACCCCCCCCCCCCCAAAAAAAAAAAAAAAAAATAGTACATCTAGGAAAACCCAGACAGATGGTAACACTGGCTGTAACTGACCACGTTGTATGCCCTCAGTCCACTCCAGCTGAGAAGTAAAACATGTCAGTTTAAGCCACTTCCATCAAGGTTTAGATACCAGGGAAGCAGATGGACCTTCAGGATACCAGCAGCCTCTTTTATTTTCAGGCCTGACTTCAGCAGTTCATTAAGCATATGCTTAGCTTCAGGCACAAGTGCACAAGTAGTCCCATGGATTGCAGTTGGGCTATGTGTCCAGCTTAAAACTGAACAGGCACTGAAATATTTTGTCCAACAAAGGCAACATTATTGTTTGTTTTATGCTGCAGAGTGTGCAAACTGCTTAGTGAAAGCTTAAGCCTGTGGGTTAGCACATGCTTTATTCAAACATTTAAAAATATTTATGTAGTCACATTGATGTCAATCATGCCATTCATATGCTTAATGCAAAAATGTATGGAAATGGCTTTCTCAGCTGGCCCAAACACATAATCCAACATAAATGGCACCAGCAGTGAACACTGTGGTCTCAATTTATCCACTCTAGTGCTAAGAGCTCTCAGAAGTATTTTAACGTTCGTGGCTGTATATGAACAAAATCAAAGTAATGTCAAAATGTATTGAGGAGTCTTCCAACCATATGGAAATCTGGCTGATGCCAGGACCTCTTTGGGCAACAGTTCTGTCTCTATTTAAAGCAATGTTCTGCAAAACAATTTTCGTTATTCCAACCAGCACTCTAAAGGCATCTGTTCCACTACACACCTGTGAGATATTTATCATATCCAGCTGAGGCCAGAAATGGATAACTGATAGCCCATAAAGGTGAACATGAAGTCATAGTGCATAGTTCTTCTGACTAGACCCATCAACCTGACTAGGCTTCTGATTTCCAACATGCAACCGTACCAGAGGAAGAAGCAGAGGCCAAATAAACAGAACAATTTTTTTTGTCAAAAAACAAACAAACAAACAAACAAACAAAAAAACGGAAAACCAGCTAGGGCAATCATAATATCAGTAAGATACCTACACTATGGATTTTATCTGTTCTACATGTTCATATCATTTCAATACAATATCTTAAATTCTGTAACTTTCCTATTACAGAAATGTCACTGTCCAATATAAAGCTATATAAAGCTTTCTCCACCAACATCTATTAATGATACTTTCAACCTTTCTGCTGTTTCTTCCCAAGATTTAACAGCAAACATAGGAGGGAGACGTCATCCTTATTTTATAGATTAAACTTGAGGCACAATGAGAAGAAAATTATTTGCCTGAGTTTACATCCCAGCACTGTTCTTTAACAAAGCACAGACCATTGGTTTGTCAGTTCCTTGTTTGAATCATTAGCCTTGAAAGACTTTCCATCAATACGACCTTCTTTTCCTTTCTTTCCTTTTCTTTTTTTTTCCTTTTTTCTTTCCTTTTTGTTTTTTTTTCCTTTTTTCTTTTCTTTTCTTTTCTTTTCTTTTCTTTTCTTTTCTTTTCTTTTCTTTTCTTTTCTTTTCTTTTCTTTTCTTTTCTTTTCTTTTTTCTTTTCTTTTCTCTTTTCTTTTCTTTTCTTTTCTTTTCTTTTCTTTTCTTTTCTTTTCTTTTTCTTCTTCTCTTCTCTTCTCTTCTCTTCTCTTCTCTTCTCTTCTCTTCTCTCTTTTCTTTTCTTTTCTTTTCGTTTCGTTTCGTTTCGTTTCTTTTCATTTCTTTCTTTTCCTTTCCTTTCTTTTCTTTCTCCTTTCTTCTATTTTTCCTTTCTTCTCTTCTCTTCTCTTTTCTTTTTTCACTATCACCTAATTTCCAGCCTTTCTTACTTGCCTCCACTGTGTCTTATTGTTTGGGGAATAATTTGTATTGATTAATACAAGTTTTCTGCATGCAATATACAGTGCAAGAAAATCAACCTTACATTGAAGCTTCACAATATAGTGTTAATAACCTTACTGGCTGGAAGTTAGCCAACTAGCTAATCATTACTGCATGAGCATAGGCACCTCACAGCATGCCATATCATTGAGGTAATAAACAATAGGTTTGTTAATCTAGTACGAAAGCATTATCAGTTCTCTATGCTTTGCAACCACTTCAAAATCTTCTCTAAGCTTTTCTACAGATCTCTTACATTGCAGTTACATTTAGTCGGTTGTGTTCTACAAAACAAAAAAAGTCTGAAAAGATCGATGTCAGAATGTAAGCTATTTTGCAGTATAATGTATATCGTTCCATTCATTCTTTTCATTGGTCTTCTTTTCCAAGCTGAAAAGCAAAGAGCTACAAAATTGATATAATTTTTTTTTCTTCCCCCCCAAATTCCTTTTTACTCTTTTTTAGTTAATAAAATAGTTAACAAAATGCAACCATAAATATAGTTTGGAATGAACTAACTTCTCTTATCTACATCCTATGTGGAATGATAAAACTACTTTATTATTCATTATTGTTTTTAGTCACATTAAAGAAGAATCCATCTCTACTTAGGAGGAAAAGTCAGAATGATCTGAAACAAGTATGTAGATTTACCATAAAATGATCTGATTATATTTGATAGTGAAATTGAATAGGAGTATATTTTATAGAATTTTGCAAACTAGTCATTGATGACATTTTGCTGATGCTGGGGGAGAGGAGGAGTAATTAACACTTTTATTGTAGAAAGCAATGTTCATTATACCTCTGCTTTTTATAATTAATGACAGATGAAAAACAAAAAACAAAAAACAAACAAAAAAAAGACGTCACTGAGATCAATTCCTATCATAAAGCTGTCTCTAGTGCTTTACTCATCTCTTTCAATATATATTCCCAAAAGTGCATTTTAACATGTTGATCATAAGTCAGTAACTGTTTAGCTCTGGGTAAGAAGGTGTACTTATCAGCCAACCTATGAAATTTAGGACTGGGCACATTTATAGTCTGGGAGTAGATCTCTTCCCTGATGTTCTTGGTCTTTGAATTGAGGGGGACAGTATGGGAGCTGAGACCTGACCTCTGTGGGAACAGAAGTAACAATTCTTTGGGCAAACTTCAAGTGATCATAGAGTCATAGAATGATTTGGGTTGGAAGGGACCTTAAAGATCATCTAATTCCACCCCCCCTGCCATAGGCAGGGACACCTCCCACTATACCAGGTTGCTCAAAGCACCATCCAACCTGGCCTTGAACACTTCCAGGGATGGGGCATTCACAGTTTCTCTGGGCAACCAGTTCCAGTGCCTCATCACCCTCTGAGTAAATAATTTCTTCCAAATATCCAACCTAAACCTCCCCTCTTTCACTTTAAAGCCATCCCTACTTGTCCTATTACTATACTCCCTGACAAAGAGTCCCTCTCCAGCTTTTCTGTAGGCTTCTTTAGGTATTAGAAGGTCTCAATAAGGTCTCCTAGGAGCCTTCTCTTTTTCAGGCTGAACAATCCCAGCTCTCTCGGCCTGTCTTCATCAGAGAGGTGCTCCAGCCCTCTCATCATCCTTGTGGCTCTCCTCTGGGCTTGTTCTAATAGCTTCATGTCCTTGTGCTGGAGGTGACACAGCTGAATGCAGCACTCCAGGTGGGATCTCATGAGAGAAGAGCAGAGGGGGAGAATCACCTCCCTCACCCTGCTGGTCACACTTGTTTTGATGCAGCCCAGGACACGGTTGGCTTTCTGGGCTGCAAGCACACATTGCAGGCTCATCTCAAGTTTCTCATCAACCAACACCCCCAGGTCCTTCTCATCAGGGCTGCTCTCAACACATTCTCTACCCAGCCTGTATTTGTGCTTGGAATTGCCCTGGCCCAGATGCAGGACCTTGTACTTGGCCCTGTTGAACTTCACGAGGCTTTCACAGGCCTACTTCCTAAGTCTGTCCTTATCCCTCTGGATGACATCCCTTCCCTGCAGTGTGTTGACCACTCCACACAGCTGGAGTCATCAGCAAACTTGCCAAGGGTGCACTCAATTTCACTGTCCATGTCACTGACAACGGTGTTAATTTTTAACTGTAAGTGCCAGTCCCAGTACTGATCCTTGAGGAACACCACTCATTACTGATTTCTACCTGGACATTAAGATATTGACAGCAACCCTGAGTGTGGTCATCCAGACAATTCCTTTCCCACTGAGTGGTCCATCCATCAAATCACCATCTCTCCAATTTAGAGACAAGGATATCATGGAGGACAACATCAAATGCTTTGCACAAATCCAGGTAGATGATGTCAGTTGCTCTTCCCCTATACACCAATGCTGTAACTTCATTGTAGAAGGTCACCAGATTTGTCAGGCATGATCTGCCCTTAGTGAAGCCATGTTGGCTGCCACCAGTCATATCCTTATCTTCCATGTGCCTTAGCTTAGTTTCCAGGAGGATCTATTCCAAGATCCTGCCACACACAGAAGTGAGACTATCTGGCCTGTAGTTCCCATGGTCTACCTTTTTTCCCTTCTTAAAAATTAGGGTTATGTTTTCCCTTTTCCAGCCAGCAGGAACTTCACTGAACTGCCAGGACTTCTCAAATATGACAGGTAATGGCTTAGCTACTACATACACCAGTTCTTCAGGACTCACAGATGTATCTCATCAGGTCCCATGGACTTGTGCACCTTCAGACCCTAGCCGGTCTTGAACCTGATCTTCTTCTATACTGGTCAGTTTATCATTCTTCCAGTCCCTGCCTTTGCCTCCTGGGGCCCAGACCATGTGTCTGGAGCACTTGTCAGGGAAGACTAAGGCAAAATAGTAATTAAGTACCTCAGCCTTCTCCATATCCCGGATGACCCAGTCTCACGTTTCCTTCTGGAGAGGGCCCACAATTTCCCTAGTTTTCCTTTTATCACCAGTGTACCTACAGAACTCTTTCTTATTGCCCTTGATATATGTCCTGGTTTCAGTTAGGACAGTTTTCCTCCTAGTAGCTGGTAGAGTGCTGTGTTTTGGATTAGGATGAGAAGAATGCTGATAACATGCCGATGTTTTGTTTGTTGCAGAGCAGTGCTTGTACCAAGCCAAGGACTTTTCAGCTCCTCGCTCTGTCCTGCCAGCAGGCAGGCTGGGGGTGCAGCAAGAGCTGGGAGGGGACAGACCCAGGACAGCTGGCCCAAACTAGCCAAAGGAGTATTCCATACCATATGACGTCATGCTAAACAATATATAGGGGTGGCTAGCCGGGTTGGGGGAGCCGGCTGCTCGGGATAGACTGGGCATCGGTCAGCGGGTGGTGAGCAACTGCATTGTGCATCACTTGTTTCATACACACTATTATTATTATTATTATTATTATTATTATTGTTTCCTATCTTAATAAACTGTCTCTATCCCAACTCTCGTTTCACTTTTCCATTTCTCTCCCCCATCCCAGAGAGGGAGGGGGGAGGGTGAGCGAACAGCTGTGTGGTGTTTAGCTGCTGGCCAGGTTAAACCACAACAATGTCCCTTGACAAATTTAATTCTAAAAGGACTTTCTCTTTCCTAACCTGATCCCTGTCTGCTCAGACAGTATCTCTGTATCCCTCCCAAGCTATCTGTCCTTGCTTCTACTCTCTGTATACCTTCTTTTTCTGTTTAAGCTTGATCTGGACATGTTACCCCCATCCTTAGGCATTCATGCCATGGGGAAAACATGGTGATGGATTTATTTTTCTTTTCCTGGGTTTAAATACCATTTCCACACAACATAGCAACACTTTTGTATTTTAATTTTCTGGAAATGAATTGTGTCAGACAATAAATCATTTTTCTTCTTCTTTTATGCCAAATGTGCTACCTACTCTAGTCTTCCAGCTTTCCAGATCCTCTCTTTTCATTTAACAGGCTGTTTTCCTCAGCTGATGAGTTCATAGATTCCCTAATTTTATGTGAATATCACTATTTCCTTTTTGTGTTCCTAACTTCAGACATGTTTTCCTTTGTTATTTCTTTCTCTTCACACTATCAGTTTTAGGACCTGCTACAAAGGTCATCTGTGTCCTGTTTCCCCCCTTTCTGTTGCACAAAGGTATAAAAATCAGTTCAGAATAAGCATTAATACCAGCCCATGATTAGAAAACATGACTATTTTTTTCTTTAGCATCTCTAGAACCTGAAAGGTCTTTGGAAGCAATTCAGATTATCTCACTTTTGAAAACTTATTTATATTGAGTCTATAACATTCATGTGAGAAATTCAAGAGGAACACAGACCACAGGGCTGCTGTGAGTTATGGATAGAGCCTGAGCTCAGCTTCATGGAAGATAGATGGTTTATGAAAGGACATGCAGTGTTAATATCAGGATAAAGGTTTCAGACAGGGATCTGATCACAGTGCAAGACTCTGAACAATATCTTGAATTTCCTGTTTTCCAAACAGTGTCTTCAAAACTGGTGCACCTCCAGCCTTCCTTTCTTGGAAGAAATTATTTTAAAAAGCATAAACCTAGAGTTATCTTGCTACTTTCTATTTAAAATTTGTTCAAAATGAAATTTCTCTGTGCCAACTACTAAAGCAAGACAATACCATATCTATCAGTCTTGGTAAGTCTCTTGGTAAGTCACAAATCTATAATATGGTGTTTTAGGAACTGTATTTCTGCAGTCTTATTTTGTAGTTAATTTTTTTTTATTTTTTTTTATTTTTTTTTATTTTTTTTTGTTAGGACTACCTTTGTTAGCCTAGAATATCACCTTGTTCCAGGAGCAGTGTTTTCACTTTAATGATTTAGGAAGCAAATGACAATATGTGGGGAGTCAGAGTAGCAGAATACAGATCTTTTACTAGAAAATCCACTCTGGCAGGTGCTTGCTAAAGTGGTAAAGGGAACAATTTTAGTCCAGATTTTTGCAATAATACATAATGGTAGAGCAAGCTGTAAGATGAATATCTCATCATAAGACAAGACTTGGATACCTCATGCAATAAAGCTTTGTATTTTTTCTCTTTCATCCCTGTACACGGAAGGTAAAATGTTTATTTTAACACAGATGAGATAGCCCTTGATTTGATGCCTATCTTATTTGTTCATAGGCAAATTGTTATTGAAATAACTGATCCTTGATGTAAATAGAATCATTTAACAGTGGAGATGCTAATACTGAATTAGGATAAAAAGTGTTTTTTTTAGATACGTAATTCCTCCTTTTTCATGAAGAGCAGTAGGCAGTGCAGTGTTCTGACACAGCATTCAGTTACGTTTGTTTATCTAACACTAACATGACTAATGGTGAACTGCAGAGTCTGAACCTTTTCCTTATTCTGACCAGGCTTCATCTTGAACCTGGGATTTTATATATATATATATATATATATATATATATATATATATATTGGAAAGCAGAATCAAAACTATCATCCTACTCCAAGAAGTTTTGGACAAACAACATTTTCCAATGGAATCACTGTTTATTTTGTTTGTATGTTTATTTGTTTGTTTTTATAATGTCTGAGAACTTTGTTCCATCTATGAAAAAATGTCTTTGAATCTCCTAGAGGCAAAGAAATATAAAAGAAGACAGAGTCATAGGAGCAGCTATCTCGCAGTCCTACCCCTCTATTAGAGATGCACTCAGTCAATGGAGCTGCAGAGGCAGAATCAGTCTCAACAAAAGAGAGAAGCTAGGTTGACTTTCAGGTGTTTGGGGGAGTCTGCAAGGCTTGCAAGTGGAAAAATCATCTTTATGCTTGAATACGATGACAAGAGTGAATCGATAAAAACTGAGACATCATCTCCTTTCTAGGCTGTTGTTAGAGAATGTTATCAAAGTAGAACAAACCTTCTTCAGAGTAATTTAAAATAAAATGGCAGTGTGCCTTTGTCCCACCAGCTTGAATCTTTCTGAGATCTCTTCAATAGGCCGTTTTAAAAGGAATTCAAAAATACAATGAGTCACAAAAAGGCCTACTTCAAACAGATTCCAATCATGATGAGGTGCCGATTTGCTACTGCAATTTAATTCCTCCAAGTAATTAGTTCTGCAAAGACAAGAGGGACAGTGTGTCAATCCTGGGGGCAGGCAGAGGTCTGTCTGGCAATATACCAAACATCCAGTTCTTTGGCAGGAGACCCCATGTTTCTTCATAAGATACCCAGGGCATGTAAAATTAACACCTTGACATGAAAATAATAATAATAATAATAATAATAATAAGGAAACAAAACTATAAACTATAACCATTGAAACAGGTAAGAATTTTTCAGCTATAACTTACAGTTACTTTATTTTGCCCCCAGCATCTTTCAGACAGGTATTAAGAAAGTCCTGGAAAGCCAGCAAGCTTTGCTGTCATTGTTAACATGTACATGGCCATACCTGCCTGACAGCACACCAAAACACGTCTTTCACCTCCTGGCCACTGATTCAACAAGGCACCAGAATTCTGTTTGTTCCTTAATTTCTCATCTTGTTAAGGAAAAAAAAATATATATTTTTATTGGCAAGTGCAGACAAGAGCTAAGCACATGAAAATATAAACAAATAAATAAATACCCTCCATTAAAAATAAACAATAAAAATAAAAAATAAATAAAAATAAATAATAATTAAAAAAAAAAAAAAAGGCTTGCTGAGATGCTGCTCTCTCTGATATAGAATTGGGTTTGCTTTAACATTGTTTACAGTGTACCTGATGCCTTGGAGAGCCTGGATAGATCCGCAGCATAATTTTACTGAAGTTACCAAACTTATACCAGAATTTGAAACAGAGAACCTAGCAAAGCTTTACTGTTCCTGGCCTTGACATTAAAGCCGGTGGTTTCATGTAGAGTTTCTTTCAGCCCAAATAACTGGTTGTGTGAATGGCTCTATAGAAAGGCCTTTTCTGAAACTGGAAAGTATACAGGCTCTGCAGTTTCTAGATTCTATTAATAAATAGGCGTAACTTCAAATGGGGTTTTCTTTAAAGACTATTCCCAAAATGACAGAAGCAATATCAGATGGGAAAGTGTGGTGGTTTTACCCAGCTGGTCAACTGAGCTCCAGCACAACTGCTCTCTCATTCTACATCCTTAAATGCCACTTTGAGGGGAGAAAATATGAAAATGAAAAGGGCTCAAGGGCTGAGATAAGAACAAGGAGATCACTCAGCAATTATTGTCATGGGCAAAACAGACTCAGTATAGGAAAATTAATAAAATTTATTGTCTGTTACTAACAAGCTAGAGAAGTGAGAAACAAAGAAATCAAAAACACCTTCCCCCCAACCACTCTTTTCCAGCTCCTCCCTGCCCCAAGCAGTGCAGGGGAACAGGGAATGGGGGCTGTAGTCAGTCCCTGACACTTCCTCTCCACCACTCCTTCATGGTCACTCTCTGGCCCTGCTCCACGCGGGGTCCCTCCCACGGGATGCCATCCTTCCTGAACTGAGCCTGCGGGGGCTGCTCACAGGCAGCAGCTCTTCAACAACTGCTCCCACATGGCTCCGTACCACGGGGTCCATCCCCCAGGAGCAAACTGCTCCAGCACGGGTCCCCCACGGGCTGCAGCTCCCCCCAGACCCCCTGCTCCTGCGTGGGCTCCTCTCCTTGGGCTGCAGCTCCGGCCAGGAGCCTGCTCCTGCGGGGGCTCTCCATGGGCCGCAGCCTCCTCCAGGCCACATCCACCTGCTCCACCGGGGGCTCCTCCACCGGCTGCAGCGTGGAGATCTGCTCCATGTGGGACCTATGGGCTTCAGGGGGACAGCCTGCTCCACCAGGGGCCTCTCCACAGGCTGCAGGGGAACTGCTGCTGCGTGCCTGGACCACCTCTTGCCCTCCTGCTGCTCTGACCTTGGGGGCTGCAGGGCTGCTTCTCACTCCTCAATCTCCCAGCTGCTGTTGTGCAACAGTTTTTTCTCCTTTCCTAAATCTGCTCTCACAGAAGCACAGACAACCTCACTCACTGGCTCAGCTCTGGGCAGTGCCAGCCCCTTTGGAGCCAGCTGAAACTGGCCCTTATTTAACATGGGGAAGCTCCTGGATTCTTCTCACAGAGGCCACCCCTACAGCCCCCTGAAAACTCAATACAGGAAGCTTTTCAGGTCCCCTAGCTTCTTCAATTTCTTGTTGTGATAGAGACTTTCAATTTTTAGGCAAACAGTGGAAAATAAAACAGAAACTAGATTGTGCAATGAAATTTGTTTTCTCTGTCCTCACAATAGTAAAACATTTGCAATAATGGCAGATTTTGAACAAGAAGGTGTGGATCTTAGGGGAGACTGGAATAGGATTTTGCCAGGCCAGGCAGGATTTGTTGATGCAGTTGTTCTTAGTGCAACAGCCCTGCCAGTACTATTAATAGGAAATACTGTTCTTTTCCTAGATCTCATGATTTTTTCATCCTTTGTACCTGTGTGCTATGAATTTCTCTTTGTTCCCACATCTACAGTGTTTCTGTCTTTACAAGTTTTTATAGAGTGGATACTACAATGAAGTTGAGATTTCTTGACTAAAGCTTCAGCACAGTTAACAAATGAATGCTGATAAAGAATATTTAAATTTGGTGGTAATCTACTATTCTGCCCATCAAATTAGGTCATATGTAAAGATGGAAGTGTTTTATTCCCTAACTCCATGTATGTACAGCAGTTAGTACAGTTGGCTATAGGCAAGTGTGGCAAAGTCCTTGTGTGGACATCAAGTGGCAAACAAGCCCGTCTTGTATCCCTAATAGTATACTTCTAAATAAAAACAGACTTAATTTTCACAAAGTAAAAAACAGCTCTTGCAGCTGCATCTTTTGCAGCTCACTTTATTGGGAGAATCCAATTGGGAGATCCAATTAAAAAAAAAAGGAACTCACTTATTCAGGTGTCTCATTACAGAGGTAGGTGCCTCCTTTTGGACTTTCAAGTATGATTATCTGGCCATAAGAGCATGATAGGCTACTTTTTTAGGAGTCTTTGATGAAGCAGTTGCAGACTAGTATGCAGATGCTTTCTATTAGGTCAGCCTCTCCTACGTATTAAGTGACTCCTCTGAGTAACTAGAACATATTTGAGAGACATCACTCTCTCCTTTAAAAGTTATGTTGCCTTTTTGCCAGTATTCCTCCTGTAAACAACGTTTTTGGTATACCTTTCCTCCTTCCCCCCTTTCACAGTGAACAAAGAAGCACAGAATTAATTTTGCTTCTCAACATGGCTTTATTTCCTTTGAGCTTTCCTTTACTATATCTGTCATATACTGGCCCTACAAACTACCGCACAAGTCCTGCCTCTGATGTGTTTGAAGATAATTCATTTTTAGTTCTTATGCCTTTAACAACCTGCTCTTCAGAACCCTCTTTGACTTGCCTCATTGTGTTTAACACTTACTTAACAAAGTTTTCCTTTCTTATTTCCTTTCCTTTTTTATTTATTTATTTATTTATTTATTTATTTATTTATTTATTTATTTTTATTTTCCTCACTTAAACAGAACTTCAGTTTGGAAGTCAGAATTCTTACATTTAATAATGTCCTTAATCTTATATGTTAATTTTCTACTGCTTAAAACACATCAGTCTAGGGAGAAATGGATCTTGTCCTTCCATAGTCTGTTGTGATAGTATATATTTGCTCAGCCAGTGTCAGTATCTTTAAGCATTCTCTGCTATTCACAAACATTTTAGTAGTTTTACCACTTTCCTCTCTCTTGTTTGTTTTTGTTTTTTGTTTGTTTGTTTGTTTTTAATAAACTTCACTATTTCTACACAATCCCTCTCTCTGAAAAGAGCACCAGACTTCATATCTCTACCCTCAGAACCCCAGTGGACCCGCCTTCATAGCTGCTAGTAAATCCAGAATGCGCAGCTAATGGGACAGTTTTAATGCTATACTTATGCCTAGCATAGTTATCTTTCATTAACAGGTGACAGCGGTTGCCTTGTATCTCAGCTGACTTTAAGCTGTCTTTTATGTACAAGACCAATGCTCCACCTGTACATTTTATTTCTTAGGTTTCTGTATCCTCCTATTGCAGAGTCCTTCTGATTAGGTTGTTTCTACCAAGTTTTTGATATGCCTATTATGTCAAGTCCTCAAGGTAAATTACTCAAAATAGAACAAAAGCACTGGGACTCAACATATACAAGAAGCATTTTTCCCCAAGGTCTTATATACATGTCAGACTTCTTCTTGATTATATACAGAATGTTGTTTTGTTTGACACTCCTTTTGACTCAGAAGATGACATTAGAGTTCTCCTTTGTCTTTGGAACAAAGATGCTATGGAAAAGAAAGTTAAGCCAGATTTGTTTCTACTGTCTTCTACTATTCCAGTAGATGATGAGTTGATCATCAATCTTTTCAAGCAATAGAACTATCCTGTTAAAGGATACTGACAATGTCAAATAAAAGAATAAATATCTTTATGACCTGAAAGTTGCATAGAAGGCATTTTTCAGTATTATTGTTAAAAAATTAAATGTACAAATAATTAACTGGAAATCTAGATTCTAAAATAAAGTCAGCCATATAGAAAAACAAATAGTCCTTAAATATTTGTGAAAGAAAACATTACAGCAAATTAATGAGCGATGTTTCTATTGATATATGCAAGTTTTGATCTGGGATCTCAGCATAAGTAACTCCAACCCTTCTACACAGGGAAAATAAATAAATAAATAAATAAATAAATAAATAAAAATAAAAGTATTTATGGATAGATAATGCATGCAAGGCATTTTTTTTTCTTGAAACAAAATAACAACTCTATGTATAGCTTGAGTACTTAATAATCTTGAAAAAGGTACTAGAGACTACTAGAGACTCAATCTGTATGTAAGTAGTTCCAGTCATAAGGTGGCAGTGGAATTCAGGTGTCTTTTACCAACAGGACCTGGATGGAATCCAGGTTTAATTAACTGCACCCAAATAAAACCAAACTAAACACAGGTGTCAGAGAGGGATTCCTGTATTTCTTCCACATTTACATCCTGCTGGAGAAATCAAATCAAATCAAATCAAATCAAAGTAAGGAGGACCTTCTAATATACAACAAGACAGGAAGCAGTCGTACATAGAAATGTTGTGGCAAAGCCAAGTTTCTGAAAGGGGAGAAAGGTCTCAGCCTTGAAGTAACACACAAAACAGTAAGTATATGAAGGAGTATGATTCAGCGACAAAGAGAGCAAGTCTCAGAGTGCTGATGTGAGAATATATACATATTCATAAAGAAACCCTTTCACTATGGTGAATTTTGGTCTTGCAAACTGGAAAGGATCTCTGAGGAGAGTAGAAAGAACCATGAAAGAGTGAGAAGGAGCCTAGAAGCTGGCAAGAGAGAGGAGTCAGAAGGATCTGAGAACACATGAAGGACAGAAAGAAGGCGTGAGTATTGCTGCTAAGGAAGGCTCCAGAGTTCAGTAAAGGATGGGATATAAGTAGACACATGTTCTCATATTTTTTCATTTCCATTTAAATAAATTATGATCTGCCAAATAATTCAAATTTAGAAGAGTTTAGGGCTAACCCTAGTTTAACAAACAGTGCTGCACTTGGAGCATTTCAGACACCTGTCGTTTTTGGATCAGCATCACCTGTTTTCCACATCATTTTAAGCTACTAAGACAAATATACCACGTTCACAAGGAAAGACTTTTGTCACCTACACAATTTTGAGAAGGCTTTTTCATTAACAATATGATTTTAGTTTTTTCTACATTTTCTAATGGACTGACTGCCATGCATGCATTCATCCAATTCAAAATTACACCATCTACTTTGTTTATATCTCAACCTTCTAATGGCTCATGTTTTTCACTTATGTGAAGTGTTTTACTGCTTGCCTAGAAGTAAATTTTTCCTAAAGAGGAAAAATACCAAGAAACTCCTTGAAAGTTAAAGAAGGGAGGGAAATTTAAATGAGGCAGAAGCAGAGAAGCATTTGCAGCATGCAGAAGACAGACAACGGGTCTTTAGAACAAAAGTTCTCTATGCCCAAAGTAAATATCAAATACTTTTGACTTTTGGTAAATAAATCAATGCTGATATTCCACCCTGACAGATCTGAAACACAGAATAAGTAATTAACCTTCATCTTGTCAGAATTGATACTTAGTCATCATCATAGGAGTCACTAAAGGTATAAAACCCAAAGGAAAATATCATTCTGCTCCTGTCACTCTCATTTGTGGACCAAGTCACACAATGAAAGTTTTTTCTAAACTCATTTCAGTTGAAGAATGGTGCCTTTACAGTTGGTTTAATGGAATAATGATCAAGTTGAAAGGTCTTGGTGTAATATTTGAGTTTCAGATTTAATTTCAGTAGGATTATTCTTCTTCCCTGCAATTGGCTGAGAGCTTTCCAAGTTTTCCTGAGCGTCATTTGAAATTAAAAGCACTGTCAGGTTGTAATGAGTCCAGAAAAGGATGTTTAGGTCCTGATAGCGTGTAGTTGAACTATGCCTTTTGAAGCAGCACATCGTTCAGTTGAACATATTTTCTCCAGACTGGAAATTTAAAATAATTTATCCCAGGACTAGAATCCATCTGCTCACCAGATTCCATCCCCTCCAATGACTTTATTTGTGTGCACAGGCTTCGATTTGTTAGATCAATAGAGTGATTATCCTTAATTTCTCAAATATGCATCATTGGTATGTGTTTGCATGAGTCTTCTTTAATCTTATAGTAGTACTTCTCATGAAGGATAGGATTCATGCTAGTGGTTTACACGGCTAATTGATGTAGACAAAACCAATGCTAAAACAAATCAGTCCTGCAAATACCTCCTTCCGTCTTTAAGCCAAAGAGGCTCTGTATCACTCTCTGGCACTTTGGGCTCTTAACAATTAGTTCCATGAGATGTTTCCAGAAAGAGTCTATTTATGGTAGGAAACACTGAAAACATTATACATTTGGTTTTCATTAAAATATATAGGTCCAGAATTAATGTGTACTTTCAAGTCAGATTCAGCAACCTCACTTGAGTTATATGGCACTGAAACAAGAAGTGAGGGCTCAGTAATAAATACAATATGGATTTTTTTAAAAGAGATTTTAGATAGCAAGCAACATTTTCGTTATTATTTCTCTGTTGGAGAATAACAAGTCACATATAGCCTGATTCTGAAAATGATTGGGGGGGGAGACTTTTTTATCTTGCCCCCTATAATAGATTTTTTCTTTTGCTCAATTCTCTCTGTGAATAACAAGAGTGGCAGCCATTTTCTCCCAGCTCAACATCAAAACCCCTTTCATCTGCTGTCTAAATGCAAACAAAGCAAACCTTCCACCAGGCCTTTCTTTCCAGATAAATTAAAACTCTCATGTCCTGGGGCCTAAATCAAGCCTACAGGCCTTCCCTAGATAAATCCTTTCTCAACCTGAAATCTTCTTGCTACACGTGCTCCTTGTAAGATAATTTTGCAGTAGCTAATCAATAATGCAACAGTAAATTGCATTTAAATAAACATTAGCAGCCCTCTTAATGAATAAAACCTCATTTGCAATTTGTCAAAGTCAGAAATGCTGGACTCTTTTGATATTCATTAGAATATTGGAAATTGGAGCTTTGACAGGTTTTATGTATGTTGCAATTATGATTTTTGTGAATAAAGGAAGTGCTTTATTTTCACAAGAATTCTTGAATAAAAACAGTGATATATGCTTTAGACTTAATATATCTCAATTGCCTTCTTATTACGAATGCAGAAAAATGAAAAAAAAAAAAAAAAAAAAAAAGCCCATGTTACTGTCACAAAATTTAAAAGGTTGAAATGCACTATACATATATTTTGTAAAAACATATTTTGAAATTCTTTCTTTTGCATCAAGAATTTTAATTAATTTGCTGTGATCCTAAGCTTTGGAAAAATACAATTCTTGGTAATTAATTTTTATGCAGCAATACTCTATTACAGTTGTATGTATCGCTAATTTTGTAGTGAAATTGCAAAATAAAAGCATGTTTACACATCATATATTGTAAAGTCACTTAATAAGGTTTTTTGGTTTTATCCCCATTTTTCAATGGAAGCACATCACATAAATGTCCCCATGTGAAACATCTGCACCATATGCATTACTGTGTGAATTCAGTGCTTTATAAACAAAGTCTTACACCTGGGATGGAGGAAAAATTCTAATTTTGAGAACCATTAGATTGTGGAAGAGTATCCCAAGGGAAGAAGGAGAAGCCGTATCCACAAGCTATTTAAAACAAATTGGAAAATCTGAGTAGTACAGTGCAAAGAACAAAATGACACCAAGAGAAAGGCGCTGAAAATGATGTGGACATTTTTTCCCTTACAATGATTGCACGGAAGGATGAGTCCAAGCAAAGCATGGGGCACATCACTGTTTTACTACCTAAATTTCTATGGAAAAATCCAGCAATAATCCTTTGCTTTAAAACATGCACATACACACACAGACACAGAGATTTATATTTGCTACCCTGATCTGAGAAATTCTCTGGCCTGGGGTTCCTTTGTGGGAAGAAATGGTAAACGAGCACAATATTTTCATCTTGCTCTTAAGATGTCTGAACTCATGCAGTATGAACTATATCCATGAATGCCTCCCCTTCCCCTCCCCTCCCCCTGAAATCTCCCTTTCCCTTACATAACACATAGAAAAGCATTAGTCTTTTGGAAACATCATTTTAATCGTTTTGTGTGAAGGACCAGACCCTCTATGTGAAGACGTTTGAAGAGATGTATATATTTTCAAAATAAATAACACTCTACAAAATAGCTCTCTAAAGATTATAAAGATAAAAGATATACATAATGATATACTATAGAAAATAGTGGGTTGAAGCTTATACTATGAGCAGTATCCATTTTTTTAATGCATTCAAACATTAATGAGACCCAAATCTGCTTAGCTTTGAAAATCATGAAATGCGTAAAGACAAGAAAGACAGATCCAGCTGCTACCACACAAATTTGTGACTTTCTGTGATCCCTAGAATGTATTTATCCCAAGATACATTTAGGAGGGCAGAGGAGGCCAAATTATAGCTGTGGCTCATAAAGTAGCTTGATTGGCTCACGAGAGGCCACTAAAGACACAGACTAACATGCGCATCACCTTAACATCAGCACAGTCTATGCCCCATCTGGGCATCGCACCCTGCCATTGACATGAATCCATTTACAGCAGTGCCTTGCTCTGAAATGACTCATTCCCAGGAAAAGGTTTTATAAACCTGATTTATGGTTTCCACCTTTAATCTCTAAGTCAGGGCTCCTTTCTTGTTACTCGCAAGACAGTTCTGCACAGGCAAAACTGCTTTGTAGCAAGGCTTCAGGGCTGGGAAGCTTTTTAATAGGCTGGGAAACTGGGCTATTAACTGAAGGAGAAGCCAGCCCATTGGCATGTAAGAGCTGCATGGGAGCAAGGACTGGAGGCAGCAGAGAGGACAGAGCTGTATTTCTCGCTTGTTGCCATTTTTCCACCTTGGCCTCCATGCCCCAGGAGTGGGAAGATGAGAGGCTATGCCTGCTTTCCTTCTGTGAACAAACCAGGAGGACCAAGGAGGACATTCCTTACAAGGCAGCACTTCAGAGTATGAAACTAGTCCTGTGAAGAAACTAGTGACAGAAGAGGTTTAAGAGTACAAGAACAAAGGATGGGCATAGACCCGTAGGTGCTGTGCATTCCACTTTGCTCCAGATCAGCCAGTCTCAAGCAGAGCCATCTTAGGAGCCACGACCATCAGCAGCTCCCTTGTCCTGTGCATGCTCAGGAAGACTGTTTAGCTCTAGAAGCACTGTAGTTGTATGGCTCTGAAGTAGCTTGTGTACCTCTAATTGAACACAAACACCACAGTTTATATCTGTCTGCTCTCTATACTTGTGGTCTCAGAGAGGGAAGTTCAGGACAGAGATCTAGGAGTGACCAGAAGACATCACAACACTGTAGGAGTCAGGGCTCTGCTCCAGTGCATGTTAAAAATAAATTAATTAATTAAATTAAATTAAATAAAAAACCCCCCCCCCCCCCCCCGGGGGGGGGGGGCCAGGCGGCTCTTCTCACCACTGTGCTTTAACTGGCAGCAAAACAGCTGACGGTCAATACAGCAGGACTGCAGGCATTTGCATTCTCAGGTGAAGACGAAAAGAGCCTTCACACCAATGCTTTTTCTAATGTCCCTCAGATCTTCCGTCTGATGTGCACCACAAAACAGACCCCTTGAATGCAAAGTTCTGGCATCCTTCAGGTATTTCTTTATTGCTATTCTGCTCTGCTAAGAACGAGTCATACAGCACTGCCTTGCCACTGTAAACTGCTCATTAAGAATTTTGTTAGGAGATGACAGAAGTTAAGTGAATTTTTGTTTCCATTTATTATACTATCACGTTAGGTGGGGGGAATGTCATTTATTTTTGCATGGATCCTCAACCATATGTGAAACAGTTTTAATGGGGTGGGAGAGAGAGAGAGAGAGAGAGAGAGAGAGAGAGAGAGAGAGAGACGTACTATACCGTAGGAAGCCACTACTATTTATCTCCCTTTAACCAATCACACATAAAATACTGCAGACAAAAGTTTACTACCTCTGGTGTTTGTGACAGGTTCCTCCTGCATTTTTACCTCAGACTTAGAGGGACAGCAGGCATAAGGTCTGCTCATATTCCATGTTACAGGAAATTATTCTGTCTGCTATCTGTGGAGGGAGAGATTAAGTTTATGCACCTACTAATGCAGAAACCACTTTGGGGGTCTCTAAACATGTAAAACAGGATTCTTTATTTGGGATATAGGACTGGATTGCAGGCTTTGGTAGGTATGATCTGTATTGTTCTGTGTAATTTTTGACAGAAAGTGGATACTTTTGCCATTTTATGAATAATAAATTTGAACCATTTTAATATATTGCCAGAAAACATTCAGGAAAACAATATTCATAGTTTTCTATTCTAAATGCATCCTAAGTCTATTACTTGCCCCCTACTACAAGAAAGAATGAGAAAAAAAATCGTAATAAGTGTCTTAATAAAAACATTAGAGGAACAGCACTAAAGCTGACCCAGTACTTCAGTGCAGTTGTTAAATGTTTATTTGTACATATATATACATGCACTTGTAAATATTGGTTCTTGGATGAGAACAAAAAATAACTATTTTCTTATTAGTGACACTAGGCTCAAATTATAATCATTACAAGTAGTAATATCTTTAAAAATGCAGTTCTATACCTATGAGCAGATATAGATTTTGCATTTCCATTACAATGGAATTTAATAAATTTAATCTATGACCTTTGTCCTTTTATTACGATACTATTAAAATTAGGTTGTTGGAACAAAGATGTCACTACTAATTTATTCATTGCTTTTTTTTTTTTTTTTTTTTAACCCAAGGGTAGTAGAAAGGTCTGAAAATGATTTTAAAACAGATACTTTTTTTTATCTGTGATAATGCTTTCCCCATGAATACACGGTTTTGCTGAGTCTAACAAAGACTCTATTTTTGTCCTGAGGTTAAAATACATATATACAAAAAATCAGAACTTGGACCTTATAAACGTGACTTGCCACTAATCAGAGGTATGCCTTATCAGTTCCTAAAAACAGCTTTAAAACCAATATATTGAAAATAATATATATATATGCAATGCTATGTCGTAACTGCTAACATTTCCATCCCCACAAGGCCTCAAGCAGTTTTTCAGTGCAAGAAACACAAATGATGACACTATCATTTTGCATTTCATATCAGCACACTAAGCTAAATTTGCTAGTCTCTTTTCACAGAGAAGTATATCTAGAATAATTCCATTCCAGGCAATGATGCTGTGTACATCACTGGTGTAAGTGTACCAAACCATGTTTCTGCTACTTACATTTACAATGTAAATATGCAATGTAAGTATTTTCAATGTGGGGACAGAGGAAATGAAAAGGGAACAAAACTGAACCCCTTCCTACTTCCTTCCATATGCAGTACAGCCACAGACCCTCCCCAAAAGTTGCCTTTCCATAACCTACACTATTTCCACACCTTTAGCATTTTGCATGTCAAATGTTAATGTTCAAAAAACAAACACCTTTACACACTTGCTGTCTTTGTTAAAAATCTGAATGGAGAATTTTCCAGCCTAAGATTCTGACAAAACTCACAGAACATACAGCATGCCTGAGTTAGAGGCACTTGAGAGAATTTTACTTTGTCCATTTTAACTTTATTTAACAACAGTCATACACTGTTCACATTACCTCAGATTACGCATTTAATTTCCTTAAGTGCTACTCTTAAAACATCACCATGCTTAATGTTGACGTCTAAATGGTACCATTTGCGCTTTGCTTTGAACACCTAATTAAAGCAAATGGAGCAGGTAAGGAGGTAGAGCATCTGCATTTGTGGAGGCAAATGGGGAATTGTATGCCTTTGTTTGTTTGGGAATAGTTTAGCACGATTTTCAGCCTGTGGAAATTGATGTAGCTCCATAGATTTCATCAGAGCTTCTCTGAGTTATATTAGTTACAGATAAGGCAGAGTTTCCTGTGAGCTACGGATAGCAAAGTTTTCCTTACCTCCATAAAGTCCCTTAGGAGATATCTCCAGAGTACTGGCTGTTTATGAATTGGACTTTTCTTCCTTTCTCCACTTGAACATCAAATTTGTGTCAATTTATTACAGTAAGGGAAAAAAAAAGAAAAAAAAAAAGAAAAAAAAAAGTACTTTTAAAATTAAAAATAGGGGAGGGAGCAAGAGAGACTGATTTTTCCTGATTTGCCAAAATTTCTCTCTTCAAGTAAGCACAGAATATTTTGGAACCCCTAAAATATAAAAATGTCGGACAGTTTTTCAAGTTATTCTACATTTTTGTGCTAGCATTGCATTTGGTGAACTAAGGTACATACACCAGAACTGCTACAGATTTTTATATTACATGTATTTTTAAGAATTGTGGAAGAAAATTTAAAAATAAAAAATAAAAAGCATCTACTGAAGTAAATAGATCAAGAGATACCTCTAAATGAGCCTAAATGTGGTTTCCTTCATTATAGTATCTGCAGTAGAATCAATGGACTGCTGAAGAGATTTCATCCTTTTCTACTGCAGCAAACCATAGCAATGATAGATTAGACAGATACTTCATCTTAAATGTGATTTAACCGTAGAGCTGTTGTCAGTTGGTTGCATAGCTTCCTAAAATCTGCATTAGTGTCCTACCACCCTATAAATTGCCTCATGTCTCCTCCGCTACCACACCATCATGTGACTGCCTTGCCTTGCCAACAGAAAATACATCAAGGTTTGAAAAATCCTTTGAAAACTTGGGATAAAAGGTGTCACATAAGTGCAAAGTATTATTATTATGATTTCATTGATGTCAACGTGAGCTGTAATAGTGGTGTGTTTTTGGTGTGTGTGTTTTTTTGTTTGTTTGTGGGTTTTTTGTTTTTTTGTTTTTTTTTTTTTTGGTTTGGTTTGGTTTATTACTTAAAAGAGAAAGAAAAATAAAAATTAGCCACTGCACAGTTCTCCCTGTTTCCAAAGCCAGCAGAGACCATCTAGGAATTTACAGCACTCTGCTTCAGATACCTGTTAACCCCTTTTGCCCCAAAATCTGGAACCAGGATAACACATGCCGATGCCATTTCGACTTGGCATGAGTCTTGGAAACAAGGAGTTAATGCATGCCAAGCAGCTATTGCTTTTACTGACAGCATATGTTCATTATGAGATGAACAATTTAAGCCAACTGAGTACACAGGAACATTGATAGCAAAGGAATGGTTATATTAACTTCAAAAAGCTTACATGTGAAATTCTACATTTTGTGAGGTTTTCACATTCACTTTTTTCCCAGATAATTTGTGCACTGAAAGTCTCAGCAACTTTTCTGAACCAAATAAACAAATGTTCCTCCTACTCAGACTCCTTCCTCTAATCTGTTACCTAAATGGATTAGCTTCATTTTTTCCCCCACTGCGAGTCAACATCAAAGGAGGTTTAAATAAGTGAAAGCAAAGCTATTAACATTGCTTTGCAACCTTATTGATAGTGCCACTGGCAAAGCTATTTCCTGTCACCTGCTATCATGGACTGATGCGGAGAGTCCCCATCTCTGCACCCAGTGGCAGGGAAACCCAGTGGTCAGCGAAGCTGAGTTTCCACAGCAACACTCAGTTATGTTTCCCAGGCAACCAGGCTCCTCAAAATCAGGTGGCAATCGGCAAGCAGAGTAGTTTGGGGACAGTAAAATCCATTTTCCCACTTCGCTGAAGTAGGAGCCATGCCTGTAGCAGGCGCAGGCGACTGCACTGCAGAGCAGGATGGCAGGGAAGAGGTGGCGGGAGGCCGGGTGCAGGATGCAGCTGCTTGTCCTGACTCATGGCTTCATGCAGCTTCTTCCATCTCCTCCCCTAGTTTAGCTGAGTGCTCAAAAAATTATCATACATTTCTATTTGCAGTTATTTTCTTCTTTTGCTAATTTCAGAGTTACCACTCCTACATTTCTGTCTATTTTTAATACTATCTCATACATATTTTGTGGCAGCTTTGGGGAAAGCTATGGTTTTTAACTAATGTGTTAACATTAGAGGACCAAATCTTGCTGTCTGCCTTCAATTCTTAATTCAAGAAAACACATCACTGCAGGCAAGGGAAGGTTTGCCCAAGAGACAACAACAAAATTCATATTCAAATTAACTTTATAACTTTATCACAAAAAAAAAAAAAAAAAAAAAAAAAAAAAAAAAAATCTTTGATTTGGGAGGAGGGGACAACAGCTTCTCCCTACTATTTAGACAGGCATGGGAACAGAATTTGATATGAACTCTTTAATACAATGCCCTGTTGTTATTGACATTGACCCTGATCATTTTATCAATACCTGGCTTGCTGTCATCTGAGGACATTAGAGAAGGCGAGGCAAGGGGGACAAACAACATCTCCCAGGCAGAAAATCACCTCTCTGCTGTCTTGGCAACTATTTCCAGATTTGAGAAAATAAATGTCTCAATATTGTTGCTAGCTAAGCTTTCTTGGACAGCCTTATAAGGCTGTGGAGTTTTACTACTTCAAAGAGCATATTGGCAGTTAGTCTTGTCCCTGCAGATGACAAGAATTCCAATAGACGAGGAATAACCTATCCAAGAATGAAAGGTAGTTTTTCCAGCAATTCTCAGTAAAACATTTTCATAACATGGGAGAACAACTCCGGACAAGACATACAGCCAAACATGTGAGATGAACCAGTATCTCCATCTGTTTGTTAGTGCTATCAGGTGAGACTGAAAATACTGTAAAATATTGTGTCACAGATTCTTGTCACAGCCATATATATATATATATATTATTAGACAAACAGACTAACCTTGGCTTCTTTAGATATGACAAACCACCCTGGTTTTCAAAGGTAGCCAGGCCCATGATTCCCACTGTACCTTCTCATGCCTACGTAGTCTGTGTCCCCTCTGCCTTCAGAGGCCATGCAGTCACACCAGGTCCACTTCTCATTGCCAGATGAGGCTAGAGAAAGAGACAACAATTGAGGTCATTATCAGTGGAGACTGTTTTTTAAAAAAATTTATATTCAACAAGCACACATGTGGGGATAACCACGTGGTGGGTGCTTCATACTGCCAGAAATTAATGACTTTCATGACTTCTAACTAACCTCTAGGCCTGGGAGAAAATTATCCTATGTCACGAGAAGTTTTAAATTTTCCTCCCATAAATGTCATTATGAAGGTCAAATTTGGTTTCTCCTGGAAGTGTAAGTTACAAGACCTATCTTCTCTGCCTTCTTTTTAGATATATGGCATAACAGTTAGAGAAGATAAACATCACCTATTTGGTCAATGTTAGAAAAGGTTGTCCTATTTTGCCTACTTGGAATGGAAAAATGGAAAGCATTCCTCTTCTGTCAGAAGAGGTAAGTAGTCCTACACTACCAAAAACTTAATTATCATAGGTAGATTTCTGTAAGATGAAAAAAAAAAAAAAAAAAAAAAATCATTCAAATTTTTTGAATTAACATTCTGGAAATTAGCTATCAATACAAGCCAAATGTGTATTACAATATATTCTTAGGTCGTGTGATATTTTAAATAATCACAGAATTACAAAAATTCACTGACTACTAAAAAAAAAAAAAAGAACAAGTAACATCCCTGTTCTGTATCTCACATTGTCCTACAGCTTTATTACAGTTCAAGAGTCCCTGCCACTGAAGATCTTGAATAACTGTGAAAAGCTGTTGCAGGCATGACATACTCCTTTTCTCTGCAGTATAAATTCATTGGCCCAAGTGTTCAAGGAGGCTCTAGAATATTACAGATGGGAAATCCAAATGGTTAAAGAGTGACAGTTGGCTGATGTTTGGACAGCAACGGTCATAAGTTTGCATCTGGAAGTTTTAGGGCTTCCTTTGACAGCATGAATTAGGACTGTATTTGGAGTTGAAGGGAATAAACAGTTAAAACAGCAGGAGGGCCGGAAGGGCCAGAGAAAGGAAAAATCACGGTCCATCTTATCATGATAAACTGTCACGCTAGATTCTGCAGCTCTTTAAGGCTAAGAAAATCAAGGCTGGTGGTTTTTTTCAGCACATCTGCTTACAAAAATAAATAAATAAATAAATGGGGAGAAGGACAAGGTTTTTCAGAAACAGCTTGTTGATTTTCTATCTTTTCAGCGATTCAGTGCATCAGGTCCCAAGCAAATATCCATCAGAATAACAGTCTGATCACATACAAAATGAATATTGTGTTTATGGTAGAGCTATCCCAGACTTCTGAAAATTCTACCTAAAATTTCTCTGTTAGCATGGGCAGAGGCTACCCAGTCTCACCATAATATTCTCAGCTCAGACTGCTGTTAAGAATGAGCTTTCTCAACTCCTTGCTCTGTTCATCATGTTTTGCTGCTACAAGTAGGATCCTCAAAACTGTAGAGTGGAGGAGTTCTGCTGTTCCTGTTATTTTATAACCCAACAGCCAACAAGTGCTATTAAGTTCCCAGAGTGGAACTAGCACACAAATAGAATTCACAAGATGCCTAAAGTCTTGAGGATGCAGTTGCAGGGGACACATGTATTGCACTGTCTAGGCTGCACAGGAAGATATTATACCCTGACCTTTTTTAAACCTTGTCCTCTGGTTTTAGATAGGTCCTCTGCAGTGCTCGGTGCTGACATTATATGGTCCAGTAAGCTAAGATAGTTGAAGATCTCCCGTGAACTTGCTCTGTCTCTACCCAGCAGTCAGTCTGGCTTGACAGCAGGACTTTACATGGAGCAGAGTTCCACTTCTCATGAAAAGAATTATTTTTGCTTTGTAGATATTGGCTACAAAGCCTGGCAAGTCTTTGGATGATAGCAAATCTGTGAGTTGAGCTGCTATCCTTGGAATATTTAATCATAAAGCTCTACCAAGTCATATAAACACCTTTACAAGTATTTCTGGGAGAATGAAAGGCTTTGAAGGCAGGACCTCTTGGTCCAACACAAGTGATGCTGTGGGATATTGCTAGATGGCTCTTACTGCTTTCTGCGTGATCATGCTAGTGGGCAAGGACAATGAAGCAAAGAAAAAGTATTAAAAGTTTTGTGAGGAAGGTTATAGAGTTCCTTGCTAATTTGCTAGCACTTGTCCATGAAACACCTGAGGAACAGTCCCTGCATTGCTAAAATGATTCTTGAACCTTTCTGTTTTTCCTTTGCTCACTTCCCTTAAAAGGCTTTGTCCAGCTTAAACCAAACAGACAGTCCTCTTCACTCCCATCTCAGCAAGGTCAAAATGGCTGAATAAGCCTTGAAGACATAAGGAAAGTCAACCAGAGGAACTAAGAGCAGCATATGCTGCAACAATGAGTATTTTCCTCTCAGGTCTGTCTGAAGCTTTTTCCCAAATGTGTTTGTGAATCAGATTTTTACCATTACAATTGCAGTTCCTATCTTGGCACATAGTCAAACATTCATGTTACTTTTCAGAGGAACTGCACAAGGTGCTTTGACAACACAACCTTGTTCAAGCTTAAAGGAGAGAGATTCATGTAGCAGCAAGAGAATGAAGAGAAAAATATGTTACCCTGGGTCCAATCTATCTGTGCTCAATACCTGCCCTTATCATGCTTACCAAAAGTGATAAGGCCTGTTACTCAGTTTATTTTCCATTGCTGGGTTAAAGGTAACTGGTGATATTTAATATAATGATTCGGTTTTGGTTTTCCTAAAGGTTATCTTCCTTGTTTTCCCCCTGCTTTCAGTCCTTGTTGTAGGTCAGATGCCACACAGCAGTTCCCAGAGAAAGCCTCTGCTCTTGGAATAGTATGGCTTGATCCCTGTTGTATTATCCTACCCTGGCAGCAGTTGGTCCAGCATGATGATACTCTTTTCCTTGCTGTTCCCAACATCAACCCAAGCTGCCTCATAAAAAGGAAAAAGAGTTACATCCTGCCACATCTGTGTACCAGAGCAGTGTTAAGTTCAAAGTTACTGTGGTGGCCCTGAGTGTCTGATATTTCCACCCCTTTTGTTCTTCTCCAGCATTGTGCTTAGGGCTTGATCATGAGTGCTTGCAGATCTAGTGATTTTCATCTCAACACACTGTCAGGATAAATCACTGGCAATGTCCTCTCACCAGGAGTTTGCAGTTCAAGGACTGCCTTTGGATCAGGCATTGCATGATTCAAATAAAAAATTCACATGCAAGGGTTTCATACTGTATTGACAAGGTGCTATTGCTGCCTGCATTTAGTGACCTTTTTTAGGAGTGTGAAGGACTTGCTGCCAGAGATAGAAGTGTGAAATACCACAAACACTCCCAGAATTATGTTTTTGAGAACTTGTATATCAGAGCAACCCTGGGGTGCCACCTTTCTTTGTTCCTGGTCAGTCTTGCATGGGGGGCAGTCCTTTGCTGGGATCTCAGTCTGTGCCTGAACAATCTCACCCCAAACTGGCCCCAAAATCAAGGAATAACTTAGGCCAAAAGAGATCTCTGCTGGACACCTGGCTCAAGGCAGTTTCAATTAGGTCAAGTTGCTCATGGCCTTTTCCAGCTAAGATTTTAATGCCTCCAAGGACAGCAATTCTACCTCCCTGGGCCATCTTCTGAAATATATAAACACCCTCATGCTGGGAAAAAAAAAAAAAAAAAAAAAAAAAAAAAAGCCACCCTCTGTCTAATAGGATTTATTCCACCCTGCATCTGTTCTCTCTTGTGTTACCACTGTGCACCTTGAAATAGTCTAGCTACGTCTTCTCTACACTCCCCTGAGGCAGCTGTAGATAGCAGTGAGGTCTCTCCAAAGCTTTTTCACCTTAACACTGAAAAAACCCAATTCTCTTAACATCTCTTCATTCATTATGTGCTCCGGCCCCCAAACAGTCTTGGGGGTCTTCACTCGACTCAGTCCAGCATATCATCTCCATCTACATTTGAACATTAAGAACATAAAAACTCTGAAAAGCAGATAAGATTATTTCCTCTGGTACCCTTTTAGAGTCTCTAAAGGATTTGGAAGAAGTTGCATCTGATCTACTGCAACAACTCCCTGTGGATTTTTTGCAGCAGTTAAATTGCATTTTGTTGACTGAAAGGGTGGGAAACAACATATGAAAACAGAGACCAAAAAGGCTTTTATTTACAAAATGTGAAACACTGTCTAAGCATTGCAGACAAAACATAATTCAGACTAATATTTTTGTCCTGAAGTAGATAAAGGTAGAAAGAGGTAGCCTAATTATTTCCTTTGGTATTTTTTCACAATTTCACCTACTAACAGTGGTTCTGTAACTACTGCTTGGGACTTTATATTGATCCTATAATGGGATCTGACTGGTGGCAGCGCCTTGAAGATCATTAAAGAATTCTGCCATTTGTTAAAGAATTAAAACAAATGTTATTACTGAGAAAAGAATGCCTTTTAATTCTGCAACTAGTATGTAATTCTTCTGAAAATTGTACTAATTAGTGCCTAATGGGATTTTTAATTTTTTTTTCTGCCAGATAGATACTTGAGTAATAGAACCTAGATTGAGCAATTGAATAACCAAAAATCATTACTACTAGTGTGCACAGGGTCTGTGCTGATCACCTAACCTGCCAAAAAAGGAAAAACTCATTGACCTTCTTTAGCTATTTTTCTGCTTCTGTTTGTTGGGTGCTTATGGTGAAGCAATAGTTCTTTGCAATTCCTGAGAATTAAACACAGGTATTTTAATTTTACCTTTTCTAGGTGTTGAAAAAATGTTTCCACTAGTGTAGCTCAAGTGGATTAAATGTAATAACTACAACAAGGAATTTTCCCTTTTGTTTTAAAAGTGGAAATTCTTTGGGGACTTGCTTCTTCCCTCTTCCTTTGATTAGGAAATCAGCAAAGGGCTATGCTTTGAATAGAGATACAGTAGGCGCTTGTTCTGGAAGTACAACTTCATAATTAATTTTCCTGAGGGCAAACAGCATTCGTTGAAAGACACAGAGATTCAAGTTACGTAAGCAAGGTGGCTGATTCTCCTACAGATACAAAGCCCTGTGTAAACAAGAACAAAGGCAACAAAGACAGATATGTATCATTTTCATAACTTCTAACTGAACTTGTATAAACATAAGCATCATCATATTATTCATTCCCCTTGGCATCACTTTGTGGTTTATTTGTTTTCTGATGTGCCCTATATCACTGCCTTTCTTCTTCCGGAGACGTGAATTGTCAGTAGTTTCCTTAGCTGCAGTAGCGATCCTAAGAAATATGGGAAAATCCCTCATTGCATAGAATGTCATTATGTAATAGATAATAATGGGGGGTATAGCGGGGGTGGGGGTGGGGGTTCTATAGTATCAACTGGTGGCATAATCCCCAAGAGAAAACAGACTTTAGTTGAACAATCAGAAAACTGGCTTGCTTTATGGTGTTTACACTGCTGCTTGCTAATGGATCACCATAAAGGAAGCAAAAGGACTCTTACACTATTGAGTATGCTATCATGGGAGTCTTCTGAGTGTGCCTTTTTTATTTGCTGCAGTCAGGTTAATGAGCTCACCAGCCCACTTGATGTCGAGGACTTTGTAACAAAGCAATCTCTCATTAAATGCTGCCTGGCACCACTCTCTTGAAGCAAAGGGACATTCAGATTATTGAATGCCTTTGTATTCCTCGTTCCTACCAGGCTATGGCGTCCAGCAGTGGCATCAGTCCCGCACACTTCCTGGCAGCCATCCAGTCATGCGTCTGCCCTCTTCAAACTGCATGGGCATTTGCCAATCTAAGCAGCACTAGTAGGCAAACAAGCATGGCACACGACTGCTTTGGCCGGTAGCCAGATGTGCAGCTGAACCATCTCCCTTCCCTCTACGGTACGGAGAAGCACATTCCTTTCCCATTCTCTCCCATTCAGTTGATTTACATGTCGAAGTTTTGTTGCAATACAAAGGAATGTGCATTTATCTGCATTCTCTTTCTGCTTCAACACCTTTTTTTTAGTCTCAGCAGTGCAGGTCATGAATTCATCTGTGGCTTTATTTAAATACCTCCTGGCTGACAGTTTCTTCAATGAAATGACCCCAGAGTGTTATCAGCTCGCTAGCAGGTGTGTCTTTTTATTCAAAATCTTGCAGGCAATGGTGCATCCTGGGTAAAGAGCAATCTAGGCATGATCTAGCTCTTCCCTACATTACTCATGAGATTTAATCGTTCACTGTCATGAAAGAGCTTACAATTTTTTTTATTATTATTATTATTATTTTTAAGTTGGCTTTCCACTGGGCTTTGTGCCCTGAGATATTTTGACACAAACAGACAAAATGATAAAGGCGGCATTTTTATGAAAGGCTTCATCTCATTCAAAAATATATACAGTCAGCCTAAGACAGGCAATTGCTTTTAGTTGTATGATACTAATGAGATATTTAATAGCAATGCGGCTGCTCTGTGTATAGCACCACTAGTAAACAGCCTTGCAAAGCATCATGTTTGCTGCTGTCCCTGTGTGAGTCTAAGCACACACACACACATTTGGTTCATATTCAATAGGTCTCTAATGCTGAAGAAATCCTGAAAGTCTAGTCACTAGAGTGGTAAGAAAACCACATTGAATAAAGATAAATAAATTCCTTAAAGAACAAAATTAAGGAAAAGATTGCAGGCAACAGAAACAATTCCCTTGTCCTTCCAAATGTTGTCATTCAGTGTTTTAGGACACTTTTCTTTACAGGGCTACTGCTTTTTCTGTCCTGTCAAGGATGGAGAGGTAAAATGTGGTGCCTAGAAGTATTTTCAGAGGTCTTGCACCTTTCAGGGTGCAGGGTACTCTGGGAATGGTTCTCCAGGGCACTCTCTCTCCCCCCCAGCAAAAGTTGTTCATACCAGCAAACCCGGCTCAACCTCAGCCAGGGTTCACCCCCACTATAAGTAATTTTTAACTCCTTCCAGCAGAAGATTGAGAAGAGATCTTATGCACATGATGATTGCCTGTTCAGAAACAGAAGTGATAGGACTCACCTGTACCTTATTGGGAAATAATAAAGTTATTTGTCAGCTAAAAGATGTAAAAAGACAATAAAGATGATGGGAAAAGATTTCTTATTGACGAGGTCAAATAGAGTTTTGCTGGGGCAGAATCCAAATGGTTTTGTTCCTGCATCCATTGAAATTAGCAAGCAAGTTCTTGTTGACTTAGTGAATAGGCCTGTGATTCACAAATTTGGCTAATCCACTCATATTTTCAATATGAGATTTTGAAAAGGTCACAGAATGCAGCATCAAGGCTGTTGTCCCCAGAAGGGGCTTGAGAACACGCAAAGATAATAAAAACTATTGTCCAGCTTATCGGTATTCAATACATACTAGCTGTATTGATTAATAAGACAAGATGATGCTGGGTTTAGGAATGTGGTAAGGTCTTATTTATTTTCAACTCTCTCTATTCTGTCCTTAGTAAACAGGTGTTTGTTTGTTTTTTTAATGGGAAGAATACTAGCTCGATTCAGCACCAAAAATCCCAATTATGTGTGCTTTACTTTACAGTGGAAAATATAAGTTTTAAAACCAGCAATTTTTAAAATTGATTATGGAATTTAATTAAAATGGCAGAAGGTGGGCATTATTAAAAAATATTATACCATAAAAAAATGAGCATACTATAAGGGCGTTATATCCTTTCATATGCAAAGAATGAATACATTGACTTAAGAGAAATCAGATTTATTTGCAATACCAGTAAATAATTTAAACTTCTGGTTTTTTTTGTTTGTTTGTTTGGTTTGGTTGTTGTTGTTGTTGTTGTTGTTGTTGTTGTTGTTTTTGGGGGGGGGAGGTATTATGTTTTTTCTGTTTCTTTCCTTATGGCAATACTTCTCCAGTAGTTCTTCTGGAAGTTGAATAAATATTTAACAAGTTTCTGGGCAAAATTAAACTGTATCTTCAAACTTTAATTTCCTCTAATAAAATAAAATAAAATAAAATAAAATAAAATAAAATAAAATAAAATAAAATAAAA
>CM021766.1:121486101-121500224 GCA_011076525.1 Nettapus auritus
AATAAAATAAAATAAAATAAAATAAAATAAAATAAAATAAAATAAAAAGTCAGCAGTTTTTATGTAGTTTCATTTCTATTTTGTCTGGTTTATTTGTTTACCACTCAACCAATGTGTCAAATACTATTTGGCCCGCTCTGCAGAGAAGACAGATTGAATTTATCTCATTCTTCCATATTCCTTCCTCTTCTCCCCTCCCAAGTCAGAGCATCGGTATTGACCATTCAGAGACTAAGTATTAACCATAGCAGAAATATTTCAGTAAATAATTTTGTATCATGTGCACTTAGAACCTCAAAACGTGTTTAAAAAATCAGCTCTCACTGACCCTCTTCTCTGAGACAGACTCAAAATTTTACACACAGGATCATTTATAGATCAGGTTCTGCAGAGAACAAACATAGTTTCAAATCCCATATACCAATAATTTTACATATATTTTGCAATTTCTTTCCATTTTCATTGCTAAGGGAAGGATGAATATGCTGAGGCCAACATGAGCTGTCACAGTCCCATCTTAGTCCCTCATATGGTGCAGGCCATAGCACTTCACCTTGCAATACTCCCTGCACTATCGGTACTGCAGTAGGCAGAGAAAGCCTTCTGGTCTCCTCTCCCATGCCTTCAAGGAACAGTGTGGTTTCTATTCCTAGCTCCATTACCTTCTCTGAAAAACAGTACTTTCATCTTTCCTGTTGCCAGGCAGTTTCAGCTCCCTATTAAAATCAGTAAGGATGGGGACTGTTTCGGCTTGATTCCGCGTGATGCTGAGCACAGGCTTGTGCCTGGAAGGGGAGTGCTGGCAAGATGATGGAGGCTCATGTGCTGTGTTTTCCCTTCCCTGACACTCTGGGAATGCATCCCATGGACAGCAAGGCCTTTGAAAGCAAAGGAATGGTAAGCAATGTGAACTCAACATGATGGCTAGCTATGGACAGCATCTGCAGAGGACATGCTTTTCGTCACCCAGACCAGTTGGTATTTCTTATGTTTGCAAGTGTTTTTTCCCTTCTTTTTTTCCTAAAGAACTGACATGGCCTCCAAAACGTAATAAATTTTGCAGAACACACATTGTTATCTGCATGGTTCCAAGACTTTGTTCTGTGTTTTGCAGGTTTTTAACACTCCTATTTCCAGAAAGAAGTACTGTCAAGCGAGAGGTTATTTACAGAGCAGGCAGATTATGTTTTTATTTCATCAGCTATCTTAGAGGATTAATTAAGAAATAGAGTGGGGAAATCAGAACCAAAGAAAAATAGGAGGCATGCGTATTAGCAGCCCTTTTGTTTGCTTTTCTAATTGATTCCTTCAAATACTTTGTCTCCACTATTACAATCAACAAGATCCCTTGTGTAACTGTGACTCAGGTGAGTGGTGTGTTCAATTCCAGTGGGCACAAGGGAGACTGGTACATGGGGCTTTCTGCAGCTCGGAGTGATACCGAGCTCAGCAAATATCCCAGCTCAGCACAATGACAGGAGCATGCTTCTCATCTAGCAGCGCCGACCCGTTCTGCTGCCTCCATCCCTTAAGATGGAGCTGACTGAGAAGTGATGACTGATGAATTAAATACCCATCCCAGGACAATCCTGAATGCGGCCATGTGTACCATTCACGATTTTTGGTTATTTGGGGTCAAGCTCTGAATACTAGCAGGGAGAATTCACAGTGCAATATATGCAATATTAGTAGGATGGGAGAAAAAAAAAAAAAAAAAAAAAAAAAAAAAAAAAAAAAAAAAAAAAAACGGCCTGTCTAGTCTGCTGACAATCAGGAGATTGGCTGGCTAAATTCCCTAAAAGCAGCCTTCAATTTTTTATCTAGCTATTTATAGAAAACTGCAGAAACAGCTGAGCTGAGTGAAGTGATGTCACTTTTGCTGGTTTGATGGCTCGCTCTGCAGCATGTACCCGGGCAGTGGAGGAGCCCGCTGGAGGCGGGGGGCGCAGCCCTGCAGTGCACGGGGGCCATAAAACACGGACATTTTTCAGCTCCACTGATCAATACAGCATTGATGGCTCTCAGCTGACCTTCAACCTCTCTGGAATAGCAATGGGCTGCTGCTGCATCTTGCAGTCCGTCAGGGCTGCTGCGCGTTAGCTACCAATTTTACAATCGATCAAAAGTCATCTTTGTCAATAGAGCTCGAGGTTTCGAGGCACGGCAAGCAATTTTTGAAAGGTCAGGGCCGGGTTTGTATTTGTGCGACCTGTGCTTTCAGGCAGCAGCACGATCCCTTCCAACCATTAAAAGTAGTAAGAAAATTTAAGATTTTTTTCCCCCCTTCCATGTATTTTTAGTAAGCCTTTGGGCATTTTCACTGTCCCTAAAAGAATACGGTTGCGTGGCAACGTCCCCAGTTGCCATGGAGACTCCGTGTGTAAGCAGCTGCTGCAATCAGCATTAACTCCGGGCTCGCAGGTTTGTCATTCCAATGCATGGGGAGGGGGAGACAAATAGGACAGCACATTGCCGTAAAAGGGAAGTCACCTAGATAATGTCACTCACAAACATATGTTCCACAATTATTCTTTCCACTGTTTTATTGCCGCAATTATAGCTAAACTAAGATTACAAAATTATATGGTTTTAATTTGCCTCCATCGACTATGTTTCACTTCCATTAAAATTAAGTCTAAACCCATTTAAGGAGCAAACTGTTGGCTTTGCAGGGGATGGGGGATTTTGGTTTACCGGTGGGTATTTCGAGGACTAGGTAAAAATAATACCTCCAGGAATCTTAACATCTAGCCAAAATGAGGCACAGTCCCATGCCCTGAAATCTTACCTGCCTTTCTCTTTTGTGCTGCTTCAGACCCCATGGCATGGCCAGGACCATCATACTCCTTTCATTCCCTCCAGGTCCCTTCCCCTCCAAAACCAAGAAATTTGGAAATTTTGTGTTTGGCCACCTGAAAATTTGGCTCTCAGCTCAGCCCATGGGTGCTGTGGCAGCCTCCCTCACATCTGTGTGATGACTCTGTTTGGAGACCCCTGCAATAAACAGGCGCGATGGGGTTGACTTCAAAATGAAGTAACGCGGCATTAACCCTGAATTTCCTTACATCTGCAGTCTTCAGACAGTCCTTTAATGTTACTCGAATGTATTTTATTATCTTTGTTTTAGAAGTTTCATTTAGCTCTGTTGCTGCCTGGCTGCTCCTGATCATATTAACAACAAAAACTAAAACGTGTTGGCAGGTGATGAGCTGCTCCTCAAGAGTTGTTTTACAAAATCCTACAGTTAGTGGTAGTAAGGGACTTTGGTCTGGATTTTGTCATGTATAGGGGGAAGCATTTAATCAATTTTAAATACACACATTTGCACAGCTGTGCTGATTCAGTTGTGTAAGCTAGAATCTATTCACGATTTAAAATATTAGGCCACAGAGTGATGTTGACTCCCTCAGAAACAATTCCACATTATGGGAAAAAGCAGTGTAAACAGGTATATAAACATAAACTTGTCATTTGGATACATATGATTTATTTACAAACCCTTTCAAACAGTTTTTGACCCTGTTAAATCCTTCTATTATATAAGGGCATTTATTACTAAGGATTTGCATAATTAAAATATATGTGCCCAGTCACCAAAGTTTATACCCTATACTTACTCAGATCCAGCTCTCTTAGATATCATTTTAATTAAAAGATAAACATAGCATGCTGGCTCTTTCTGAAGGAATCTATTATCGATATCAAACTGCAGCTGAAAAGCTGTTTGCATTTTTCACTCTTGCAGAAATGGCTGAACACGTATCTGTGGAGATTTGCAGTGTAAAATACATGCTCCTTAGAAGAGACCTAGCATGCCACCATTTAGATAGAGGCTTATTTCTATGGTCAAGTTACAGTCTATAAACCCCTGAAAATAGAGGTTTATAATGAAAATATGGATAGACCCTTCACTATGAAAATACAGCAGGTGCTGTTATAATATACAAATCTAGATAGCATACAGTGACCTATTTTCAAAACCAGGCCAGGCAAAATGACATCGAGAAATTGAATTCCTTGCCCTTCCTTTAATAGTGTCTTGTCATGCAATCTTCAAATCAGGACGGGTGATCATTGCAAAACAATCCCTAACCTGAGGGACAACATGAATGTTCTCAGAGCTAATACCTCAGGCCCATCAAACTGCTTACAATAATTGGCTGATTGAAGAGTACAGGTATAAAACATTCAAATCAAAAATATCGTTGGACAAGGAGTGTTTTTTGTTTTTGTTTTTCTTCATTTTTTTCCTCTTTAAAAGATAAAAGCCAAAATAACCCTTAAAACTGTACTCTGCCCTATTTTGTTGTGTCATCAGAAACAGCTGGCAACTGGAACAACAAACTGCACTTCTAAAAATATGTTAGTAGTAATGCAGGGATATTTAAAATAGATTAGCATATGGATTAAATCAAATTCAAGACTGGGTTTAACCCTTTGAGGACAGTAGTCCTGTCTTCAAATAGCACAGCAGTACAACAGCAAAGGCAAACTTAGTGTGTCTCAGTACCAAAAAACGCTTGTCTGGCAAAGCAAGGCTGGCAACTAACTGCTTCTTCCATTTCTGGTGGGGACTTTGGTTTCTGAATAAATGCAGGTAGATCAAATAATTTATGAATTCTCTTACCACAGTGTAAGATATTTTTTAGCAAGGCACATTTCAGAAGGCCTTTTCATCTCAGATGAGATATTTAATGTACTTCTGAAAGTACATTCAGAAGCTATAGAACAAGGCCCTGGAAATGACAGCAAGAGCACTATATAACACTACAACTATTTGTGCCTGTACAAAATGTAACCATCAGAAATGAGAAAATGTTTGCAAGGTGACCTAGGACTCAAAACTGAAGGACTTACATGATGTCATTGAAAACAAGTATTGCTAAACTTAATACATTTTTTGAGCAGAAAACAACTATTAACCTACCAAAAATGTGTTTTTTATTGTTATTATTTTTTTCCCCAAAATAATCCTCTTCTCCAAATTATATTATTTTTGCAGTAGGCATTCAAAATTTTCACTTTGTTGCATGTCATCTGCAGAATCTGCTATTTTGCTGAGTTTGTTGAGAATTTAGTATTTAAGTAAGGTGAGAAATCATGTGAAATGAATAGCTTATCTCCCAGTAAAAGAATTCCCAATCCTAAAATGTCAGCTTTGAAAAATTCTTCTTCCAACTTCAGTTTTTGCCAATTAAAAGATAGCTATTCCTGATTTAAATAACTATAATAAAACATTTTTCAAAGTTTTCCTTTTTTCCAATGCACAGTCACTTCCTCAATTAATCAATTACTTGATTAAGTAATCAACACATTTTCCCCACAGTGGCTGTCTTTTTAATCACAACAAACTTAAAGTCCTGGTGTTTGTTTTTATTTCTTTGTTTGTAAGTATGGTTTTCCCTAATATGTTGATTTAAATTTTTTGAAGCATATCTCATTTTATGATATTAATCTGTTGTTTACTGGAGTCTAGGATGTAAGGTGTTTCAATGGTTTGACTAAAATGCTCATATTAAAACTTCTGCAATAGCACTAAAGCTTTGGGGATTTGCTTCTAACCAAAATACGCTTTCATATATATATAACTCAAACACATATTCTCATATTTTCAAATACTATCTTTTAAAATAATAATAATAAAAATATTAACATATAGATATATTAAAATATTTTGGGGAAAGAAAAAAAAAAAAAAAAAAAAAAAAAAACTTTTCTACCACAAGAACCAAAAGCCAAATTTCTTGGAAAGTTTGCTGCTTCTAATGGCAAAGATGTCAGAGTGGTGTGGCCATAAGAAAAGCTTTTCTGAATTCCTCCTTGGGTTTGGCAGAAGGAAGTCCTGAGAAGCTGCTGACTGTGGGAAGGAGAATGTGGCAGAGCTAAGGGATGAAAGACAGGGCGCTCTCCACGTGCACCTCCTTTCTGTTAATGCCTGCCTGAAAAAAAAAAATAAAAAAAATAAAAAATAAATAAATAAAAAAAAAAAAACAGAGAAAGTCCAACTGGAGGGAAAATACCCCTCCAGAGGGGTAAAAAAAATACCCCTCCAGAGGGGTAAAATACCCCCCTAGAGGGCTATATACAGCTATCTACCAGCAGCTCCTACTGACATGTAATCTTGCAGACAGCCAAATAGGGAGAAAGCTACTGCCTGAGCCAGTGGGCAGTTGTTTGTCTTTGGAAACACAGGGATGAAAAACCTCCTTGTTTCTACCAGAACATGTCTAACAACATCCATTTTTCCCGTTCCTGCATACAGATACGCCAGGCAAAATCTCTTCTGGCACAAGTATTTTCCTGAGGTGAAAAGGACATAAAAAGCACCAAGAAAAGTAACATTTTAAAAGCCTGACATGCATGGCAGCACCTAGGTACTGATGACCTGTACAAAGACATGGGAAGAAAAGGTATTTGACAAGTATGGCATCCCCTAACACTGAGCCTAGTTCTTACGATATTCTGTGAACTGAGGTTACCTCTCAAGCCACTTAAAACAGGGGAGTGAACTGCCTGAAGTGTTAGCAGGTAGATACTGCATCTAGATGCTAACTGGGGGGGGGGGGGGGGGGGAGCGGGGGGGAAGAGGGGTAGGGGAAGGGGAAAATAAATAAATAAATACAAATACAGTGAAGGGGGGGGGGGGGGGAATAAATAAAAAATAAAAAATATCTTAGTATCTTTCTGGCAAATAAATTTAATAGTTAACTTTTGTTCCCTAGGCTTCAATTTAAATATATTTTATACTCTAGCATGTATACTTTTAAAAAGGTTTCTGTTCTCTAATGAAGCTTTTGGTCCATTTGGAAGGGAGAAAGCTCATAGACGTTATGGATTTCATTCTAAGTAAGTTAATAAAATCTCCTTTCTCCAATATCATTTTGGCATAATCAGACAACCTCGTATTGCTATTATCAGATGAACCTTCTCCAATGATGGGTTTTTATTACCTGTACATAAGGTTTCAGGAAAATATTTTGAGAGAGACAATGATTGTTTAAATAAATGTGAAACATAAAACATCTGAATGTTTTTCCATACAAAAGTCATTAGTATAAAGAATTGTAATTGAAATATATATATCTCCCATTTACAGAGCAAAAATAGCTTTAGCATTCTGACATTCTGAAGGCAGAATTCATATTTTCTGCTTTTAGAAATCAAATGAAAACCACATAAGTCTGTTCTTCAGTTATAAACGTGTGAAGCTTTTTGTTTTGTGCACATGTATATCTATAGGTGCGTATGCAAACGCGCACGCATCCACACATGCGCAAGCATACACACACATACACACAGTGGAAAAACGCTTTTGTCTCAAGGGCCATTTCTCTTCTTCAGAGATCAAAAGATGCTTACTTAATAAGGAGAGTATAGAAAACACCTATAATATTTGAAACAACCAGTTCTGTGTAAATATTCTTGATAGCAACTGACAGCCATTATGAAAAATATATATATTTTTTTAATAATTCAAGTAATAAACTGAAAAAACATGTCACTTTTTTTTTTTTTTTGGATAATTCTCTCTTTTTCTGCACAAAAAAAAATAAATAAAATAAATAAGAGTGTGCAGCTGGTGCTGAAAAATCCAGCAAATCCTATGCTTATCATGGCTGTTAGCAGATTAAAACATAAATACTCACACAAAGTGATTAAAAACTAACATTTCATACATTTCATGTATTTTCTTCTCTTTCCTTTCTATGCAATTTGCCTCTTTTTTTTTCTTTTTTTTTCTTTTTCTTTTTTTCATTTCTTTAATGCCTGTATTGTATTTTTAGAATCTGCTCTCCATTATCAAAGATGCTACTGAGGGGAGACACTTGACAAAGTTTATTAGATTTAGAGAATAGTCCAACATTGTTCTGAGCTAATAAAACAACAGGACAACTGCAACAGCAACAATACTTAGGCTTCATGTGAAAATAGTTTTTATTCTGTGCCCTAAGCAACACCAGTCATTCATTCATTTAGTAATAAAGACTGCATTGCAACATCACCATGTACTAAACAAAAGAAATATTAAGAAAGGTTACAAACCTCTTGTGAGGGCAGAAACAAATCAGAGTTTCAGTTCAAGCTAATTTTTCAGTGTTATCCTGTTGAAATGCTTACATGTGTTATCACAGCACCCTTGTAAATTGCTGTACAAATATCTCAAGCAAACACTAATCTGCTAGAGACAAATATTGTATGCATTTCTACTAATGGGCAAGTGAAAGACACAGATGCTGAGAAAAGTCAACACAAGAAAAGTGTCTCAGGTACTTAGCCTCCCTCACAAAACCTATCTGAAACATGATATCCTGTACCCATTTTACATACAAGTAGACTAAAGTGAAGTGCTTTAACTGAGGGTGAGCAAGTTATGGAAGCAGATTTAGAGACTTTCCTTCTACCTCACTCAAGCAGCAGCTCATTCCAGGTAAGACTGGAAAATGAATACCCAACAGTGGCAAACCTATAGCTATGCTAAGCTGCTCTGGACTTTCCAATAATTTGTTTTTCGGCTATTCACACTGTTGCCTTCTGGAATGTCACAAATGTAATTTTGAGAAGCCAATCTAATGACCCAGGAACTGTCACTGTTCACATACAGTTTCCTTAGGAGGTAGCCCAGGCAAATGAAGTCAGTTGAATTGAAGGGTGATACTGACCCAAATGTATCCCTATTTTTGCACATTTTTACAGGAGAAGCTTAATCAGATTGAAAGCTGCTTTTGTAGGCTTTCAGAGGAAATGCCTTTTAACAAAAAGGGGAGGGGGATATTCACAGAGAGATGGCAAGAACAGAAAAAGGAGGTTTGAAAGACCCACCAGGAGAGGGAATTCAGCCCACTTATATTAAATCAGCTGTTATTTTTTCACTCCTCCCCCTCCCCCCAAGTATTGGGTTCCCAAAAAGAAAATGATATGAATCCATTTTCAATACTGATTCCTTTTAATCCCACAGATCAAAAACATCCTACAGTTTCCAAATGCTTTTTCTTTCTAAAGGTAAAACATCTCACAGGAAGATGTAAGGGGTAAGTCTTTCCAATCACAGATTTTAAACTCCATTGCTTGCAAAATATAATGAACTTTAAAAAATCACAGAGGGCCTAAATCCTGAAGACAGTGTGTGTGTTTTTTTTGTTGTTGTTGTTGTTGTTGTTTTTTTACCATTAATACCTAAAGCAGCAGGACTGTGCACGGAGTAATCAATTGCCCAACAAGGCCCTAGAAACACAATCAAGAAAGGGGGCTACAGGAACATACAATATTTCACATTTAATAAATGGTCTTTTGAGATTACAGCCATCTAGAGTAGCAACAGACAGCAAAACCATAATGCTAAAGTAGGGATTACACACATCTGTCTGTCTGTCTGTGGGGCGGAATTTTAAGCAATCATTTTCATATAACTTGTCAATAATCAGCATGCTTTGGCAGTTTCACAGTTTGCTTCAATTTAAATTCTTATTCCTTAAAAGCATAGTAAAGATTATTCTACTTTCAAGAGGGTGGAGAGTGGGGAGAAGGAGGCAATGATGTGTCTTTGATAGACTAATCAGACTGAGTCCTAACAATACCTGTCTTGTGAAACCTAAGGAATTATGATAAAATACTTTAAGTACATCTTTGCTGTCAAATACTATCTTATTTCAGTATTTATTTTGCTAACAGCATTATTTACTGCAAATTTAATAAAATAAAATTTGACCAGTTTCATTGCTGCATTTTAATCAAGTTTTAGCCATAAAATAATGCAGAAACTTGTTATTACTTAATAAACAAAAACATCTGAAAAGCAAAATTTCTATGGCTTATTCTTTTTCTCCTCCAAATTAAATATACAACTATAATCTTTTTATAATTACAATAGTCAAAGGATTGTGTGCTCAGGCAAATCATATTGCTAGTGATGACTGCAAGAGAAAGCTGATTTTGGTCATGTTCTTCCTACCACCTTCATCAATTTTCTGGTCAGAGTCTTCATTTTCCTTTTCTCTTCCCTTCCTTCTTTCCTTCCAAAAAGAAGCAGTCTTTCTACTTTTCTAGCAGTCTGTCTCTTGTTGATTCAAAAATAGTCTCAGATTGCTCTCTCAACCAGTCCTCTGGGTGGATATGCACAGTACTCTGGGCACAATATGTTCATCTAAAAATTAGGGAGACTGTTCCTACTTTTTGTAACACTCTCAGCACAAATCTTATGCTCTTAATCACAACCTATATACCCTTTTCATTTTTAACCCAGTGGCCCACTCATATTTCAAGAAATTGAAGAAATAAAATGATTGTTTCACCATTATCGATCACAACAAATTATAATCATTAATGCTCAGCTCTGATTTCATTCTCATAAAGTACCTTATCAGTGGGCTGCAGCTGCTTTCCTGAATTCAGAGAAAATACCAATTATTAATTATAGTATCATATATCCCCCATATATATGATCATTTATGTATATATCAGTCTGCCAAGATTACAGTAACACGCTAGTTCTCTGAGCCTTTAGGGACGGGGGAAATGTGTATGGGAAGGGGGAAAATATGGATCTTATTTGATTACAGTTCCATTTAGTATAAAAACTATGTTAAGATTGTTCTACTACCTTTATAAAATTAAGATCTTGTGTTTTGGTTGCCTTTTCTACTTTTCTTGCCAAACAACAAGTAACTTGAATGAGAATTGATTTTCAAACAACTTTTTCAAAAGAGGTTGTAGTTATGCTTTCCAGTATCCCACATATACACATTAGGTAGCTTTCTCCCCTGGAGTGACAGAAAAAAAACATGCATTCCTTCTTGCTACAAATCTGTAAATCTGAAAAGAAGAGGCCACATGAATAGGAAAGCTCTTTATAGAATAAAAAGCATGGGGTGTTATTAAGTAGGACTGTAAGCCCTATTCTATTCATAGTAATTAAAGGATCAGATCAGGTTAATGTGAGGACCTAGGTCAATAAAGTACTGTAGGTTCACCCTTTTTAATCCTTCTCAATCCTATAGACTGGGTTTCTGACTGCTCCGTTTGACTCACAGAACTATTATAGGTGACAAAGTTGTGCAGAAAATCGTTAAGAAAAGGTGAGATTTATATCAATCCCACCATACATTTTTGAACATAAATGTCAGAAGGTCCTTGGAGTGAGGTAAATGGCAAACTTTAGGTCCGTTTGCTTCAGTGCTGTAACTTTTTCATTGCAGTAGCCATTAAAATAACTGTGTGGAAAAAGTTCAGAGGATATTTTGGTTTTAGTAAGTAAATTCACAGTGCTTTAAATATTTTAAGAACAGCACTCCTGCCTGCATATCACTCAGCACAGCAGAGAAACCAGAGTAGGTTTTTTTGGGTGAGGGAGGCAAAGGTGCTTGGGGCCCACCCAACTGAGCTTCAGGAAAGTTGAGCTGAAGACATGAGGTCTGCCCTGCCCTCCCTAGGTGTGACTGCTGAAGAAGACATCTGCAGCCAGATATCTGGTAGGAATATCTTTTTTGAAGCTGTCTGGAGGATTCTCAACCCCACACCTGCACATGTCAGTCATGATACCCTGGCAAAGGATTTCTCCTATAAAGCACCATGTGGACTTTGCAATGTACTCAAGATTAAGCTGATGGTTCAATCTGTAGGCCCAGTCCTGTGAAACAAGCATACCCGAAACTCCTTCTGCCCTTCTGGGCTCCTCTCTGCAAAATCGTAGTTCCTTATGTGTCCACAGTAAAACCCCTCCTGGCTTGAGGATGGGGGAATCACCATCTCTTGCTCTTTCTGACCAACATTTTGATTAAAATTTCTGCTGCTGATCAACAAGTAGTGCTGTGAGTAAAGAATAAAACTCATCACTTTTTTTCCTTTCCTCTGACCCTATAAAGATTTCCTTGCCCAAGCTATGAAATCAGTGAGGAACTGTGCTTTATGAAACATAAGGCCTAACAAAAAGGAAGCTTCTGACATTATGTGCCAACTTATGGTTAGTGGAATAGTGAAAATAAAGACTCCTCTAACAAAATGCAGATTTTCTTTTCCAGAATACTATTCTACTTATATTCATCTCATAGCATATACTCAGAATTTTTTTCCTTCTGCAAAATGATCAAACTATTTATTTTACAGAAAAAAAAAAAAAATGTATATATATATAATGAATTTGAGACCTTACTTTATTTTACATTCCAAGAGAATTTGTGTATGTATAAAAATTAAAGACATACAGTGCTACTTAGATAGAATGACACTATAAGAAAGTTTTACTCAACTCTCTATGAAGCTTACAGACCTTACTAAAACAAACAAACAAACAAAAACATTAATTAGGTATTTTAAATCTAATTATATTCTAAATTATAAGATACCTATGTATACATTCACATACTGTATCTTATTTCCTATATATAATTTATTATAGATATCTATAAAAAGGCTCAAAACAAATGGAAGTATCACATTTTCTATTAATTTCCATGAGCTTCTCTAGTAATTTCTATGTAACTATTTATATAATCTCTATTGTTTTTTGAGGAAATATCTCCATGATATTTAAAGAATGGGAATTTAAGCTACTTTCTGTGTGGTTCCAAAAATAATAGGTAAATTGAAACCACAGCATTTTAAGAATTCATTTTTAATTATGTTTAATTAATTTTAATTAATTTTTAATTATTTTCTCTTCATGAGTGATAAAGTAGTGCAAGAGAAAGTTAAAGATCTGTAGGAAAATATTTGACCTCTGCATTTTCTCCTTTTCTTATGCCTTTGAACAGTTTATTAAATCTTTTTTAAGACCAAAACAAACAAACAAACAAAAACTGAAAACAAGATTTTGGTGGGGAAAAACTGATTCCTTTTAAGACTGAGGCAGAAAAGAGAGGAGGGACAACCCATTATGAAAACAGAAGTCATCCCAAGAAATAGAGAAAAATATAATAAAATAAAAAGAGAAAGCACCAAAAATGTTAGTATTTGAATGATGTGAACTCTGGTAAACGCCAGCATGCAATATGGCAAAAACGAATCAATCAGTTCAGCTTAGTTCAGCCTCTGCAACTGGCCATCTGGCGCGAAATCAACCAAATGTAGCCCTGCATATTCATCTTCATTTTCACAAATACTCAAGAGAATGTCATTCTAGGGCAAAATAAAATTAAATCACCATAATTTTTAAGACATCTTTTCCTCTCATGTTCTCTGGAGATTAGCGTGTTTGTGTGAGAATATGCACTGCTATAGGGTTAGCAGGTAATTTCTAAAGGGGTACTCTCTTATATTTAAAATCATATTTCATTTCACATGTTCAGGATGCTTAAGCATGTATTTTGCTGTAAACACCACCAAGCAAAGCTTGGACAGGAAGTTAATGTGGATACATTGACAGATTTGTTCCCAAGGGTCAATAGAGAGGAACTCTGCATTTGCCTTCCAGAGCCATCACCACAATGCACCTGTGTGACCAGCTGATGGTGTGGGATGTGCTAGATGTACCTAAGGGGAAGTCTGGGCACTTAATCCTTAAAGCAGATAACAAAAAGGGACAGAAGATGCAAGGCTAGAACCAATATCAGCTGTGATTAAGACTGTAACTGATTCGGTAGACTTTTTATTTATACAAATCAAAGTGATGAGCACAGGATAGAGTAAGAATCAATATGAATAAGAGCAGGAGAGAGAAAATTAGTACAGGCAATGTACAGAGCATGCATATGTCATGTTAAACTTGGAATTTACACCACACACAAATCTTTATAGAAACACTTGCCAGTCAGGATAAAATATGTTGTGCTTTATCTTTCAAGTGTTTGAATTAAAGTCTAGTCATACTCCATCCAAAAGTCATATCCTTAAGTTTATTTATTCAATTGGATTTGGTGGTCCCCAGAGCTAGGTTTGCCTGAAGCTGGGTATAGAGAGTAGTCCAGTTTGGTTTTAAGGTTGTTGCAATCAGTCTTTCTTACAGCCTTTAAAGTTTATTACATTTTCAGAGACTGAACAAAAGTTACGAGAAGTTTGGCTAACATCATTTTATGAGCATATTTTATGAAGCTGATATTTTCTTTGCTAAATATTATCTCCCCCCGCCCCCCCCCAAAAAAAAAGAGAAAAAAAAAAAAAAAAAAAAAAAAAGTGAGACTGAAGGTGCTTCT